>JAHWFO010022948.1:66905-78580 GCA_023313115.1 Rhysida immarginata | reverse complement strand
TGGTTGGCTTCCATTAAATGCTTCAATGAACAAAATAATTCCCTTTGACAAAGTGCAAGAGCTGGTTCACTAAGTGGCGATTAAAGCTGAATGTCAAATAGTGCAAAGTCATGTTTATCACTCGCAAATGCAAAAACCCTCCAAAGCCCCTATTCTTATTTGGCAAGAAACTTGAGTGTGTAAAAAGCTAAAAATATCTTCGTGTCATGATCGACTCCAAACTAAACTGGAACGACCAAGTCCATTACGCGCTCAAAAAGGCAAAGAAAGCGAAGTTCAGTTTGATTGCACTTCTGGGGCGAAACAGCGCTCTTGGTGTAGATAACAAACTCTTGATACACAAGGTTGTGATTCGTACTATTTCGCTTCATAGAATGCCTGCTTGGGCTTCTATTTGCAATTCTAGGTGGAAGGATCTGCAGACCTTCCAAAATGTTGCTCTCCGATCCATTGCCCAACTTGATAGAAGAGTTGCCAACAACCACTCTATCTGTGACGATCTGAGGATGGCCCACATAGGCAACTTTGTCCAGACACTTATGAAGAACATGCTACCCAAGATGGAGAATCATGAAAACACCCTGGTTTCTGGTATTCTGGACTATCCACTCATTGTAAAGAATCCCCTCAGCTTTCGAAGACTGCACCATGTCCTGGATGTCTGCTTTGATGACGTTAACAAGGCCGCCTTCCCCAACTATTGGATCTTTTAGATCCTGCTGATTTTTGGGGACTCTATTCGTCAATCTACAATCTGACTCTGGGGACTTCTTCTCTGGAGGACTTAATAGATTCACCTGACTTCTCACCCAGTTCAGTGTACCTCCTCTGGTTTACTCTTTGGGCGAGGGTGCAAAGTGAGCTTGGCTTCTGGACCACTCGCGTCTTTCTTTTCACTACACTGTTCGATTGTCGATTGTCGGATCGTTTAACACACACTAACCTTGTTGCTTGTTCTGAAGACTTCACAACTGTAAGTAGACTTCATAATTTTTACGTTGATTTATAGCGCTCTTGAAGACATATTTTCAAGTAACGATTAAATTGTGATTTTTTTGAGTGTTTATAGCACTAAACTATAACAGGGTGACTAGCGACTGGGAAAACCTGGAAAAGTCAGGGAATTTTACAAAATCAGCAAAGTAAATGCGAAATAGGAATGAAAAATTTGAGAAATATCAATAATATTCTATCAAGATAGATTTTTTTGCTGCTTATGGTCAGGGAAAATAAAGTGATCAACCGGAAAAAATCAGGGAATTTTACGAAATCGTTTTGCTAGACACCCTGCTATAAGTTTTAAGATCTTAGAGTTTTTTTCCCGAATCTTAAGGATTTTGGGGTCTGTGATTCAGATTTTCTGGTTTTCGACCTCCCAACGATGGGAAGGACGAGAGGACTCCGGGGTTTCCGAAGTTTCTTCGTAATGAACATCGTCTTGCACTTGTCAACATTTAGGTCGAGTTTCCATTTTGCAAACCATTTCTCGCACAGATGTAAGGACTTTTGTAACCGTGAGCGGGAACACGGTCAATGGTCATGATGGACGCGTCGTCAGCGAACAGATACAGCTTGCATTTTGTAAATGTTGGGAAGTCATGGATGAAAAAGTTGAAGAGTGCAGGGCCTAGGACAGAACCCTGGGGAACACCAGCTTTGACGTCACACGGGTTAGACATGGACCAGCCAAACTTGACAAGAAATATCCCGTTCGACAGAACGAATCTAATCAAGGCAAAAAGATCATCTGGAAAACCACAAGTAATCATTTTTTAAATCAGGCCTTCGTGCCAAACCTTATCAAAAGCTTTTCGGACATCCAAAAAGACAAGACCACCATATTTAGCACAGTTAAGAGGAGTGTATAAATTTGCAATAAGCCTCCAGATCTGGAGTTGGCAGGAGTGACCTGGGCGAAAGCCGAATTGCTCTTCACAAACAAGATTGTTAGCCACACAGAAGTCGTTAAAACTCTTAGGAATGACGCGTTCAAACACTTTTGATAGCAAAGGTAACAAGCTTATAGGCCTATAGCTAACAGGGAGAACAGGGTTAAGACCAGGCTTTTGTATGGTAACGATAACAGACTCTTTCCACTGATCGGGAAATAACCATGTCTCCAGCAGTCATTCATGGCTTTTGTAATGATCGAGACAATATTAGAAGGCAAGTTCTTGAGAGCACTGTTAGTTATGGAATCAATACCTGCTGCTTTCTTGATTTTAAGTCGCTTGATGATGTCGGAGATTTCTTGAGCACTGATGACTTCCTCAGGGGTGGGAACACGATGAATGCGCTGGTAAGCGATACACACATCGTTAACTAGTTGAGTGTTTTGGAGGCTGTCCAAGTTTGTCTCACCAAGCGTGGTAAATTGACTTTTCAGGGAATCAGCGATCAATTGAGCCTTATTTCCGTCACTGGTGCCAACATTGCCGTTGCCTGCAAGCAGTGGCGGCAAATGGATTGGTCGGTTACCCTTTAACTCCCTGACAGACAATCAACAATCGAACAGTGTAGTGAAAAGAAAGACGCGAGTGGTCCAGGAGCCAAGCTCACTTTGCACGCTCGCCCAAAGAGTAAACCAGAGGAGGTACACTGAACTGGGAGAGAAGCCTGATGAACCTCTTTAATCCTCCAGACAATAATTCCCAAGAAGGGACGAGAGTCAGATTGTAGATTGACGAATAGAATACCCAAAAATCAACAGGATCTAAAAGATCCAATAGTTGGGGAAGACGGCCTTGTTAACGTCATCAAAGCAGACATCCAGGATATGGCGGGGTCTTCGTAACTGGAGGGGACCCTTAACAACGAGTGGGTGATCCAGGATATCAGAAACCAGGGTGTTTTCATGATTCTCCATCTTGGGTAGCATGTCCTTCATAAGAGTCTGGACAAAGATGCCTATGTGCGTCATCCCCAAATGCTCATAGACAGAGTGGTTGTTGGCAACTCTTCTGTCAAGTTGGGCAATGGGCCGGAGAGCAATATTTTGGAAGGTCTGGAGATCCTTCCACCTAGATTTGGAAATAGAAGCCCAAGCAGGCATTCCATGAAGCAAAATAGTACGAATCACAACCTTGTATATAAAGAGTTTGTTATCCACTCCAAGAGCGCTGTTTCGTCCCAGAAGTGCAATCGATCTGAACCTCGCTTTCTTTACTTTGTTGAGCGCGTATTTGACTTGGTCGTTCCAATTTAGTTTAGAGTCGATCATGACACGAAGAAATTTATAGCTTTTTACCCACTCAAGTTTCTTGCCAAATAAGAAGAGGGGCTTTGGAGGGTTTTTGCATTTGCGAGTGAGAAACATGACCTTGCACTTTTTGACATTCAGCTTTAATCGCCACTAAGTGAACCAGCTCTCGCACTGATGTAAAGCTTTTTGTAGTCGAGTCATGACATGTGCTGGGTTTCGTGCCCAGGTTATGATGACCTGTCGCCAGCAAATAAGTAAAGATTACACTTTGCAAACTTGAGAAAGTCATGGATAAAGAAGTTGAATAAGGCTTGCCCCTAGACAGAGCCTTGGGGTACACCAGCATTTATATCGCAGGGTTCAGACAAGCGGTCCCCAACCTTAACACGAAAAGTCCTCTTTGACAGGCAGGAGCGAACCAGAGCAATTAGATCGTCAGGGAAACCGTAGGTAAACGTTTTGTAAATGAACCCATCATGCCAGACATGGTCAAAGGCCTTTTGGACATCGAGGAAAACGAGACCACCAAATATAGAGAGGTTGAGAGGACCGTTTAAATCAGCAACGAGCCTCCATAACTGAAGCTGACAAGAGTGACCTGGACGGAAGCTAAATTGCGCACTACGAATGAGGTTGTTTGTCTCGCAGGATTCGTTGAACCTCTTTTGTATAGTGCGCTCAAAGACAGCATGGGCAACAAGCTAATGGGCCCATAACTTGTGAAAGAGCAGGATCCAGTCCAGGTTTAGGAATGGTGATGATGATCGAGTCCTTCCAGGCACTAGGGAAATGGCCGCTAAGCCAGCAGTCATTCATGACCTTGGTGATGATGCAGATAAAACTGGGAGGCAAATTCTTGAGAGCACTGTTGAAAATGGTGTTGATGCCGGCTGCCTTTTTGCTTTTCAGGCGCTTTATGATGTCTAATATCTCAGAGGTGCCAATGACATCAGGAGAGCCAAGAGCGCGCTGTGTGTGGCCATACGTATCACACACGTCTTTGACCTCACGAGTAATATTAACCAGATCATCCTCTTCGGGAGTAGAGAATTGGCTCTTCAGTGAATCGGCCATAATTTGTGCTTTGTCCTGGTCATTGCTAACGAAATCGCCACCAGCTGTAAGCAGAGGACGGAGAACAATAGTCCTGTTGCTTTTAATGGCCCTGACCATACTCCAGAGAGAGTTATCCTGGACGGACAGACTTTTAACTTTGTCCTTCAATCTTTGATTCCTTAAATCCTTAATCTGATCACTTCCCTTGCAGGATAGCCTGTTGTACTTCGTCTTGAAGTGGAGAAACCTGGTACGCTGCCAAAGTCTTCTGAATTGTTTTTTTTCGTGGACGAGTTGCCTGATGGAGGGAGGAAGTTCCAGATGGTCTGGCCGCTTGCAATCCACCGGAGTAGCACTAGCATTTGTAGCCATCTTGATGGAGTGAGTGACCTTTTTGATATTTTCGTTAATGTCACTGCTGGTGACGGGATCCTGATAGGGAATGTTACTGTCCTTCATAAGTTCTCTAAAAAATTTCCAGTCCTGCTTATAACGAAGATTTAATCTCAGGTCGATATTTATCCCCTCAAAATTTAGTGCAACTGGTAGGTGAGCAGATGATAAGGCATTTACTGTAAAAATATTATAGGGTTTGAAAAATCCCTTGAGAACAGCAATGTCGAGCACGACACTAGCAGGGAGTGATCACAGTAGTATGTATCTTCAAGAGGGCCAACAACGGAAGTGTCGATCTGATCTGCCATATACCTATAAAGTACCAATCCACTTTGATTAGTGCATCTGGAATTTCAGTGTGGGTGTTTCGCATTCAAATCATCCACCTTAACGACTGGAGTGGGCCCCGACAGTAGTTCATCCAAGTCGCGAGGGTCTAACTTGTGCCTGGGTGGGTTATATTGGGAAGTAAACCTGACCTCTCCAACATCAGCATCTTTGATGACAATGGAAACTACTTCCATATTGACAAGGTTAGTTTTGACAATCTTAGTGTGATTAATACCTCTTTTTACAACAATAGCTACCCCACCAGAGGCTGGATCTGAAGGGGGCCTATCTTTCCAGTAAACATAGTACCCTGGTAGATTGAGAGCCTTACTCTGTTTGAGATGGGTTTCGCACAAGAAGGCAGCATCAATGTTTCAGCTTGTGAGGAAATCGTAGAACTCATGACACTTGCGAGGGATGCCCCTCGCATTGCATATAGTGCAACGTAGCTTACCTTGATTTATGACTTTGTAGGGATGTCTATCCATGATTATTGTCTTGTCTCAGTTTGAATGGTCTGTGGCAACACATTGTCACTATCCTTTAACATATTCATTAGGTTACCCAAATACCTTTGAATTTTAACCAATTCGTCCTGGTCAACGACTCCCTTACCGATACAAAACAGAAGCAACGGATGCAAAAGTTCTTCCTTCAGCTACTTTGCTAGTTCTATTCCTTTTAACTTGTGGGTATTTGGAACACTATGTATAACTCGATGTGTGTTGGCCTTCATATCGAATACATTTAGGAGGATCTTTAACTTTTATATTGGTGCAGTCCCTTGACTGATGGTCGCCCGCGCACTTGTTGCAACGTGGCAACTCGGTGCAGCCCTGGGACACGTGCCCAAAAGTAAGCAATTTTAACATTGTAAGGGCTTCTTGTTGCCCCTAAATAATTCAACTGTTACAGCAAGTGGACCAATGCGCTTTAAATTTAGGAAAGACTTATTGTGTTCAGTGTTTTGTAGAAGTACTAGAACCATTGGGATCTCAATTTCACCATTTGCTTTTTTAAGTCTAACTGCCTTATCGGAGAAGTAGTTAGCGTTTCTAAGGTCTGCGCAAAATGTCATACGTTATATCTACATTACTAACAACGTATTTTAACAGTTTTTCATATTTGAGCTGATGATGCTGGATTTTAAGCACACCATTCATTCTGATTCCTGACACGAGGGTTTTATGTGTCTCCTCATCGTGGAATTTAACCTTGATAGTGTCTGAGCATCCGGTATGTGCAGTAATCTTATCTAACGTTACGTGATTTTTTATCTCATTTAGCACTTCCTTAATCGGTTTCCTGTAATGTCTAATGATAATAGGGGGAATGTAAATAGTTTTCTTTTCACTTACCTTAATCTGGGAATTTTCCGTCCTAGTCCCCCTTCTGAGTTTTTTCTACGAACAACTGGCCAGGCACTGTCTTCCACTTCTCCATCACTTCCGTCGGAATGGCTTCTTTTGTTGCCACCGTTTGTCGAACAGTCACGATCATCACTTATTTCCATGGAATCCAGTCCATGCACTTTGTTAGCAAGCGAGATTGGATGAAAAATTTCTCTTACCTTGGAGTTTCCCGCCTTTGGAGTCCCGGAACATTTCTCAAAGGCTTTTCTAAATTCATTTATCTTGTTGATGACGTCTGTACGAGAGTTTTGAATTTCCGTGTTGATTCCATTGAATTTCTCGTCAAAACTTGTACGTAAGGAGTCGACCTTCGCCTCCAGTGCATTGTACTTAGAGTTTATATCATTCCTGAGAGTTTCTAGCATTTCATTAAATACTAGGTCAAATACAGCAAACCTAGGGTCCAAGCAAGCATCCCTGTAGGCCCTTTTGCAGGACACATTTTTACCATCAGGTGCTAGCAAAGACTCCTTTGCCGACTTCAACATAGTTAATTTGGAAGAAGCCTTCATATATAAATGTATAGATCCGGGGGGGGGGGAGTAACCTCGCAGCTAAATGTGTGCTAAAGAAGCCGTCCTAAAAGGACGCACCTAGCTTTAAGAAAAAATGAACAAGTCAGGTTTGCGAGAAAATTCATTCTACGCCAGGGACCCACTCGTGAATGATTAGAATAATAATAGATTAGAATAATAATAGATGGTAGGAAAAAATGTCCTTAGTTAGGTTTTCGAGGAATTTAATCCCAACGCCAGGGACCCAGAAGGATAATGAGCGTCTTGATGTACTGATTTACAGGAATATTAATTCCTATGCCAGGGACCAGCACATAAGACGTAACGGGAGGCGAGTATCGCCCTGAAAAGGGCGCACCGTGAAATGAGAGTAATGAAATGATACCTGAAATGAGAGTAGAGTGATACCTTGAAGGGCTAGTCCGGTTTGATCGTCCTGATCATCCTCGATATGACGCCCTCACAATAGACAATCGAACAGTGAAGTGTACATTTGTTAGGATGGGACGAAAGCAGCGCTTTCATAAAGCTCATCCAACCAGAATAAACTCCAAATAAAATACACTAAGGTAGACAAGAAGCCTAACCAACCCAAGCGGTCTTCCATATTATACAAAAAAGAAAATAAGATTGACGATTGTCAGAAACAAAATACAAACGAAATAAAAAACACAAGGAGAAAGAAGATTATCACATCTTCCAGTAGTCCGGGAAAGAGACGTTGGTAATATCTTCAAAATTGACGTCAAGAACGTGCCTCGGTTTACGATACTTCGTATGCCAGTTCATATTCAATGAGTTCTTCAGTATTCCATTCAAAAGTTTATTGTCGTGAGTCTTCATTTTCTGTATCATAATCAAAAGGAGATCCTGTATAAACTTTCCGATATGGGCCATGTTTGTATCCATGTGGATTGATTGGTTTTTCACGGTCCTTCTGTCCAGCTGAGCAATGGTACTCAGGGTAACATTCTGGAATGACTGTAGTTCACTCCATCTTGTTTTACAGATAGTCGCCCACGCAGGCATGCCATAGAGGAGTATGGTCCGGGTAATCGATTTGTACAGAAGTAGCTTCTTGTCAATGCTGAGGGCACTGTTGCGACCCATGAGAGCTATGATACTGTACTTAGCCCTCTTTGCTTTGTTCACAGCATGGGACATAAGCCGGTTCCATGAGAGTCTTGAGTCATTGATTACTCCCAGATACTTGTAGTTGTCCACCCATTCCAGTTTCTTATTGAACAGAACAAGAGAATCTGGGGGATGCTTGAGCTTCCTATTGAGGTACAAAGCCTTGCACTTTCCGACGTTCAGGTTCAACTTCCAGCAGTTAAACCAGTGTTCGAACTGCTTCAAGGCGCACTGCAGCCGAGTGATAACGTGAGCCAGCTGGTGTGCCCATGTCAGAATGGCAGTGTCATCCGCATAAAAATACAGATTACATTTATCGGGTTTCGGGAAATCATGTACAAAGTAATTAAATAGCACAGCCCCGAGGACAGAACCCTGAGGGACACCGGCCTTTACAACACGGGGTGTGGAAAGATTTTCTCAAACTTTGGCTTGATAGGATCTGCCGTCAAGAAAGGATTTCACCATCAAAATGAAATCGGCAGGGAACCCGTTTCTGATCATTTTGTAGACAAGGCCCTCATGCCACACTTGGTCAAAAGCTTTACTGACATCGAGAAATACCACCCCACAGTACCTGGATAGGTTCAGGGGGGTGCTCAGGTCTTCAACGAGCCTCCATATCTGCATCGGACAAGAGTGGGCAGCACGAAAGCCAAACTGCTCTTCCCGAAAAAGGTCATTTGCTAGACATTGATCTTGGAATCTGACGAGGATCGTTCTCTCCACCACCTTGGTTATCGAGGGTAGCAAGCTAATAGGTCGGTAGCTCGCTGAAATTGCAGGATTTTGCCCCTGCTTGGGGATACTCAACACAATAAATTTCTTCCAAGCCACAGGGAAGAAAGAAAATTTCCAGCAGTCGCTAATGATATTGGTGAGAAAGTCAATAAAGTTCTTTGGGAGATTTATAAGGGCGTTATTACTCACCTTGTGTCTTCCTGGAGCCGTCTTCTTATTCAGTTTACTTATGATGGTGGCAACCTCTCCAGCCTCGACACTGTTCATCATTAAATGCTGTGGGACTTCATCAAAGTTGAAAATACCTTCTGCCACACGCTGAGACATGATTTGGCTCTCGGGCTTATCGTTGGTAGGAGTATCAAACTGCATTTCCAGTGAATCTGCAATGACTTGGGCCTTGTCCTGATCAGTTTGCACATAGTCACCTTGTGGTGTACGGAGTGACGGAAGCGTAACATTCTTCTTCTTCTGTAAAGCTCTAACCATACTCCAAATGGAATTGTCGCGAGCCGACAAGCTTTTGAGTTTTTCATTCCATCTAGCGTCGCGAAGCTCTTTTATCTCCTCTTGAACTCTTCAAACTAACCTGTTGTACTTACTTTTGAGCCAAGGTTCACGAAAGCATTGCCATAGTCTACGGGACCTGTTTCTTTCAGCAATTAGGCGTTGGATTCCAGGAGTGAGATGGATTCGATGAGAAGGTTTATTCTCTGATGGATATTTACTAGCTTCTATGGCACTGTTAATACACCTTGTGATGTCATCAACAAGTTGATCCATGTCCTCTGTACAGTAAGCAACGTCGGGATGGTAGCCATAGTCCTTAAGAATATCTTTGTAGAGCTTCCAGTCTTGATGATGTACGAGTTCCTCTCGGAAATTTATGTCAACATTGTCAAAGTTCAACGCCACAGGCTTGTGGTCAGAAGAACGGTCATCAATCGTGAAGATATTGTATGGTTTGAAGAAACCCTTCAAGAGCAAGATGTCCAAAACGTCACTACTAGGGGAGTGGTCGCAGTAGTAGGTGTCCTCCACAGGTTCCGCAGCGATGATATCATCTCTATCTTGTATGTACCTATAGAGAATCATGCCGTTGTAATTCTGCGTTCTAGAGTTCCAGCTTGTCACCACTGAAGAGTTCATCAAGCTCGCAAATGTCAAGATAATGTTTAGGTGAATTGTAGAGCGCCACGAACTTCACTTCACCACAGGAGACGTCATTGATAATGATGGAGGCCGATTCCATACCTGCATAAGATTTGGATACTAATTCTTGGTGTTGAATTCTCTTAATGATGATCACAGCGCCCCCAGACGCACATCTTGCAGCGTTTGAGGCCATTCGATCCTTACAGTACACACAATAGCCAGGTAGCTTGAAGTCTTTGCTTGGTTTGAGTTGAGTTTCACAGAGGAAAGCAACGTCGATTTCTTGCTTTATCAGAAAGTTGTGAAACTCGATACGCTTTTGGGGAAGGCCCCTAGCGTTCCATATCACGCACCAAAGTTCACCTTTGTTGATTACATTATAACGTTGTGCAGCCATACTAAAATTACTTGGTCATAAGGAGCCCACTCAACTGTGGGTAAGTTTTGCCTAGATTAGAAAACGGATGAAAGATACGTCCTAATTGTTTATACATACCTGGTAGGTCGTTGATGTTCAGGCCTTTATCTTCCGGCGTGGACACAGCGGCAGCATAGGATTTGCCAGCTGTCATTTTAGAACTAGACATCCTTTGAGCCTGGGGGTATTTTGGACATTTCGTGTAGCTTGATGTATGCTGTCCACCACATCTGATGCACTTTGGGGGGTCTTGTCCTTTGATCTTGGAGCAAGCTCTTGACTGGTGCCCCTGAGCACATTTATTACAACGAGGATCCCATGCAGCCCATGGATACGTATCTGAAGCGCAGGCAGTTGTAACACTGTAGTGGCTTCTTGTTCCCTCGAAAGGCCTCCACTGAAACTGCCAGCGGCCCAATACGTATTATGTTTTTCAATGACTGGTTGTGTTCGGTGTTCGGGAGTAGAACCTAAACCATCGGCATATCAATGGATCCTTTGGCTTTCCTCAATCGAATAACTTTTTCCGGGAAGTAGTTGGTACTTTTTAGGTCTTCTTGGAAGTCATCGAGCTCATACTAACATCCACATTACGAATTACGTATTTCAAGACCTTCTCCGACTTCAGTTGATGATGCTGAATTTTTAAAATATTTTCAGACTTAATTCCAGAGACTAACCTGTTGTGTATTTCTTCGTCTTCACATTTAACTTTGACGGTTTCAGCTCTGCCCGTATGAACGGTGATCTTTTCCACTGGAGCATGCTTCTCGAGCTCAGTTAAAATCGTCTTAAACGGGACGCCATGAGTCCGCACAATAATTGGCGGTTCATACCTCTTCGTGATCCTATGGTCTTTATTAGCCGAGCGACCTTGTACAATCTTCGGATTCCTCATTCATCATCGAAGACAGGACACAGGACTAGCTCTTCAAGGTATCACCTCTACTCTCTTTTCAGGTATCATTTCATTATTCTCATTTCACGGTGCGTCCTTTTCAGGGCGATATTCACCTTCTGTTACGTCTTATGTGCTGGTCCCTGGCGTTGGAATGAATATTCCCGTTAACCAGTACATCAAGATGCTCATTATCTTTCTGGGTCCCTGGCGTTGGGATTAATTTCCTCGCAAACCTAGCTAAGGACTTTTTATATCATCTATTATTATTCTAATTATTCACGAGTGGGTCCCTGGCATAGAATTAACTTTTTCGCAAACCTGACTTGTTTTCTTTTTTCCTTAAAGCTAGGTGCGTCCTTCTTAGGACGGCTTCTTTAGCACACAACCTAGCTGCGAAGTTACGCCCCCCCCCCCC
>JAHWFO010022948.1:47152-66805 GCA_023313115.1 Rhysida immarginata | reverse complement strand
TACGCCCCCCCCCCCCTGGTTCTATACAATTATATTTTAGGATTATGATGGCTTCGTCCAAATTAACCACGTTAGAGTCAGCTAAAATGCCATTGCTAGTGGCAGATGGTAAAACTGTGTCCTGCGAAAAGGCCTACCGGGATGCCTGCTTGGATGCTAGGTTTGCTGCTTTTGACCTAGTGTTCAACGAAATGTTAGAAGCTCTCTGGGATGAAATACATGCTAAGTATAGGGCACTGGAAGAAAAAGTCGAATCCCTACATGAAAGTTTTGAAGAGAATTTAGAAGGTATCAAGAAGGAAATCAAGGACTCTCGTAGAGATGTCATTGAAAAGATAAGTGAACTGAAGGAAGCCTTTGGGAAATGCTCCGGGACTCCGAAGGCAGGTAACTCCAAGGTAGATACCCTGTTGATAACAGCAAGGTAAGTAATGTTTTTAATAATATTACCCGTGCTAAAAGTTTAGAGTCTATGGATATACCTGAAAATAGTGACTGCTCGACAAACGGTGGCTATAAGAGAAGTCACTCTGACGGAACCGATGAAGAAGTGGATAGCAGTCCCTGGATTGGTGCTGCTAATAAAAAATTCAGAAAAGGCACGAGGATCGATAACCTAAAGACCGTCTCCAGAGTAAACGAAGAAGTCGTCAGCGCGACGCCCTCACAGTTCATAAAGTCACTTATATAGTAAAAGAGAGCTAGTTACAATCCAATTATAGAATTAAATACATGTTCAAAGTACATAAATTGAAACTGCAGATAGACGATGATCAACCAATCAGGACTCGTTGTTGTCCATGGTACGTTTATTCTTTCGATAGGTCAGTTTGGGAATATGTAAAAGCTTTGCCAAGTCTCTCAATTGTGTCACGTCCATGGGACACAAGTCGCTGTTTAGTAAATTAGCAGGTTCTTCACTGGAGAAGGCATACGACTCTAGGAAATTCAACAGTTTCGAGTCACTTGTGCTGTAGATATTTTCAAAGTCTTCAATATTATAGTCGTTTTGGCAATCTAGGATGTGGTCAGCGAATCTCGATACTGCAAAATTTCCTTTCCTGATACATGCCAAATGTTCACCAATTCTTGTCTTGATTACTCTCTGTGATTGCCCGTAGTAAACCGCATTACATTTGGCACATGGTAATTTGTAGACTCCTGGTCTATTTTCCTGCGGAATTATATCCTTTGGGTCCTTTATCTGTTTTTTAGTTGTGTTGGAACTCCTATAGACTATTGTAAGGCCAAATTCTCTTGCGATCCTCTCCATGCCCCTATTTAGTTGTTGATTGTAGGGCAAGGCTAGCACTCTTCCTGGGGTGTTTCCTTTCTGTAGTGTGGTGATGTTTTTCAGGTTGATTTTTTGTTTTACTTTTTTGGAGATGCTGTTAAGTATTTCTTTCTGGTAACCGTTCAATGTGGCAAATTCCTCGATTGTTTTAAGTGCATTTTTCTTGCTTTTTGCGTTCAGAGGGATGACATGCGCTCTGTATACCATATGACGAAATACTGCCAATTTGTGCTGGTAGCTATGGTTAGAGTCTTTTTTAATAAAATTTGGGACGAAATTTGCTTTCCTGTGGATGTCGTAACTTAGTTCCTCTCCCGATCTTGTTAATCTAATGTCCAGAAATAGAAGGCTACCATTGGCTTCTACTTCCTTAATAAACTTGATATTAGGGCATAAATTATTAAGGCTGGGCAAAAAGGTCTTAACGTTTTCTTCTTTCTTATTAAAAATTGAAAATACATCATCCACGTATCTTAGCCACACATTCGGAAAATATTTGAATTCTGTTAAGGCTTGGTTTTCTAATTTTCTTTTGTAGATATTAGCTACAAAAGGGCTGATGCTGCTTCCCATAGGAGTACCATCGATCATTTTGTACCATTTGTTGTTAAAGGCAAAACATTGTTGAATAAAATAAGTCTCATGACCTTTATAACCTCACTAACAATCTCTAATGGCCACTCATTCTCATCCATTGTGTCTTCAAGAACTTCATTTGCTCTTATAAGGGGAATGCTCGGATATAGTGACTCATTGTCAAACAAGATTAATACGTCATCACTTGATACTTGAGAATTCTTTAACTTATGGCACATTTCTATAGAATTTCTAATTGAGAAATCTAGACCATTTAGTTTTAATTTCATGAGGAAGAATTTCATAAATGACCAATATTAAAGACAGCACAAACCACATGTCATTAAAAAAAAACATTATCTAGAAAATTATTGAAATTACCAACTTTTAATATGTAAAAATTTTTTGTTCTTATTAATTAATAAATTTTATATTTAAGTAATTTTTGCAATTTCGTATAAATTAACTTATGATTGTGAATTTACTAATAAAGAGAAAGAAAACATTTTCCATATAAGGTTTATACGAATGTAATGTTAAACTTATTAGTGATCTGTTGAGTATTTGAATAAACATATGACAAACTTTTTGAATTAAAATTATTCCTGATACATATCTGTGAAATAATTACAAACACCTTGCTAAACAATTTATGTGTAACATATAACTTATTGACAAAATAAACAAACCTCAACAAGATAATAACTAAACAGAAAATTTAATTGATGAACAACTACTACCTATAATGAAATGTTTATATTATATTTTCCTAAATTGCTAATATAAATTTGAAATTAATACTAATTGGAATTTTGCACATAATTTCATTACAAAAAAATAAAATATATAATTGAAAGAAATTTTTTTGAAGTGCTATAACATTCCTGGTTTCATAAAAAATAATATTTTATTATTATTTTACTACTGGTGTTCTGGTTAATTGTTTATTCCTAAATTTGCGATGCAAATCTCACAGAAAAAAATTGTTATAAAATATAATTCCAATAAAATACAATGTTATACAGTGAGTTCCAAAAAGATAGGTCCGCCTAATTAAAGTAGCCTCCAAAACAAAAATACATTTAATCACAAAACAACTAGTATAAATTCAAATCTACACTCTTTGTAGTACAAAATACAATTAAAAAATTCAAATAAAATCTAACAATTTTTAAGTTATAACAATATTTTCATTATAACTTGTTGCAAAATGATAGGTCCATCATTTCTCAATAATTGGTTTGCCCACCATTTTTGGAGATCACTTTAAAAATGCGATCAGGCATTGTCTGAATTAGATTTTGCAGATACTTGATGCTAATTTTTTCCCAATTAGCAACAATTGCAGTCTTCAAAGCATCAATTGAATCGTACTGCTTGCCTCCACTATAAACTCCACGTACAAGTTTTTTATAAACTCCCTCACAAGTTTTCTATGGGGTTTAAATCCGGGCTACAGGCAGGCCAATCTAAAAGTTGAACCCCATTTGCTAAAGTCCACTCTATTGTTGATTTAGCCTTGTGTATTGGTGCATTGTCATGTTGGTAAATCCAAGAAGCACCTCCCAGAGCCTCACCAAAAAGGAGCAAATGGGTTTCTATCATTGTTTGGTAGTCTGCAGCTCGCATTCTACCTGACAGAAAAGCCACATTGGTTTTGCCTTTCCATCCGAATGCTCCCCAGATCATTATTCCTCCTCCTCCACACTGCTGTTTGGAGAATAACTTTTCTTCCTTCCTGATTTTTTTGGTATAAAATATAAAAATATAATATATAAATTTTAAAATTTAGCACAGTATATAAGACTTTGTTAATATTATATTTTTACTAAGTGGTTTAAAATTCCCCAATAGTTTTTAAATCATATCTTAAAATATCGATTATGTTTTTCTCAAAAATCCATTTTTTTAACTTTTTAATTTGCAACATTCTATAATTACAATTTTTTATTAATATAATGCAGAAAAGAGCAAACTATATAAAAAAAATTGTCATCTCAATTAGTATTGTCTGATTAAGGGTTTAAGGGTAAAGATTTTTTTTAAATGGTTAGACATAATTATTTTAAACTACTAAATGAACACGATTACACTATAAAGTGTCATTAAACTTTGAGGATTCAATAAGTCATTCAAAATACTTATATTGTTTTGTTTGTTATGTTCCGTCGAGTCGTGGTCGACTCCTGGTGACACCATGGACGTAAACCCTCCATTTTTGTCTATTCTGAGCTAGGTCTCTCAGCTCCTTCAACGGCAGGCTTGTAGCTTCTAAGGTGCCCTTCATCCATCTGGTTCTTTGTCTTCCTTTTCTTCTGCTTCCTGCAGTCTTGCCCAACATAATTGCTTTTTCTAAGCCATTATTTCTTCTCAATACATGTCCAAAGTAAGACAGTCTTTGCTTCACAACCATTGCTTCGGCTGAGCATGCAGGGTTTATTTCCTCAATAACAGACTTATTCGTTCTTTTTGCAGTCCAAGCTATGCTGAGAAGCCTCCTCCACACCCAAAGTTCAAAAGAATCAATCCTTTTCCTTTCTCTCTTTTTAACTGTCCAACTTTCACATCCATACAAAACCACATGAAAAACCATTGCCTTCATAATTCATATTTTGGTTGCAAGAGAGATGTCTCTGCTCCAGAACTTTGTCCAGACCCATCATTCCTTTCCTTCCTAAAAGAATTCTCCTCTTTATTTCATTTGTGCATTGTCCATCATTGTCAATTTTTGAGCCCAGAAAGACAAAACTGTCTACAATCTCTAAATCTTGTCCATCAATTTGGAATTTGGTAGTTCCACCAGTCGTCATTACCCTAGTCTTCTTTAAATTGAGCAGTAGTCCGCACTTTTCACTCTCCTCCCTGACTCTTCTAATTAAATCCTTCAGATCCTCTTCACTATCTGCCAGGAGAATTGTGTCATCTGCATACCTTAGATTGTTGATATTTCTTCCTCCTATCTTCATTCCAGCTTGCATCTCCTTTAAGTCAGCCATTCGCATGATATACTCACTATAAAAGTTAAAAAGGAAAGGAGAAAGTACGCAACCCTGCCTTACTCCTTTCTCAATTCTAAAACTTTCTGTTTCACCAAAGACAGTTCTGACAGTAGCTTCCTGGTCCCTGTAGAGATGTTTGATTAGAATAATAACATGTTCCGGCACTCCCATTGTTCTCAATATGTTCCACAGCTTGTTGTGATCTACACAGTCAAAAGCTTTGCTGTAATCAATGAAGCACATGAAAACTTCTTTTTGATATTCTCTTGTTGTCTCCAGAATCCAACTGATGTTGGCAATTTGGTCTCTAGTACCTCGATGCTTCCTAAATCCAGCCTGAACATCCGGGATTTCTCTCTCGGCAAATGGTTCTAACCTTTTCTGAATTATCTTGAGTAAGATTTTGCTAGCATGAGGAATAAGTGCTAGCGTTCTATTGTTTTCGCAGATGCGGGCGTCTCCTTTTTGGGGGATGTGGATAAAGATTGATTTCTTCCAGTGCATAGGCCACTTTGTTGCTGTCCAAATGGTTTCGCAGAGAGTTGTGAGAGCTCTCAATGCCTCCTTTCCTGCTGCCTTTAACAGCTCGATCTCCATGCCATCAGCCCCAGGTGCTTTGCCATTTAAAATCTGATTCATACTCCAAGGGAGGTCTCCTGCCGTATCTGGTCACATCAGAGAACAGATTTCCTTTCGGTTTTGATCTGTTCCCATCATAACAGCCAGGTCCAGTCAAGGAGTCTATTCGTTCTTCCCCAGTAGCCATTGAGGTACCTTCAGACCTGGGGGACTCATCATCCAGCACCATATCGACAACTGTAGGTTCACTGTCCATAGCATTTACTTGCAGGAGTACAGAAGTGGTTTGCCATTGCCTTCTTCCGAATTTTTCAAGGTTTACTCCTTAAAAGTAGCCCTCCTCTTTAGTCACTCTGCTTTACAGCAGAGAGTCCAGTCCGCACCACTTGGAGGCGAGGTAGGACACTAAGTAATTGGCCCGGCCGGTTCCACACATTTTCACAAATTTTTAGTGTGTGGGTCTCCTTCCCGTTTAAGGTACCCATTACCCTTTACGAACCCATTACCCATTACGAATCTTATATTAGCTCAACACAAAACAATCGAAAATAAAAAAAAGCAATTTTCTTTTGCCTCACACCAATATTATTTCTATAAAAGAATATACAAAAAAATAAAAATACAAAGAATATATTTTTTGTACTATCTCATTCCTCAATAGAATGTAAACCTTTGATTAAGAATTGGCGTAATGAAATCAAGAAACTGATTTTTTCATTAACACTTTTTTCCTTTTTTAGCCTAAATATTTTTATATAAAAAAATTCTGTAAATTTTATAAGTTTAAAAAATTTTATAAAAAAGCTTTTATTTTATTTTTCATAGTTTTATCTTTTATTTAAGCTTATAACATATCCATTTTGAGTTTCAGCTGTACTTTGACAAGCTTTGTAATTGCTTTATGATTTATTTAAATTACTTAAATTCTTAAATATTTTACTATTATACTATTAAATTTCATTGTAATTATACATTCATTAATATTATTATTATTGTTATCACTGTTTGGGGAAGCCAAACTCGGATCAAGTTCGGAAGCCAATCCCAGAGGCGGACCCAAAAGAGGCCCAAAGCCCAAGGGACTCAAATGCGAGAGAGGGAAAGTTATGCACTCGTGGGAGTATTGATGTTTGGGTGTAGGAATTTCCTTACTATGTGACAGGTGTTTAGAATTGTGGCTTTCTGTAAGGTTTTGTATAAGTGTGAGTTTAAATTTAGTGTTGACAGGCTTTTGTGTAGCGAGTGTGGAATAACCCCAGTGGCAGAAACAACGATAGGGACAATGTGTACTCTGTTAACTCCCCAAAGGCGTTTTATTTCATGTGCAAGATCCGTATATTTAGTAATTTTTCAGTGTATGTCTTTTGTAAATTGTGTGTGTTGGGGATGGAGATATCAATTATGTAAGTCACTTTGTTTTGCTTATCTACTAGTGTAATGTCTGGTCTGTTATGAGGGATAGTTTTGTCAGTGATTATAGTTCTGTCAAAATAAAGTTTATGTGTGGTGTTCTCTAAGACAGTGTCGGGGATATATTTATAGTAAGGAGTGTGAATGTCCCTTAGCTTGTGTATCTTAGCAAGATGTTGATGTATGATGTTGCCTACCTGGTTATGTCTGTGTAAATAATCAGTCTGCGTGAGTATTTTGCAACTGGATATGACGTGTTGGATGGTTTCCTCTGCGATATGGCATTTCCTGCAAGACCCGTCAGTCGATTCTTTGATAATATGTTTTCTGTAGCTTTTAGTGTTAATAACCTGGTCTTGTATGGCAATCATGGTTCCTTCAGTTTCCCCAAAGAGACTCCCTTCACTCAACCAAAAGTTCGACGCTTTTTTGTGGACGTGTGGCTGGTTGAGGTCAGAAGGATGTCCACCATGGAGTTGCTTTCCGAGCCATGATTGAAATTTAGTGCATGTTGTAGGAATGTTATGGGTGTTCTGCATGCTGTTCAGATTCAGAGGTGTGTATTTTGTATCAGCCATGCAGACTGCTTTGTGTAATGGTGATGTGTGTTGTTTAAAGTGAAAGAATTCTCTGAATGACTGAGTCTGTTTCTGGTGTAGATCTGTTATATCAATAAGACCTCTGCCTCCCTCTGAACGAGGTAGGGTGAATCTTTCAATAGCTGTGTGTGGATGGTGCTTTCTGTACTTTGTAAGCAGTTTACGTTGTTTCATTTCAAGTCCCTCAAGATCTGTGTGTGTCCACTGTATGACTCCAAAGGAGTAGGAGAGTATTGGTGTGGCATAAGTATTGATGGCCTTGAATAAGTTTCTGGAATTTAAATGCGTTTTAAGTATTGTCTCTACCCTATGAAGATATTGTTTAGTGAGTGTATTCTTTATGTGTTTGTGCTCCTGAAGCTTGGCTTGCTTAAATCCTAGATATTTGTAAAATTCGAAATTTTCCATAGCAGCAATGAGATCTGGTTCATCTAATGTGAAGCCCCCTTCCCTGAGTACTCCATTTTCAATGTGAATGCTTTTGCATTTGTCCAACCCAAATTGCATGTGTATATCTTTTGAAAACGTTTGTGTAATGTCAAGTAATTGGTGCAATTGTGTTTGTGTGGAGGCGTAGATTTTCATGTCGTCCTTGTAGAGTAAGTGTGAAAGCTTGTAGTGGCAGCTTTTATTATGCTTAATTGTGTAGCCGTAAGTTGTGCTGTTCAGTCTGTTGGAAATTGCATTTAGTGCAAGACAAAACCCGAGTGGGCTCAGTGAGTCACCCTGGAAGATGCCTCGGTTTATCTGTATTTTGTCAGTTGTGATGGTTTCACTGTTGAGTGTTAGGTGTAGTGTAGTTCTCCAATGCAGCATTGTATTTTCTAAAAAATGTGATAAGTGTAGGATTTATTTTATATAATCGTAGTGTATATAACAGCCATGAGTGTGGGACACTATCAAAGGCCTTTTTGTAATCAATGTAGGCTGCATGGAGGTGTCGATGTTTATTGTGAGTTTGCCGTAGGACCACACTGTCTATCAAGAGTTGCTCCTTACAACCCATGTGGTTTCTACGGCATCCCTTTTGTTGCTCAGTGAGAATGTTGTTTGTGTCTATGTGTGTATAAATTTTGTTTGCGATACAGGCAGTTATTATTTTGTAAAGTGTAGGCAGGCATGTGATAGGTCTATATTGTGTGGGATCTGTAGTTTTATGTGACTTTGGTACCATGTATGTTATTCCTTGTGTGAGGAAATGTGGCAAAGTCTGTGGTGTTTGCAAAGTGTTGAAGATCTGTTTTGCAAGGGCCAGATGCAAACAGGTGAAGCGCTTATACCAGAAGTTCTGAATCCTATCTACACCTGGAGCCTTCCAATTGTGAGTACGTTTAATGACTTGTGAGAGTTCATCTGCTGATATCTCAGTAGAAGGCATGTTTGATAGTGTGGATGCAAACTGCTTCCTCTTCCCTGATCCAGCTAGCTTCCCTATTATGTTCAACTGAGACAGACCAAAGAGACGACCAATAATGTTGGAGTGCTGTTTGTGTTGGCAGACCAGTGTTTTGTGTCTGTGTATAATCTTTGTTTAACGGCTTATAGAATGTCTACTCATTGTTTGCGAATAACTTGTTCTGCTGTTTGCGCTGAGCGCATGGTTTTTATTTCTTCAGGCGTTGTGTTTTTGCAGCTAACTTTTGTTTCAATGTGTCCATATATTCTGTAACGTGTTGATTGTGCTGCTCATGTCTGGTGTGTGTTTTAATCTTCTTAAATAACTGTCTGAGGCATTTGTTCTGCTTTGATGAAGTGTTGTTTTTAGTGTACTGTATAAGTCTACCTAACTGCTTGCGGATTTCGTCAATCTCAGACTCAATCCGTTTTTGCCTTTTAGATTTCTGTTGGGTGTATAATTTTTGTGTGTTTTTATGGATTGGTTTCCTACCCAGTGTGGATATAACTGTAAGAGCCCCAGTGTAAATAAGTAGGTGTATGCATTCTAAAGATAGATTTTCTTCAATGTACTGTGGTAAGATATGTGTTCATGTAAGATAAAATGTCCCCTGTTTTGTGTTTTTGTTTATTTTAGGTATACCTGGTCTTTGTGTGGGATCTGTTCCCGTATAAACTGTAAGGTATCTTTGTAGGGTGTCATGTAATGTTTCAATAAGTTTGGTATTCATGTTGTGTTGTGGATGAATATCATGGTGAAGTTCATTGTTGAGTGTGTTCTACAAGTTCATTAGTGATGTCAATGTTAGTGTTTGATTCTGAGTGTTGAGTGTAGGTTTGTGTAGATGGCTCTTGTTCTTGTAGCTGTTGTGCAACTTCTTGCTTTATTTTCTGTAGCGTGGGTAAGGGTATTAAATTGTTCATAACAATTGTGCGACACTGATCTGCAATGCGTTGTTCAGTGACTGTGATGTGAGGATATGTCTCTTTGAAAATGTTATATAACCGTTGTCTTTAAGCTGTAGTTGTCAGTTTCCAATTTAGTGACTGCGTAGTAGGCTCGCATGATAAAACAGTTTATGTCATTGGTCCATTTCAGCGTTGGCGTGGCTTGCCTGCCTTAGTGGTCGAGGGAAAAGAAGCTCTTGAAACACTAGGGACAGGTTGTGGCATTGCAGTAGCCGAACAGGGTTGGTGCTGCTTTCGCCACCAGTGGCCCTGGGAGATTGTGGCACATTTTTCGAACGTGAGCCTCTGCCTAACCCACGAGCGCGGACCTTGGTAACCCGGGTGACGTCCGAGCCGGTAACAGATAACGCACTAGCACTAATAATATTGATCACCAATAAATGGGTGGTCCTGTTACCCATCTCCATCATCAGCAGGCCGTTGGTTGATGTAATCACCTCATCAGCCCTACTGGGTCATCTGGACCCTCAAGATTAATCTAAGGGTAGAGTAAATCAGACCTGTTAACCAGGGCCATCTCTCTAAGATGTTGCCCCCCCTCGCACAACGCGGACGTAAGACCACACGAGGGTTATTATTATTATTATTATTATTATTATTATTATTATTATTATTACTAGCAGAATTACCCGGTGTTGCCCGGGATAGTTACACATGGAAGTAAAGAGATCAATCTCAAAAAATTAAATTATAACTCCCAATTGGTTAAATAATAACTCAATCATTACAATACAGAGCAAAGGGATTATCCAATCTACTAAAAATACGAAAAACAGGACGTCTAGGTGATATACCGGGACTTATCTAAACTCTTCTTGAATTGCCTTACCACTGCGGAGCATCACCAGATACTTTAGACTCAAGTTTTTCTTGCCCTTGACGTAGAAGCTCTTATACCCTGTTGCTCTATTCGAAACCCCTGTTGTTCATATGTTTCAAATGCCCGTTTAGCTTTTTCTATTTTAGTTGCAGAGTTTCTCTGACCAATACTCGTTCTTTCTCTTTCCTTTCCAGACATAAGTTTTTGCCAGTCGTCTGGACGTTTGATAGGGAGCTCAAGGGAGACAAGTGTGACTCCTATGCCTAATCAATACACGCTGCCTTAATTATGTTCTGTCACTGTATCTTCACTTTATGCTCATTATCAATAATTCTTGGAAACGAACGTTCAATCATTGCAGTATCAGCATCTCAGTTTCCAAAATATACACTTTCCCACAGAATATATTCAGAATGTATTTTTAGGAAATGTTCGGATCTGCTGTGCTAACAAATAAGCTAAATGATAACCCCAGCATGGCTCGGACTTGTTTTTTTTAATAAATTTTGAAATATCTTAAAAATAAACACATGAAAACGCTAATAATTATTATAGTAAAAATATTTAATGCAAAATATGAAAAAAAAATTTTTGAAGGCTCACAATGGATGGAACTCTCCAAGGATGCCACTGCTAGTCTAAATAATTTGTTAATCACGTCATCTTACTTTAGATGTACGCTTGATTTTCTTGCAATTCCCTTTCTTCTGTAGATGTCTTGAATCACTTTGTGTAGTCTAGCGATCGCCGATTCTTCTCGATTTACTTACTTACATTTGCTCAATACATCACGGAGCTAAAGGAGTGCTTTCTCGGTCATCTTTCCACTCTTTCTCAACAGTCTGCTAACTCTCCATTATCTCCAGTTACTGACCATTTTTAAAGATTTTCAAGAAATTGGTAATTACTAAGAACTCTCTTTTCTAAGAAAAGCCTGTATAACAGAAATTCTATGGATTGTTACAAATTCAACCTTATCTATATTGAACAAACTTTGCCTTTCATTGTTGGTCATGAGATAAATATTGTTGATCCCTGCATAGTGTTGGTGCATTGCGTATTGATACCATTGTTGATACCTATTGTTGCACAAACTTTTACTTGCATTGTTGGTCATGAGATATTTCTCATTATTATGCCCTGCCATAACCATGAATATAGATTTTTTATCGATGATTATTATTTTTCCGAAATCTGAGGTAGACAGTGGCCTTCCTCATAGTTTGAAGGTCAAGTATGCAAAATTTCATTAAGATCAGAATAAAACTGTAGATTTGTATTCAATACCCACAAACATCCTTCTTTATATATATGCTATCAAAGGTAACCGGCGTTGCCCGGGATAATTACACTTGTAGGTAAACAGAACTTTCTCAAAAAACTAAATTAAATTTTGCAATATCTTAAAAATAAACACATGAAAATGCTTAAAATTAATACAATAAAAATTCTTAATGAAAATTCGAAAAAAAATTTTAAAGGCTCACAATGGATGGGCCTCTCCAATAATTTCTTACTCACGTAATCTTACTTCAGATGTACACTTGATGTTGTTGCAATTTCCACTGTTCTCTCGATGAGTTGAAGCAAAACTTGGCCATTCATCACTTTGTATAGTCTAGCGGTCGCCGATTCTACTATTTACTTGCTTTCCATTTTCTCAATACAGCACGGAACTAAAAGAGTGCTTCCTCTGTCGTGTTTCCACTCTTTCTCAATAGTCTGCTAACTCTTATTTATCTCCAGTTACTCATCATTTTTAAAAATTTTCAAGAAATTGTTAAGTACTAAAAACTCTCTTTTCTAAGAAAAACCTGAATAACAGGAATTCTATGCATTGCTACAAATTGAAACTTATCCATATTACATCATCATTTTATGTTCATTGTTATAATTCTTGGAAACGATTGCTTTATCATTGCCTCATCACTTTATGCTCATTGTTATTGGTGAATTGCGCGTTGATACTATTCTTGATGCGAACACAACGGGCCTATTGTTGCACAAATTTTGCCTTGCATAGTTGGTCATGAGAGAAGGGTTGCTGGTCCGAGCGTAGTGTAAATTGCCTGTTGATACATGTTGATATCTATTGTTGCACAAACTTTGCTTGTATTGTTGGTCATGAGATAAATATTGTTGGTCCATGCAGAGTGTTTGTGAATTGCGTGCTGATACCATTGTTGATACCTATAGTTGTACAAACTTTGCCTTGCATTTTTGGTCATGAAATATTTCTCATTAATATGCCTTGCCATAACCATGAATATCGATTTTTATCAATAATTCTTATTTTTTCGAAATCTGAGATAGACAGTGACCTTTCTCATAGTTTGAAGGTCAGGTATGCAAAATTTCTTTAAGATCGGAATAAAACTGTAGATTTGTTTAAGAGACAAACCCACAAACATCCTTCTTTATATATATAGAAAGACTAGCAGAGGACCCGGCGTTGCCCGGGATAATTATGCTTGTAGGTAAACAGAACAACCTCAAAAAGCTAAATTAAACCTCCAAATTTGTTAAATAATAACTCAATCACTACAATATAGATTGAAGGGACTATCCATTCCAAGAAAAATCCGAAAGACAGGAAATTTACCTCTTAACTGAAAAAATCCATTCTAGGTGATATACCGGGACTTGATTAACTGGAAAAAAAAATTTTAAAGGCTCACAATGGATGGACCTCTCCAAGGATGCCTTCTAGCATTTTTAAGAATTCTCTTTCTTAAGAAAAGCCTGAATAACAGGAATTCTATGCATTGACTTCTATATTGCACAAACTTTGCCTTGCATTGTTGGTCATGAGATATATATTGTTGGTCCATGCATAGTTTGTGAATTGCGTGTTGAGACTATTGTTGCAAAAACTTCGTCTTGCATTGTTGGTCATGAGATATGTCTCATTAATATGCCCTGCCATAACCATGAATATCGATTTTGTATCAATAATTATTATTTTTTCGAAATTTGAGGTAGACAATGACCTTCCTCATGCTTTGAAGGTCATGTATGCGGAATTTTATCAAGTTTAGAATAAAACTGTAGATTTGTATAAAAAACAAACAAACAAACCCACAAACAAAGAAACATCCTTCTTTATATACTGGGTGGGCAAGAAATAACGTGAGGTGTTCAGAGCTCACTAGCGGGAATTCTATTAGGCCAAATGCAGTACATTTTTGTGTATATACTTAATGGAACATGCAGTTTCGATTTCTGCAAAAAAAAATAGTACCAAGAGTCGCCATAGGGGGCGCTTATTTCAAGAAAACAATGAATACCTAATTGTCAAATGAACAAATACCGTACAAACCAACTTTAGTAACAACAATAAACTATGTTTTATTTTTAATTACAAATGTGTTTCAATATGACCATCAGTGTGCTGTTCCAATAGCTGCATGCGGTACACGACATTTTCTACGGTAGCTCATAGCATATCTGCATTAATTAGTCTGATATGTAACGTTATTTGATTCTTTAAGGTTGAGATGTCAGGAACATGTGCTTGATACACAAGGCTTTTCAAATATCCCCATAACCAAAAATCACAAGGGTTGAGATCAGGCGACCTGGGTGGCCATTCCATGGGAAATGCACGACTAATTATTCTGTTGTCTGAAAAACGTTCTCGCAAGATCTGCTGCACCTGACGTCCGATGTGAGGTGGTGCACCATCCTGCATAAAAACGGTAGAATCCAGACAACCCTTTTCCTGCAATCGTGGTATCACAAAATTCTCAAGCATATCGGCATACCTGGCAGAATTGACGGAACAAGTCACCGGTCCACAGGGACGGATTTCTTCCAAAAAGTACGGGCCGATTATGAAAGAATCAGTAAAGCCGCACCATACTGTTAGTTTCGGTGAATGCATAGGAGTTGGCAGACACACTTGTGGATTTGATGCAGCCCAAATACGGCAGTTGTGGGTATTGATTTCACCATTCAAATTAAAATGTGCCTCATCACTCCATACTATTTGCCATGGCCATGCATCATCCATTTCCATACGTGCTAAAAATCTCAACGAAAAGTCAGTTCGGGTATGTTCATCTCCTGGAAGCAATTGTTGAACAGGTGTGAGTTTTAGGGATAAAATGTCAATATCTTATGCAATATTTTCCTCACCGTCGAATATGGGATATCTGTTTGGCGTGCTGTTGCGTGTGCACTGATGGTACCCTCCACAGTAGTCATCTCCTGTTCCACAACAGCAGTTGCAACTTCTTCAACGTGTTGCTGCCTGATTCGTTTGCATCCCCGGCCTGGTTGCACTCCTAGAGTTCCGGTAGATTCAAATCGTTCAATCATTTTCCATAAGTTAGTTATGCTCATTGGTCCTCTTCGTAACGTTTTCAATCACCGGAATTCACGAAGGGCAGCACTTGCATTGTCGCTCTTCTGATAAAAAAAAATTGACTAATAACGCCCAGTCAGGCAGAGTAAGCGTCATTGTCAGGCCATTCATTCGTGAATGATGGGAAATCCTCAGCCTTGCCTTTTATTGTAATGATTGCTCAACACGGAATGCGCTTATGCAAATGTATTCATTGTTTTCTTGAAATAAGCGCCCCCTATGGCGACTTTTGGTACCATTTTTTTTGGTTGCAGTAATCGAAACTACATGTTCCACTAAGTATATACACCAAAATGTACTGCATTTGGCCTAATAGAATTCCCGCTAGCGAGCTCTGAACACCTCACGTTATTACTTGCCCACCCGGTATATAGATAGACGATTATTATTATTATTATTATTATTATTATTATTACTAGCAGAGGATAATTACACATGTAAGTAAACAGAAAAATCTAAAAATATTTAATTATAACTCCCAATTGGTTAAATAATAAATCAATCAATACAAGACAGAGCAAAGGGACTATCCATTCTACGAAAAATACGAAAAACAGAAATTCTAGGTGATATACCGGGATTTTCTCTAAACTCTTCTTGACTTGCCTCACTACTGCAGAGCATCACCAGATATTTTAGACTTAAGTTTTTCTTGCCCTTGACGTAGAAGGTCTTAAACCCCCTTGCTTTATTCGAAACTGACGTTGTTCTGATGTTTCAAACGCCCGTATAGCTTTTTCTGTTTTAGTTGCAGAGTTTCTAGGACCAATACTCGTTCTTTCTATTTCCTTTCCAGACACATAAATTTCTGCCAGTCGTCTGGATGTTTGACAGGGAGCTCAAGAGAGACACGCATGACTCCTTTGCCTCATCAGTAGA
The DNA here is from genome assembly GCA_023313115.1 of Rhysida immarginata. Taxonomy (NCBI): domain Eukaryota; kingdom Metazoa; phylum Arthropoda; class Chilopoda; order Scolopendromorpha; family Scolopendridae; genus Rhysida; species Rhysida immarginata. The sequence continues at coordinate 50,919 of JAHWFO010022948.1, read as the reverse complement.
CGCTGCCTTATTAATGTTCTATCACTGCATCATCATTTTATGCTCATTATTATTAATTCTTTGAAACGAACATTCAATCATCGCATTATCAGCATCTCAGTTTCCAAAATATACTTTGCCTTTCATTGTTGGTCATGAGATATATATTGTTGGTCCGTGCTGAGTGTTTGAGAATTGCGTGTTGGTACCATTGTTGATACCTAATGTTGCACAAACTTTGCCTTGCATTGTTGGTCATGAGATATTTCTCATTAATATGCCCTGTCATAACCTTGAATATCGATTTTTTATCGATAATTATTATTATTCCGATAGACAGTGACCTTCCTCATGCTTTGAAGGTTAAGTATGCAAAATTTCATCAACATTCGAATAAAACTGTAGATTTGCATAAGTAACAAACAAACAAACAAACCCACAAACAAACAAATCCACATACAAACATCCTTCTTTATATACATAGAACTAGCAGAGGACCCGGTGTTGCCCGGAATAATTACACAGTAGGTAAACACAACAATCTCAAGAAGTTAAATAAACTGATGTGTTTTTTGGAAATAAACTGCAATAAGTTATGCACTGCTAAAACGTGCCAAACACACAAACACACTCACACAAAGAAACATAGACACACTTTTCCCAATCGTCTGAACGCCTGTTAGGGAGCAGAAGGAAGACGCGTGTATCTTCTTTGCCTCATCGAGAGAGACTGCCCTATCTATATCGTCTATTATATCCATTTCCTGTTCATTGTTACTAATTCTTGGAAACGAATATTCTATCATTGCAACATCATTTTATGTTCATTGTTATAATTCTTTGAAAGGAACTTTCTATCATTGCATCATTTTATGTTCATTGTTATAATTCTTTGAAATGAACTTTCTATCATTGCATCATCATTTTGTGCTCACTGTTATTGGTGAATTGTGCGTTAATACCATTGTTGATACCTATTGTTGCACAAACTTTTCCTTGCATTGTTGGTCATGAGATTTATATTGTTGGTCCGTGCTGAGTGTTTGAGAATTGCGTGTTGATACCATTGTTGATACCTAATGTTGCACAAACTTTGCCTTGCATTGTTGGTCATCAGATATTTCTCATTAATATGCCCTGTCATAACCATGAATATCGATTTTTTATCGATAATTATTATTTTTCCGATAGACAGTGACCTTCCTCATGCTTTGAAGGTTAAGTATGCAAAATTTCATCAACATTGGAAAAAAACTGTAGATTTGCATAAGTAACAAACAAACAAACCCACAAACAAATCCAAAAACAAACAAACAAATCCACAAACAAACATCCTTCTTTATATGTATAGAACTAGCAGAGGACCTGGTGTTGCCCGGGATAATTACACAGTAGGTAAACACAACAATCTCAAGAAGTTAAATAAACTGATGTGTTTTTTGGAAATAAACTGCAATAAGTTATGCACTGCTAAAACGTGCCAAACACACAAACACACTCACACAAAGAAACATATACACACTTTTCCCAATCGTCTGAAGGCTTGTTAGGGAGCAGAAGGAAGACACGTGTATCTCCTTTGCCTCATCGAGAGAGACTGCCCTATCCATATCGTCTATTATATCCATTTCCTGTTCATTGTTAATTCTGGGAAACGAATGTTCTGTCATTGCATCCTCATTTTATGTTCATTGTTATAATTCTTTGAAATGAACTTTCTATCATTGCATTATCATTTTATGCTCACTGTTATTGGTGAATTGCGTGTTAATACCACTGTTGATACTTATTGTTGCAAAAACTTTGTCTTGCATTGTTGGTCATGAGATATTTCTCATTAATATGCCCTGCCCTAACCATGAATATCGATTTTTTATCAATAATTATTTTTTCGAAATCTGAGGTAGACAGTGACCTTCCTCTTGCTTTGAAGGTTTTGTATGCGAAATTTTATCAAGAATAAAACTGTAGATTTGTATAAAAACAAAAAAACAAACAAACAAACCCACAAACAACCCCACAAACAAACAAACATCCTTCTTTATATATATAGATAGAAGATTACTAGCAGAGGACCCGGCGTTGCCCGAGATAATTACGCTTGTAGGTAAACAGAACAACCTCAATTAAACCTCTAAATTGGTTAAATAATAATTCAATCACTACAATATAGAGCGAAGGGACTATTTATCCTAAGAAAAATCCGAAAGACAGGAATTTACCTCTTCACTGAAAAAATCCATTCTTAGTGATATACCTGGACTTGATTTACTGAAAAAAAACTTTTTTAAAGGCTCACAATGGATGGACCTCTCCAAGGATGCCTTCTAGTCTAGATAATTTTTTACTCACGTAATCTTATTTTAGACATACACTTAATGTTGGTGCATTGCGTGTTGACACCATTGTTGATACCTATTGTTGCACAAACTTTTATTTGCATTGTTGGTCATGCGAGATATATTGTTGGTCCGTGCAGAGTGTTTGTGAATTGCGTGTTGATACCATTGTGGATACCTATTGTTGCAAAAACTTTGTCTTGCATTGTTGGTCATGAGATATTTCTCATTAATATGCCCTGCCATAAACATGAATACCGATTTTTTATAAATAATTATTATTTTTTCGAAATCTGAGGTAGACAGTGGCCTTCCTCATGCTTTGAAGGTCATGTATGCGATATTCTATCAAGATCGTAATAAAACTGTAGATTTGTATAAAAAACAAACAAACAAACCCACAAACAAACAAACATCCTTCTTTATATAGATAGAAGAGACTAGCAAAGGTGCCCGGCGTTACCCGGGATAATTACACTTGTAGGTAAACAAAAAATTAAATTAACTTTTGCAATATGCTAAAAATCAACACACGAAAACGTTTAGAATTAATGCAGTAAAAATTCTTAATGAAAATTCGAAAAATTTTTTTTAAAGGCTCACAATGGCTGGACCTCTCCAATGATGCCACTGCTAGTCTAAATAATTTCTTACTCAGGTAATCTTACTTCAGATGTACACTTGGCTGATTTTGCTGTCACTTTAAATTACTCTGGTATATTTACGGGTGATTTTAATGTCACCGATTCACCTCTTAGCATTGGTAGTAACAACATTAATGTCACTAGAAGCCAACTGATTTCTTTTTGGGCGGAACACGTAGGAATGCAAAACTATAATGAAATTCCGAATTTCAGAGGAGAAACGCTTGTCGAAATTTTCACATCAGATTCTGTGTTTGTTTAGCATTGTTCTACTCCACCATTGAAGGAAGATAAATTTCACCCTGCTTTAGAAATAATAAGTAATTTTAATATACCCACTTTTATTCTACAAAAAACGACTCCCAACCGGGATTTCAGGTGTGCAAATTTTCGCCTGATATTAGATCTAATCTCTACTGACTGGACAGCTCTCGATTCCATCACTTCCGTAGATCAATTGTGGGAAAAATAGTTGAACGAATTTCCTCAGTGCCGAAGAATCAAGTTCCTTTGAGAAAACAAAAAAATTATAGAAAAAATATTGGCAATTTTCCGAGCTGGATTTCACGCGAATGTGTGCAACTTTGGTTACTTAAACAGCATTGTCATAACAGATTTAGGGTGGTATTGTGATGTTCGAGTGTTTCTTCCATCACATTATTCCCTGTTACATTATTTGACTTTCAGCCATTAAAACTATTTTGAACCATTAAATATATTTTCTTTAATTATTATGATTAACTATCATTTATTATCTTTCAATATTATTATTATTATTATTATTATTATTATTATTATTATTATT
>JAHWFO010022948.1:0-34126 GCA_023313115.1 Rhysida immarginata | reverse complement strand
TCTTTTATAATTTTGAAACAAATTAACATAAGGTTATATATCCACGCGGATATAAACGCATTTATATCAGCAGGGACATATTCATATGTCACACCGCGAACATAAATTCCAAGCTTCTCCCAACAATTACGCTAAACACCATTTATTATTTGCGTTATAAAAACGTTATACAACACAGTCAGTTTTACATAGCGACCGCAATCAATGATAAAATTATCATAGGAAATGAGATGAAACAGACACATTAATGGGGCAAAAACACACCACAGATGCCAACAAACCACTCACACAGGAGCACCTCCCCCACCACACACAGGAGCACTGAATTACAGTCACACACGCCCTATCACAAGAAACAAAGAACCCTGTTCTTCAAAATCAAAAACCCAGTTCACACAATTCAGTTTTATAATTGTGCTTCAGGATCCCATTTAAGTTCCTTTTCGAAAGAGCATTGCCAGTACAAGTCTTTTAATACTCCTTATACTGAATCCCCCTCTTAACACCTGAGTCAGGGTGGGCCCTTCCCCTTGCCGGATTTTGGTTTTCTTTCTTGGTTAAAACACCGCCGGTTTTTCTGCGGGGAAAACTTCCCACCTGTGGTTCAAAACCACTCTCGCTACCAACTGCTTTATTTAGCATCGTTTTCCTCTCACACTCGGTCCCCACGTCTTGTTTCAATACTGGTGGGCCCAAACCATCAGTATTCACTGCCACGTCACAAGTATCAGGGCGATCAACCTGAACTTGTGCTTCTACACATCCCTTACGTTCTGATGCTAACACTATAATGTTTTTTCTCCTAACTACCTGTTTATCGTGGAATCTAATACCCTTGATTACCGCCCTACCGCCAGGCAATAGGCGTAAAACTTTTACTGGTCCAAATTGTCGGGCATCATCATCACGACCATCGCAGCGAACCATGGCCTGCACTCCTGGGGCAACCTGACTAAAGCACCTGCCCGAATCCTGCCCATGTCGGTTAGCCACTTCTCTTGTTTTCCAATCCGCCCCTGCCTGTTCAATAACCTCTCTTCCATCTCCTTGATTACACTGAACGCCCCCATTTGTTTTTACTACCGTAACCATCGAACAAACGAACGTAATCCCCTCAAGGACGTCGGTGCCAAGAATCCCCGTCATAGGGACGGTCTTCCAAGGAGTGAAGGAGGAAGTTACATTGCGGCAAGGATCGGCCACACACATTAATATCAAGCATAACTTCTTCCTTAATATGCACGCACCCCCCATTCACTCCTCGCACCATCATGTCCACATCCTTCACTGGGGCCTGTAAAACTTGACGAAAGAGTTCCCCATCCAGAAACGAAACTTGCGAACCGGTATCAACGAGCATATCGACCCGCTGACCCTGTATCGATACGTCAAGTCGATACAGCCGGTCTTTCCCTCGTTTTAATATAATAGGCTGGGACTCCTCACGGGTAACCTGCTTGGAATCACAATTCCTTCCCTGGTGGCAGTCTCGAGCAAAATGCCCTTGGGCGCCGCATTTAAAGCAGGTAACTGCCTTTTTGCTAGGATAGCTTTTCTCTGACTTCTCCTTCAGCAGCATTTCACGTATCTCCTTAATCTCATCTTTGCAAGTACATTCCCTTGGAACAGGTTCTACTGCTGCACTAGTAGTATTTTTGTTCCGTTTTTTAGGCCGAGCCACAGCCCCCTCTTCCTCATCACTAGATTCGATAGTCTTTGATTCAACGGCCACACCACTACACTTCCCGTGATTACTTCTTTCCAGATCTTCCGACTCCATGGCACACTTAATTGCCTACTCAAACGTTTTGGGGCCTGTGGCCTTAATTAACTTTTTATGAGATATGAGGCGTTGAGCGCAATAGTGGCCCAACCAACAATAATGTTGAAAAAGAGTAACATGTGGAAATAACTTGCTGATAGATTGCTGATAGATTGCTTTTTACAGTGCCATTGTGGCCCATCCATAGTTTGGTGTGCGTACCAACAGAGGTCGCTAAATTCCATTTTTCATACATAATAGGGAAGAATTCTGTGGATTTTCTCAGAACATATTTTTTTCGGCTTGGGCCACTTTTGCGCTCAACGCCTCATATAAGTGTGCCATGTCGGAACCTCTCCAACAATAGCTGTTCCCTTGACGATTCCATTTTCGGATTTGCTTGGATAAACCTATCCATCGCCATCTGAAGATGGCCAGTATAGTCGAGCACTGTTTCCTTCCTTCGCTGTACGACGTCGTACAGCTCTTTGCCATAATCCTTATCGATCTTTACCCGGCCAAACAATTGGCCGAGTCGAGATCGGAAAATGGCATAGCTGTCGATGTCGAACAGCCCGAGGTCCGTGGCCTTTCTGGCCGCTGCGCCCTTCAACTTCGATTTTGCGACGTTGAGCTTAATTTCATCGTCCCACCGTCCGAGAGTACCAATGCTCTCCACGGCCTTCAAGAATCCCGATACACTTATTCCTGTACCGTCAAAGAAAAACGCCGGAACCGTACCAATATATCCTGCCATTTTAGGCTCAACTACCTCCTCTGCATTCTCACGTGGCCCGTCCACATTCTCACCTGCCCCGTCATTAGGCATCCTACTTGGTTATATATATCTATCACACACACTAGTGAACTCTCTTATTACTATTTTCATAACCCAACACCAACACAAACTTGAAACACCCTGATTGCAACGTGACCTCAATAATACGGACAAACTGCCGAATTATCGAGTCCCTGTTCTGGCGCCATTGTGTGCCACCCACGAGCGGGGGCAGGACTCCCTTGTGACCCTTCGACAGATCTGAACCCCGGAACGTGGAGGCAAGGGAGGGTGGAACTCGTTTAGGTCAAAAAAAAGACCAATCAGTGTGTTTCAAACAAAATAGAAATATTTCATCAAAATGCTGAATTATCAAAACGTTACATTGTTAAAAATTCTAATTACCATTACAAATTAAATAATAATCATAGGAAGTTAGATGTAACAGACACATTAACGGGGCAAAAACACACCACAGATGCAAACAAACCACTCACACAGGAGCACCTCCCCCACCACACACACTCACACTAACTTACAGTCACACCGCAGATCACTCAAACTGAGACAAAACAATAATCATGGATAGACACCCCTACAAAGTTATAAATCAAGGTAAGCTACGTTGCACTCTATGGAATGTGAGGGGCATCCCTCGCAAGTGTCATGAGTTCTAACATTTCTCACAAGCTGGAACATTGATGCTGCCTTCTAGTGCAAAACCCATCTCAAACAGAGTAAGGCTTTCAATCTACCAGGGTACTATGTTTACCGGAAAGATAGGCCTTCGGTGGGGTAGCTATTGTTGTAAAAAGAGGTATTAATCACACTAAGATTGTCACACCTAACCTTGTCAATATAGAAGCACTTTCCATTGTCATCAAAGATGCTGATATTGCAGAGGTCAGGTTTACTTCCCTATAAAACCCACCCAGGCACAAGTTAGACCCTCGCGACTTAGATGAACGTCTGGGCCCACCCCAGTCATTATGGCGGTTAATTTGAATGCGAAACACCTACACTGGAACTCCAGATGCACTAATCAAAGTGGCTTGGTAATTTATAGGTACATAGTAGATCAGATCGACACTTCGGTTATTGGCCCTCTTCAAGATACATACTACTGTGATCACTCACCCGCTAGTGACGTGCTCGACATTGCTGTTCTCAAGGGATTTTTCAAACCCTACAATATTTTTACAGTAAATGCCTTATCATCTGATCACCTACCAGTTTCACTAAATTTTGAGGGGATAAATATCAACCTGAGAATAAATCTTCGTTATAAGCAGGACTGGAAATTTTTAAGAGAACTTATTAACGACAGTAACATTCCCTATTAGGATCCCGTCACCAGCAGTGACATTGACGAAAATATCAAAAAGGTCACTCACTCCATCAAGATGGCTGCAAATGCTAGTGCTACTCTGGCGGATTGTAAGCGGCCAGACCATCTAGAACTTCCTCCCTCCATCAGGCAACTTATCCATGAAAAAAACACTTCAAAAGACTTTGGCAGCGTACCAGGTTTCTCCACTTCAAGACGAAGTACAACAGGCTATCCTGCAAGGTAAGTGGTCAGATTAAGGATTTAAGGAATCAAAGATGGAACGACAAAGTTAAAAGTCTGTCTGACCAGGATAACCCTCTCTGGAGAATGGTCAGGGCCCTTAAAAGCAACAGGACTATTGTTCTCCCTCCTCTGCTTGCAGAGGGTGGCGATTTCGTTAGCAATGACGAGGACAAAGCACAATTTATTGCCGATTCACTGATGAGCAATTCTCTATGCCAAAAGAGGATGATCTGGTCAATATCACTCGTGAGTTCAAGGACGTGTTTAGGTAGCCACACACAGCGCGCTCTTGGCTCTCCGAATGTCATTGGAACCTCTGAGAGATTGGACATCATAAAGCACCTGAAAAGCAAAAAGGCAGCCGGCATCGACACCATTACCAACAGTGCTCTCAAGAATTTGCCTCCCAGTGTTATTTGCATCATCACCAAGGTCATGAAAGACTGCTGGCTTAGCGGCTATTTCCCTAGTGCCTGGAAGGACTCGGTCATCATCTCCATTCTTAAACCTGGACTGCATCCTGCTCTTCCCACAAGTTATAGGCCCATTAGCTTGTTGCCCATGCTTTCAAAGGTCTTTGAGCGCACTATACTAAAGAGGTTCAATGAGTACTGCGAGGCAAAAAATCTCATTCGTAGTGAGCAAACTGGCTTCCGTCCAGGCCACTCTTGTCAGCTTCAGTTATGGAGGCTCGTTGCTGATTTAAACGGTCCTCTCAACCTCTCTATGTTTGGTTGTCTCGTTTTCCTCAATGTCCAAAAGGCCTTTGACAAGTCTGGCATGATGGGCCTATTTACAAAATGATTACCTACTGGTTCCCTGACGATCTAATTGCTCTGGTTCACTCCTTCTTGTCAAAAAGGACTTTTCGTGTTAAGGGTGGGGACTCCTTGTCTGAACCCTGCGATGTTAATGCTGGTGTACCCTGAGGCTCTGTCTTGGGGCCAGCCTTATTCAACTTCTTTATCCACGACTTCCTCAAGTTTGCAAAGTGTAATCTTTACATGTTTGCTGACGACGGTTCCATCATGACCTGGGCACGAAACCCAGCACACATCATCACTCGAATACAAAAAGCTTTACATCAGTGCGAGAGCTGGTTCACTAAGTGGCGATTAAAGCTGAATTTTTATCACTCGCAAATGCAAAAACCCTCCAAAGCCCCTCTTCTTTTTTCGCAAGAAACTTGAGTGGGTAAAAAGCTAAAAATATCTTGGTGTCATGATCAACTCCAAACTAAACTGGAACGACCAAGTCCAATACGCACTCAATAAAGCAAAGAAAGCGAGGTTCAGTCTGATTGCACTTCTAAAGTGAAACAGCGCTCTTGGTGTAGATAACGAACTTTTGATATACAAGGTTTTGATTCGTACTATTTTGCTTCATGGAATGCCTGCTTGGGCTTCTATTTGCAAATCTAGGTGGAAGGAACTCCAGACCTTCCAAAATGTTGCTCTCAGGTCCATTGCCCAAATTGACAGAAGAGTTGCCAACAACCACTCTATCTATGACGATTTCAGGATTACCCATATAGGCACCTTTGTCCAGACACTTATGAAGAACATGCTATCCAAGATGGAGAATCATCAAAACACCCTGGTTTCTGGTATTCTGGTCCATCCACTAATTGTAAAGAATCCCCTTAGGTTTTGAAGACCGTGCCATATCCTGGATGTCTGCTTTGATGATGTTAACAAGGCTGCCTTCCCCAACTATTGGATCTTTTAAAACCTGCTGATTTTTGGGGATTCTATTCGTCAATCTACAATCTGACTCTCGTCCCTTCTTGGGACTTATTCCCTGGAGGACTAAAGAATTTCATGAGGCTTCTCTCCCAGTTCAGTGTACCTCCTCTGGTTTACTCTGTGGGTGAGTATGCAAAGTGAGCTTGGCTATTGGCAAGAAGAATATACAGCAAGACAAACGACAATCGAACAGTGAAGTGTACATTTGTTAGGATGGGACGAAAGCAGCGCTTTCACAAAGCTAATCCAACCAGAATACACTCCAAATGAAATACGCTGAGGTAGTCAAGAAGCCTAACCAACCCAAGCGGTCTTCCATATTATACAAAAAAGAAAATAAGATTGACGATTGTCAAAAACAAAAAAAACAAACGAATTAAAAAAAATACAAGCAGAAAGAAGATTATCACATCTTCCAGTAGTCTGGGAAAGAGACGTTGCTAATATCTTCAAAATTGATGTCAAAAACGTGCTTCAGTTTACGATACTTCGTATGCCAGTTCATATTCATTGAGTTCTTCAGTATCCCTTTCACAAGCTTATTGTCGTGAGTCTTCATCTTCTGTATCATAATCAAAAGGAGATCCTGTATAAACTTTCCGATATGGGCCATGTTTAAATCCAAGTGGAAGGATTGGTTTTTCACCGTCCTTCTGTCCAGCTGGGCAATGGTCCTCAGGGTAACATTCTACAGATAGTCGCCCACGCAGGCATGCCATAGAGGAGTATGGTCCGGATAATCAATTTGTACAAAAGTAGCTTGTTGTCAATGCTCAGGGCGCTGTTGCGACCCGTGAGAGCTATGATGCTGTACTTAGCCCTCTTCTATTTGTTCAGATCATAGGACATATGCTGGTTCCATGAGAGGCTTGAGTCAATGATAACTCCCAGATACTTGTAGTTATCCACCCAGTCCATTTTCTTATTGAACAGAAAAAGAGAATCTGGGGGATGCTTGAGCTTCCTATTGAGGTACAAAGCCTTGCACTTTCCGACGTTAAGGTTCAACTTCCAGCAGTTAAACCAGTCTTCAAACTACTTCAAGGCGCACTGCAGCCGTGTGATAACGTGAGCCAGCTGGTGTGACCATGTCAGAATGGCAGTGTCATCCGCATAAAAATACAGATTACAATTATCGGGTTTCGGGAAATCATGTACAAAGCAATTAAATAGCACAGGCCCGAGGGCAGAACCCTGAGGGACACCAGCCTTTACAGCACGGGGTGTGGATAGATTTTCTCAAACATTGGCTTGATAGGATCTGCCGTCAAGTAAGGATTTCACCATCAAAATGAAATCGGCAGGGAACCCGTCTCTGATTATTTTGTAGACAAGGCCCTCATGCCACACTTGGTCAAAAGCTTTACTGACATCGAGAAATACCACCTTACAGTACCTGGATAGGTTCAGGGGGGTGCTCAGGTCTTCAACGAGCCTCCATATCTGCATCGGACAAGAGTGGGCAGCACGAAACCCAAACTGCTCTTCCCGAAAAAGGTTATTTGCTAGACAGTGATCTTGGAATCTGACGAGGATCGTTCTCTCCACCACCTTGTTTATCAAGGGTAGCAAGCTAATAGGTCGGTAGCTCGCGGGAATTGCAGGATTTTGCCCCTGCGTGGGGATACTCAACACAATAGATTTCTTCCAGGCCACAGGGAAGTAAGAAAATTTCCAGCAGTCGCTAATGATATTGGTGAGAAAGTCAATAAAGTTCTTTGGGAGATTCATAAGGGCGTTATTACTCACCCTGTCTTTTCCTGGAGCCTTCTTCTTTTTCAGTTTACTTATGATGTTGGCGATCTCTCCAGCCTCGATGTTGTACTTCGTTAAATGCTGCGGGAATTCATCAAATTTCACAATACCTTCTTCGACACACTGAGACATGATTTGGCTCTCAGGCTTATCGTTGGTAGGAATAAGAAACTGCATTTCCAGTGAATCTGCAATGACTTGGGCCCTGTCCTGATCAGTTTGCACATAGTCACCTTGTGGAGTACGTAGTGGAGGAAGCGTATCATTCTTCCTCTTCTGTAAAGCTCTAACCATACTCCAAATGGAATTGTCGCGAGCAGACAAGCTTTTGAATTTGTCATTCCATCTAGCTCACGAAGTGCTTTTATCTCCTCTTGGACACTTTGCACTAGCCTGTAGTACTTGGTTTAGAGCCAAGGTTCCCGATAGCGTTGCCTTAGTCTACGAGTCCAGTGTCTTTCAGCAATTATGCGTTGGTTCCAGTAGTGAGTTGGATTCGATGAGGAGGTTTACTATCTGATGGATACTTACTAGCTTCTATGGAACTGTTAATACATCTGGTGATGTCTTCAACGCGTTGATTGATGTCCTCTATACAGTAAGCAACGTCGGGATGGCAGCCATATTCCTTAAGAATATCTTTGTAGAGCTTCCAGTCTTGATGATGTATCAGTTCCTGTCGGAAATTTATGTCGACATTGTCAAAGTTCAACACCATAGGCTTCTGGTCAGAAGAAAGGTCATCAATCGTGGAGATATTGTACGGTTTGAAGAAACCCTTCAAGAGCGAGATGTCCAGAACGTCACTACTAGGGGAGTTGTCGCAGTTGTAGGTGTCCTCCACAGGTCCAGCAGCGATGATATCATCTCTACCTTGTATGCACCTATAGAGAATCATGCCATTGTCATTCTGCGTTCTGGAGTTCCAGCTTGGTTGTTTGGCATTTAGGTCACCAGCTAGGACAACTGGAATGTCACCACTGAAGAGTACATCAAGCTCACTAATGTCAAGATAATGTTTAGGTGAATTGTAGAGCACAACGAACTTCACTTCACCAGAGCAGTCGTCATTGATAATGATGGAGGCCGATTCCATACCTGCATAAGACCTGGAGACTAATTCTTGGTGTTGAATATACAGCAAGACAATCGACAATCGAACAGTGAAGTGTACATTTGTTAGGATGGGACGAAAGCAGCGCTTTCACAAAGCTCATCCAACCAAAATAAACTCCAAATGAACTACACTGAGGTAGTTCAAGAAGCCTAACCAAACCAAGCGGTCTTCCATATTATACAAAAAAGAAAATAAGATTGAAGATTGTCAGAAACAAAATACAAACGAAATAAAAAAAACACAAGGAGAAAGATTATTATCACATCTTCCAGTAGTCCAGGAAAGAGACGTTGCTAATATCTTCAAAATTGATGTCAAGAACGTGCCTCGGTTTATGATACTTCGTATCCCAGTTCATATTCATTGAGTTCTTCAGTATCCCTTTCACAAGCTTATTGTCGTGAGTCTTCATCTTCTGTATCATAATCAAAAGGAAATCCTGTAAAAACTTTCTGATATGGGCCATGTTTAAATCCAAGTGAATGGATTGGTTTTTCACCGTCCGTCTGTCCAGCTGGGCAATGGTCCCCAGGGTAACATTCTGGAATGACTGTAGTTCACTCCATCTGGTTCTACAGATAGTCGCCCACGCAGGCATGCCATAGAGGAGTATGGTCAGGATAATTGATTTGTACAGAAGTAGCTTGTTGTCAATGCTGAGGGCGCTGTTGCGACCCATGAGAACTATGATACTGTACTTAGCGCTCTTCGCTTTGTTCAGAGCACAGGACGTATGCTGGTTCCATGAGAGTCTTGAGTCAATGATAACTCCTAGATACTTGTAGTTGTCACCAGCTAGGACGACTGTTGTGTCACCACTGAAGATTTCATCAAGCTCACTAATGTAAAGTAACGTTTAGGTGAATTGTAGAGCACCATGAACTTCACTTCACCACAGGAGACGTCATTGATAATGATGGAGGCCGATTCCATACCTGCATAAGACCTGAAGACTAATTATTGGTGTTGAAATCCCTTCTTAATGATGATCGCAGCGCTCCCAGAAGCACATCTTGCAGCATTTGAAGCCTTTCGATCCTTACGGTACACACAATAGCCAGGTGGCTTGAAGTCTTGGCTTGGTTTGAGATGAGTTTCACACAGAAAAGCAACGTCGATTTCTTGCTTTAACAGAAAATTGTGAAACTCGATACGCTTTCGGGGAATCCCCCTAGCGTTCCATATCACGCACTGAAGTTCACCTTTGTTGATTACAGTATAACGTTGTGCAGCCATACTAAAATTAATTGGTCGTAAGGAGCCCAATCGACTGTGGGTAACTTTTGCCTAGATTAGAAAACAGATGAAAGATACGTCCTAATTGCTTATACATACCTGGCAGGTCGTTGATGTTGAGGCCTTTATCTTCCGGTGTAGACACAGCAGCAGCATAGGATTTGCCTACTGTCACTTTAGAACTAGGCATCCTTTGAACCTGGGGGTATTTTGGACATTTCGTGTAACTTGATGTGTGCTGTCCACCACATGTGGTGCACTTTGGGGGGTCTTGTTCTTTGATCCTGGGGCAATCTTTTGACTGGTGCCCCTCAGCACATTTATTACAACGGGGATCTTCCGTGCAGCCCATGGATACGTGTCCGAAGCGCAGACAGTTGTAGCACTGTAGTGGCTTCTTGTTCCCTCGAAAGGCCTCCACTGTTACTGCAAGCGGCCCAATACGTGTTATGTTTTTCAATGACTGGTTGTGTTCGGAGTTCGAGAGCAGAACCAAAACCATCAGCATATCAATGGATCTTTTAGCTTTCCTCAAGCGAATTGATTTTTCCTGGAAGTAGTTGACTCTTTTCAGGTCTTCCTAGAAGTCATCGAGGTCATACATAATATCCACATTACGTATCACGTATTTCAAGACCTTCTCCGACTTCAGTTGATGATGCTGAATTTATAAAATATTATCAGACTTAATTCGAGAGACTAACCTGTTGTGCGTTTCTTCGTCTTCACATTTAACTTTGACGGTTTCAGCTCTGTACGTTTGAACGGTGATCTTTTCCACTGGAACATGCTTCTCGAGCTCAGTTAAAATCGTCTTAAACGGGACGCCATGAGTCCGCACGATAATCGGTGGTACATACCTCTTCGTGATTCTGTGGTCTTCATTAGCCGAGCGACCTTGTCCATTCTTCAGATTCCTCATTCTAGACGCGCTGATGACTTCTTCGTTTACTCTGGAGACGCTTTTTAGGTTATCGATCCTCGTGCCTTTTCTGAATTTTTTATTAGTGACACCAATCCAGGGACTGTAATCAACTTCTTCATCAGTTCCATCAGAGTGACTTCTCTTACAGCCACCGTTTGTCGAACAGTCACTATTTTCTATTATATCCATAGACTCCATACTATTAGAAGAGGAAATAGTTTTTAAGACATTACTTACCTTGGTGTTATCAACTGGATTATCTTCCGTGGAGTTTCTTGCCTTCGGAGTCCCGGAGCAGTTCCCAAAGGCTTCCTTAAGTTCGCTTATCTTGTCAATAACATCTCCACGAGAGTCTTTAATTTCCTTATGATACCGTCGAACTTCTCAAAACGTTTGTGTAGGGATTCGACTTTTTCCTCCAGTGCACTATACTTAGCGTTTATTTCATCTCGGAGGGCTTCTAACATTTCATTGAACACTAGGTCAAATGCAGCAAACCTAGCATCCAAGCAGGCATCCCGGTAGGTTTTTTCGCAGGACACAGTTTTACCATCCACCACTTGCAAATGCTCTTTAGCCTACTTCAACTTGGTTAATTTGGACGAAGCCATCATATATAAATGTATGGAACCAGGGGGGAGGGGTGACCTCGCAGCTAGGTGTGTGCTAAAGAAGCCGTCCTAAGAAGGACGCACCTAGCTCTAAGAAAAATGAACAAGTCAGGTTTGCGTGAAAATTAATTCTACGCCAGGGACCCGCTCATGAATGATTAGAATAATAATAGATTATGTGAGAAAATGTCCTTAGTTAGGTTTGCGAGGAAATTAATCCTAATGCCAGGGACCCAGAAAGATAGTGAGTGTCATGATGTACTGGTTTACGGGAATATTAATTCCAACGCCAGGGACCAGCACATAACACGTAACAGAAGGTGAATATCGCCCTGAAAAAGGCGCACCGTAAAATGAGAATAATGAAATGATAGCTGAAAAGACAGTAGAGTGATACCTTGAAGAGCTAGTCCGTTTTGATCGTCCTGATCGTCCTCAGCCTAGATGATATGCATCCTCCTCCATACTGATAACCGAGAGGCATGCAAACCTTTATATATACAGAACAGTGGTACAAGTTAAGCAATGAGCGTAAATACATAAGAGAACCGATAGGATATAAAGCAAGGGGGCCAATGAGTTCAAAACGGATGTAATGGCCAGTAGGATAAAATAGAATAAATACAATTTTTTTTTTAAAAGAAACACAAAAGAGAAGTTGTACAGAGATGGTGCGTTTAACGCGGACTGAAAAGAGAACATATCCGGTTGTCCGAAGACAAGAGGATTTACATAAAAACAGCAAAATAATATAAAGGGGTAAGAAACTTACAAAATGCAGAAGAAACATAAAATAAAGAAAACGAGAGAAAATCATAGTAGATCAGATAAAGAACTAAGTATTGCATACACATTAAAGTCCATCTGGCAGTTGAGAAGCAAGTGTGGGATGGACCTCTTGGCCTTGAATATTTCGATCGCTTCGAGGGTAGCAGTTTTTTCTGGTTTATTACAGAGTTCCAAGACAGATGTAACCTCTTCTTTTGTCTTCAAAGTGTGTCCGGAATCTGCGAGATGGTTTGCATAGTGGGAGACATGGTCCCGTTTATTATACGAGTCAAGGTGTTCTTTGAATCGTAATGCAAGATTGCGGGTCGTTAATCCCACATAGAACATATCGCAGAACGCACATTTCAGACGGTAAACTCCGGACTGGGAATATTTGTCGGAGGTGACGGAGGTGGGCGGGTTAACGGTGCGAGCAGCTGGGGTTGGAGTACGAAATGATATTCGGAGGCCAAGGGACGATAAGAAATCGGAAAGCTGGGAGAAATTAGGTCCCATATATAGTAAGGATGTCCACTTTTTAGTATGGGGCGAAACAGGAGGTAGGGGGGAGAGAAGGGCCCGTCTGCGGCAGTGAAGAATGCAAGAGAACGTGGAGGTCGAATATCCATTGGAGTGGGCAAGGTGTCGGATTATGCGGAGTTCTGAATATCTGGATGGGGGCAGAGGGGGAGCTTCAGGGCACGGTCGATTAGGAATCTCACTGAGGTTTGTTTGTGGGTGGTAGGGTGTGAGGAGGAATGGTGTATTAACTTGGAAGATGTGGTCGGTTTACGGAAGACAGAAAAGGAGAAGCACTCTGTGTGGGGGTTGTTGGTGATGAGGATATCAAGGAAAGGGATGGACTGGTTAGTTTCTAGTTCAAAAGTGAATTGGATATTTGGAGAAAAGGAGTTAAAGGTGTTAACAATATTAGTGGGAGTAGTGGATCGGGAGTCAAAAAGGATGAGGATGTCATCGACATTTCTGAAATATGCGATGACGGAGGAATTATTGAGGAGGGGGGTGACGTGTGTTAATTCCAGGTGCTGTAGGAAAACCTCATACAGAAAACTGCTGAGTGGGAACCCCATTCCTAGCCCTGTGGGTTGGGAATAGTAAGAGTTGTTAAAGGAGAAATTGTTCTGCGAAGAAATTACAGAGAGGTTAGCTAGTAGGTCAATAGTATCGGGTGCACGGAAAGACGCAGCTAGTAACAGACACTCTAGGATAGAAAGGGTGGGGGTGACAGGGAAGTTAGTGTATAAGTTGGTGATGTCAAGGGACATAAGGGAAAGGTGCTCATCAGTGTGGATGGAAGAAAGGGACTCAGTAAGAGTTAGGGTCACTCCCACCAACTTATACACTAACATCCCTGTCACCCCCACTCTTTTTATCCTACAGTGTCTGTTACTAGCTGCGTCTTTCCCTGCACCCGATAGTATTGACCTACTAGCTATCCTCTCTGTAATTTCTTCGCAGAACTATTTCTCCTTTAAAAACTCTTACTATTCCCAACCCACAGGGCTAGGAATGGGGTTCCCACTCACCTGTTTTCTGTCTGAGGTTTTCCTACAGCACCTGGAATTAACACACATCACCCCCCACTCCTCAATAATTCCTCCGTCATCGCATACTTCCGATATGTCGATGACATCCTCATCCTTTTTGACTCCCAATCCACTACTCCCACTAATATTGTTAACACCTTTAACTCCTTTTCTCCACATATCTAATTCACTTTTGAACTAGAAACTAACCGGTCCATCCCTTTCCTTGATATCCTCATCACCAACAACCCCCACATTAACCGCTTCTCCTTTTCTGTCTTCCGTAAACCGACCACATCCTCACACCCCACCACCCACAAACAAGCCTCACTGAGTTTCCTAGTCGACCGTGCCCTGAAGCTCCCCCTCTGCCCCCTATCCAGATCTTGAGAACTCCGCATAATCCGACACCTCGCCCACTCCAATGGATATTCGACTTCCACGATCTTTCGCATTCTTCACCGCCGCAGACCGGCCCTTATCTTCCCCCCACCTCCTCTTTCTTCCCATACTAAAAAGTGGACGTCCTTACTATATCTGGGACCTAATTTCTCCCAGCTTTCCGATTTCTTATCGTCCCTTGGCCTCCAAATATCATTTCGTACTCCAACCCCAGCTGCTCGCACCCTGAACCCGCCCACCTCCGTCACCTCCGACAAATATTCCCAGTCCGGAGTTTACCACCTGAATTGTGTGTTTTGCGATATGTTCTATGTGGGATTATCGACCCGCAATCTTGCAATACGATTCAAAGAACACCTTGACTCGTATAAAAAACAGGACCATGTCTCCCACTATGCAAACCATCTCGCAGATTCCGGACACACTTTGAAGACAAAAGAAGAGGTTACATCTGTTTTGCAACTCTGTAATAAACCAGAAAAAACTGCTACCCTCGAAGCGATCGAAATATTCAAGGCCAAGAGATCCACCCCACACTTGCTTCTCAATTGCTAGACGGACTTTAATGTGTATGCAATACTTAGTTCTTTATCTGATCTACTATGATTTTCTCTCGTTTTCTTTATTTTGTTTCTTTTGCATTTTGTAAGTTTCCTACCCCTTTATTTTATTTTGTTGTTCACAAGGTAAATCCTCTTGTAAATCCTTCGTGCCATTCTGCTTCACCGTATGCCTGCATGGGCTTCCATATGCAAATCGAGATGGAAAGATCTGCATACCTTCCAAAATGTTACCCTCCGGTCCATTGCTCAACTTGACAGAAGAGTTGCCAACAATCTCTCTATCTATGAAGATCTCGGGATGACCCACATTGGTTCCTAAGTTCAAATACTCCTCAGGAACATGCTGCCCAAGATGGAACATCATGAAAATACCCTGGTTGCTGTTATCCTGGATCACCCACTCACTATCAGGAGTTCCCTCAGGTTTCGAAGACCCCGTCATATCTTGGATGTCAATCTCGAGAACATTAATAAGGCCAAATTCCCCAACTACTGGATCTGCTAGATCCTAGTTTTTCGGATTCGCTATTCGTCAATCCACAATCCCATTCTCGTCCCTACCATGAAGGGACTCCTCTCTGGGGACTAATGAGGTTCATCAGGCTTCTTTCCTACTTCAGTGTACCTCATTTGGTTTACTTTTTGGGCGAGTGTGTACAGTGAGCTAAAGGCTCCTGGACCACTCGTACTACCTTTTTCACTACACTGAACGATTGTCGATTGTCGATGCAAACTGCTTGAGACTCACTAATGCAAACCTTCCCATTAGGATAATCATTGGACTCGAAGCTAGCCGTTATCAATTCCGTTATTCTTCTCGCTTCCGGTAAATTTTTAACTGTTGCCAGATTGGGCGATTTATCGCAAATTGGGCTATTTTTTTGTTCAAATTGCGACTAAAATTTCAAATTTGCGATTGCGACTGAATTGGGCTACTAAAGTTTCAAATTTGCGATTTTTGGGCGATTTCTTTTTTGTGCGAATTTTGTGACGATTTTGGGGCGAAATTATTGTTCAATAAAAAAAATTGGTTTTAGACAAATATCAAAACGAGGACGAGACGAGAAGACCAATGGAAGACCAGAGGCGTGATTAGGTCATTTCATCCAGGTAGCTCTCCAGATTAAATGCCATCACAGTTCTATTGGAGCAATGGCTTGAACTTAAATTCATTTTGCCATAGCTAAAGATAAAGAGTACTGCTACATGGCACGAATATTATATGAAACGTATGCTGAAGAATCAAATTTGTTGTAAAACTCAACATCACCATGAGCCAGTTTTACATGGTTCTTTTTTTAAAGCCAGTTTTACATGAGCTCAATAACGTTAACTTAATGTTTCAACGAGAAAATGATGACCATTTTTTTATTCTTTCAGAATTGAAAGGCTTGGCATTATCGTTATTAAAAAGGATTGTACATCCTAATCATGTCTCGTTAGAAACAAACGTTTCAAATTTTGAGTCAACCTTTTTGCCATTAAACAAAGTAGATTTAGGATTTGAATTTTGCAAGAGCTGCATAAATGTGGAAAAGGTGTTAATAAGGATGTTTTAAAGGAGAGATATTTCAACGTTTTACGCTCATTGTGTGGAGAAAGTCTACAACGATTTCCTAGTAATTTTGTGATGTATGAAAAGATAAAAAATATTTCACCTGCACTCATTCTCAGTGAATGCAGAAAACCATTTTGTGAATTGCCACTAAAACTGATCAACATGGAAGGTTTAAAAATTAGCATGATTGAATCTCAGTGGCGATCAATAAATACTAAAGATTGGACGTTGTATTTTAGTGAAAATGTGCCAAGTGACTGTCAACAGTTTTGGACTGAATAGTACCATTACAAAAATGCTGGAAATGAGTATGCAGTTCGAGAAATTGCAACATTTGCACTAAGAGTTTAACTCTTCCTATCAGCAATGCATCCGTCGAAAGAGTCTTTTCCATCGTGAATAATGTCAAAACTCCTCTCCGAAACAGAATGGTAGAATTCTAGGCGCCTTTGTTAGACGCAATCATTAGAATAAGAACACAACTTCAAAGTGAAAACAAATGTTGCAATTCTTTCATCCCAACTAATGAAATGTTAACAAGATTTAACAATTCAATTTATAGCGATGTCTTTTAATCTTTGATTTTGATTTGTATTTTTTTGTAGAATTTTTGAAGAATAAAAGTTTGTAATTTAAGAATATTTTTATTGTATGGTTTATTTTTCTGTTGATAATGTTGAGTAAAGGTTGGAAGCTTACGTCATAGACATAATGTAGATTTGCGGAGTTCCCACATTCTGGAAAGTCAGGAAAATGAAAAGTGGTCAGAGAAAAGGGCTATTTTCATGCATTGGGCGATTTTGGGCTACTAAAGTTCCCCAATTGGGCGAGCGAATAGAAGTCTGGCATAATGGGCTCATTTACAAAAAGATTACCTGCGGGTTCCCTGGCATTTGACATTATTATTAACGGACAACTTGAGGAATTACGTACTAAACTGAACAAGAAATATCTAGAGTTAGAATCAAGGGTGGAAGCGCTGTCTAAGGAACTTGGTAGTAAAATTGATAGTTTAAAAAGTGATATTCAGAGTGCTAGTTTAGAGACTGCCAATGGCTTTGCTAACCTTGGCAATATTATCAAGGAGTTTATGGGCTCTCCCGTTACTTCTGATTCGCCCATTATAGTGGTAAATCCTAATCCAATACATAATAATGAAAATGTTTCTACTTGCCTGGAAGAAGTCAACGAACGAAACTCCTCACTACGAACTAGCGTCAAAAGAAGGCACGAAAATGATTCTGCTGAAAGTGATGGAGGTAACTGGCGTATTGCGCAGAATAAAAGAAACAAAGGTGGTGTTAGGATAGACAACATTCAGTCCACTGTCGATATAAAAAATGGTGTCTCTGTAGCCCTGTAGCCTCTGTAACAAAGGTAAGCGTGGTTATTCCCAAAGCAATGTCACCCATGGAAAGGGAGTAATTTACATTCCTCCGATTATTATTCGTCATCACGGAAAACCAATCAAGGAAACTCTAGAGGAAATCACAAAACATGTCTTTAGATAAAATCATCTGCCACACTGGTCGTAAGGACAACATTAAAATTAAGTGTCTTGATGAGGACACGCACAAAATTCTAGTATCTGGAGTAAAGAGTAACGATGTGCTAAAAATCCACCATCATCAGCTCAAACCAGAAAAGCTGCTGAAATACGTTGTCCGAAGAGTTGACACAACGTATGACCTGGAAGACTTTGTGATGACCTCAGGAAGGCAAATTATTATCCTGAAAAGGCAATCAGGCTGAAAAAGCTAACGGTTCTGTTGAAATGCCACTAGTGTTAGTTCTACTCCAAAACACTGAGCACAATAAGTCATTTTTGAGTTTAAAGCATGTCGGTCACCTTGCTGTTATTGTTGAATTATTTAGAGGCAACAAAAGGCCCTTACAATGTTACAACTGTTTACGTTTTGGCCACGTCTCCAAAGGTTGCACCGAATCGCCTAGATGTAACAAGTGCGCAGGTGACCATCAGTGGAGGGACTGTACAAATGTAAAGGGTAAAGACCCCCTAAATGTATTGTTGTGATGGTCAGCATACTTCAAGTTACACCAAGTGTCCGAAATATCCCCAAGTCAAAAGAATCAAAAGCACTAAAATAGTTGATGGCAGAACCTATGCTTCAGTCGCATCCAGCTCTTCTCATTCAGATGCAGTCGATCCAATCCAATTGCGTAGCATTTATAGGAGTCTGGGTAACCTTCTAAACCTCTGTATTGAAAGTGGCAATGTACTGCCACAGGTTGCGTCCCACGAAATCAAGAACTGACCATGGACAGACACCACTACAGTACAATTACCCATAGAAAGCTTCGTTGCAATATATGGAACGCCAGGGGAATCTATCCGAAGTGCATCGAATATTACAATTTCATCATAAATTAAAATATTGACATAGCTTTCGTGAGTGAGACGCACCTGAAATCAACTCAAATTTTTAACATGCCGGGTTATGTTTATCGAAAGGATCGACCTTTGGGTAACAACGCCAGTCAAGCATTTGGTGGAGCAGCTATCTTTGTCAAAGATGGCTTTGATCATCGTGAGACTGTCACTCCAAATTATGTAGGAATGGAAGCTGTTTCCGTGATAATAAATGACGCCGACGCAGGTGAAATTAAATTTACCTCTCTCTATAATTCTCCTAGGCACAAGCTTGGACCGTGCGAGCGTGATGAGCTGCTCTCTGGGCCCGTTCCAGTGGTTATGGCGAGAGACTTTAATGCTAAGCACCCTGCATGGAATTCCAAATGCTCCAACCAAAATGGCAATATCCTCTATGGATAAACTCTGAACGAGATTGACACCTTTGTTGCTAGACCCCTTGATGACACGTACTACTGCGACCATTCTCCTGTCAGCGATGTGCTGGACGTTGTAGTTCTTAAAGGATTCTTTAAGCCCTATAATATTTTCACAGTCGACGACTTATCCTCTGACCACCGTCCAGTGATGCTTATCTTTGAGGGCTTGAACATCGATGTTAAGATTGGGCTTCGCTCCAAACAAGACTGGAAACTCTTCAAGGATATCCTTAGAGAAAACAGCATTCCATATAAGAAGTTTATTGACAACGAGGATATTAATGCAAATATCAGTTCTATTACTCGTGTTATCAATGATGCTACAGCTTCCAGTACTTTCACTACTGATCAAAAGTGTCCTGAACATCTCGACCTCCCTACTTACATCAGGCATCTCATACTTGAAAGAAATTCCAATAGAAGGTTATGGCAGCGTAAACGACTTCCCTTCTTCAAGACGAAATACAACAGGCTAGCTAGCAAGATCCAGGAAGAGGTTAAATCTTTACATAATCAAAGATGGAGCGAAAAGCTACAGTCCCTGTCAGTCCAGGACAACTCGCTCTGGGGTACTGTAAGGGCTCTAAAAGGAAACAGACCCATCAACTTACCGCTGCTGCTTACCGCAAATGGCAATGCTGTCACGGGTGATCAAGATAAAGCTCAACTGATCGCCGAATCCCTGGTTAAACAATTTACCACTCCTGGTGAGAACAACCCGGATAATTTCCCAAATATTCGTCTTGTCAACGATGGATGTATCGCATACGAGCTCACTCATCGTACTTCTACCTGTGAGGACACTATTGGTGCTCACGAAATCTCCGATGTCATCAAGCATCTTAAAAGCAGGAAAGCACCAGGTATCGATTCCATCACTAATAGCACTCTCAAGAACTTACCTCCTAATGTTGTTGCGACTATTACCAGGGCCATGAATGACTGCTGGAGACATGATTACTTTCCTGTCAAGTGGAAAGAGTCTGTTATCGTCACCATACCGAAGCCTGGTCTAAACCCTGCTCTCCCTGTCAGCTATAGGCCTATAAGCTTGTTACCTATGCTATCAAAAGTGTTTGAAATCATTTTTAAGAGATTTAACGACTTCTGTGTGGCTAACAATCTTGTTCGTGAAGAGCAATTTGGCTTTCGACCAGGTCACTCCTGCCAACTCCAGATCTAGAGGCTTGTTGCAGATTTAAACACTCCTCTTAACTGCGCTAAATATGGTGGTCTTGTGTTTCTGGATGTCCGAAAAGCTTTTGATCAGGTTCGGGACGAAGGCCTAATACACAAAATGATTACTTGTGGATTTCCGGACGATCTTATTGCCTTGGTTAGATCCTTTCTGTTGAACAGGATATTTCGTGTAAAGGTTGGCTGCTCCATGTCAAACCCGTATGACGTCAAAACTGGTGTTCCCCAGGGTTCTGTTCTTGGCCCTGCACTCTTCAACTTTTCATCCATGACTTCCCAACATTTACAAAATGCAAGCTGTATCTGTTCGCTGACGACACGTCCATCATGACCACTGCTCGCGTTCCCGCTCATGTCATATCTCGATTGCAGAATGCCTTACATAAGTGCGAGAAATGGTTTGCTAAGTGGAGACTGACTCTAAATGTTGACAAATGCAAGGCAATGTTCATTACAAAGAAACTTCGGAAACCCCCGAGTCCTCTCTTCCTTTCTGGTAGAGAGCTCGAATGGGTAAAACATTACAAATACCTCGGAGTGGTAATAGACGCCAAGCTAAATTGGGGCGACCATGTCTCCTACGCCATCAACAAGGCAAAGAAAGCAACGTTTAGTCTGGTAGCTCTTCTGAGGCGAAACAGCGCGATTGGATTGGACTGCAAACTTTTGCTGTATAGGATGGTAATCCGAACCATCTTGCTTTATGTTATGCCTGCATGGGCTACAATATGTAAGTCCAGATGGAAGGACCTCCAATCTTTCCAAAACGTTACCTTGAGGACCATTGCTCAACTTGACAGGACAGTTACAACAAATACTTCTATTGCCGACGATTTTGAGATACCTCCCATTGGGAATCATGTCCAGGAATTGTTGAAAAAGCTGCTTCCGAAGATGAAGGACCATCCCAATCCTCTGGTTGCAGGTATTCTTGAGCACCCGCTTACCTTCAGAAGCCTTCTTAGACATCGCAGGCCGCGTCATCTCCTGGACATCAATTTCGACGACATCCAAAAGGCGATATTTCTCGAATATTTGATCTCCTAGCTCCTCGTGTCCCTTGTCCCTCGCCAATCAACAATCAACACTATCGTCCTGATAGGAAAGGATTCCATCTTATCCTCTGGATGACTTAACTAGGTTTCATCTGGCTTCTTGCCTAGTTCAGTGAACTTCCCGTGGTTACTTTCTGCACGAATCTGGCAGTGAAAGCGTTGCTTTCGGACCACTCGTTTCGTTTTACCTGCACTGTTCGATTGTCGATTGTCGTTCCCTGACGATCTAATTGCTCTGGTTCGCTCCTTCCTTTCAAAGAGGACTTTTCGTGTTAAGGTTGGAGACTCCTTGGCTGAACCCTGCGATGTGAATGCTGGTGTACCCCAAGGCTCTGTCTTGGGGACAGCTTTATTCAACTTCTTTATCCATGACTTCCCCAAGTTTGCAATGTGTAATCTTTACATGTTTGCTGACGACGGTTCCATCATGACCTGGGCACGAAACCCAGCACACGTCACCAATCAAGCAAATCCTGGGCGAGATTCAAAAGCATGTGGCGATTAACCAAATTACTGTACAAACACAAGCAGAGCAGAGACGATCAAAATAAGGTGTCATGATGAGGAAACGCATAGTAAATTGGTGTCTGGCATCAAGGCTGATGACGTGCTAAAGATTCAGCATCATCAACTTAAATCGGAAAAAGTCCTCAAATACGTTATACGAATTGTAGACGTGACCTATGACCTTAACGATTTTAAGGAAGACCTGAAAAAGGCTAACTACTTTCCTGAGAAAGTGATTAGGCTTAAAAAAGCCAAAGGATCAATAGATATGCCGATGATCCTGGTTCTGTTATCAAACACTGAACACAATAAGACACTTAAAAGTGTGACCCGCATAGGGCCCTTAGCTGTCAGTATTGAAATGTTTCGAGGTAATAAGAAACCTTTACAATGTTATAATTGTTTGCGATTTGGCCATGTATCTATGGGTTGTACGGAATCCCCCGTAGTAACAAATGCGCTAAAGATCATCAGTCAAAAGACTGCCCAAATGTAAAAGGACAAGATCCCCCAAAATGTATTCGATGTAATGGACAACACACCTCCAGTTACACAAAATGTCCTAAATATCCGCAAGTCAGGAGAGTGCAAAGTGCTAAAGTGTCCCCGGAGATTTCTTATGCCTCAATGGTCTCCAAACAAAATAAGAGCATAAACGTGAATGATTTTCAACTAATGTATAAACAAATTGGCAGTGTATGCAATTTGTTAAACGAACTGGGCAAGAAAATGCCACTGATGAGTGGAATACTTACGAATAAACACTGACAGTATGGCTGATCGATGCTATTCTATTACAAATCGAGGTAAACTTCGTTGCATAATATGGAACGCCAGGGGGGTCCCCCGGAGGCGTATTGAGTTTTACAACTTCCTAACACAATGCGATATAGACATAGCATTTCTATGTGAGACACACTTAAGGCCAGACCGCGACTTCAGGCTGCCTGGTTACTGTGTGTATCGTAAAGACAGAACTCAACCCACTACAGTAAAGTCCTCGTCAGGTGGGTCAGCAATAATTATTAAGAAAGGCATTCATCATCGGGAGGAACCAACCCGAGACTATATGGGAATGGAAGCTGCCTCTGCTATCATTACTGATGCCACACTGAGAAAGGTAAAACTAGTGGCTCTATATAATGCGCCCAAGCATAAATTCGATGCCAATGAGCTTGACGAGCTGTTTTCCGGGAATTTTCCCGTTATTATGGCGGGAGACGTGAACGCTAAGCACTCGCACTGGAATTCAAGATGCCATAACCAAAACGGTGTCCTTTTTTATGCCTACGTGCAAAGGCAATCTGATATTATTGCAGTAGGCCCTGTGGACGATACATATTATTGTGATCATTCTCCTTCAAGCGATGTACTTGATATTGTTTTGTTGAAGGGCTTCTACAAATCATTCAGTATCTATACTGTCAATGATCTATCCTCAGACCATAAACCAGTTGCACTAAATTTTGACAACGTAAACATTGACCTCAAAGAAGAACTGAGGCTCAAACAAGACTGGAAGTTTTTTAGAGAAATTCTCAAAAACGATGACGACCCACTAAATAACGTACATAGTATGAGCGACATAGATACCAATGTGAAAAGGCTTACTAAACGTATAAATGCAGCTATTGACTCTAGTGCTTCACCGTTAGAGTCGAAGCGAGCAGATCACCTTGATCACACCCCAGAAATCAAACAATTAATTGAACAAAGGAATAAGGTTAGAAGGC
Organism: Rhysida immarginata; assembly: GCA_023313115.1. NCBI lineage: Eukaryota > Metazoa > Arthropoda > Chilopoda > Scolopendromorpha > Scolopendridae > Rhysida > Rhysida immarginata. The sequence continues at coordinate 10,483 of JAHWFO010022948.1, read as the reverse complement.
AGTGGTACCGAACTCGTGATTCATGGCTTAAGACCAAGTATAATAGGCTCACTAGAAGAGTTCACGAGGAGGTAAAAGCACTTCGTAATGACAGGTGGAGCGATAAAGTTAAGAGTCTGTCGACCCACGATAACTCTATTTGGTGCATGGTTCGAGCCTTGCAAAACAATAGAGCCATTAATATCCCACCCCTGTTAGCCCAAAATGGCAAATTCATCACGAATGATGATGATAAAGCGCAGCTTATTGCAAGTTCACTTTCAGAACAGTTTGTCACGCCTACTGATGGTCGGCAAATAGGACTTGATATGTCTGAGAAGGTAAAATCCTGCATAACTGGCTTCTATAATATTCACGGCAATGAATTCCCAAAACATGGCATTGATATAAATTAAATCCAAAGCATCATTAAAAATTTAAAAACGAGAAAAGCTCCAGGTAAAGACTCTATTAAGAACAGTGCTTTGAAAAATTTACCTCAAAATACAATTCAAGATATTGCAGAAGTGATTAACGACTGCTGGAAGAACACTTACTTCCCGGATGCTTGGAAGCAATCAGTTGTCTTAAGCATTCCTAAACCAGGACAAAATCCTGCAAATCCTGTTAGCTACAGGCCCATCAGCTTGTTACCATCAATCTCCAAAATCCTGGAAAAAACAATTCTCAAGAGATTCATTGAGTATTGTGATGCCAACGATCTCATCCGCGATGAACAATTTGGCTTTTGCTCAAACCATTCCTGCCAACTCCAACCATGGAAGCTCGCAGCAGATATCAATGAGCCCCTTAATCTCTCTATGTATTGTGGGGTCGTTTTCCTCGATGTACACAAAGCCTTCAACCAAGTATGGCAAGATGGTCTTATTTTTAAAATGATTATGGATGGATTTCCTCAAGATATAATTACTCTGATACACTCATTTCTCTCCAACCGGTTCTTTCAGGCCAGAGTTGAAGATAGTCTATCTCCTATGTATGAAATAAAAGCTGGTGTCCCACAGGGTTCAGTCCTGGGGCCAGTATTCGTCAATTATTTTATGCCAGACTTTCCAAGACCTTCCAAATGTAAGCTCTTTTTTTACGCAGATGACGCTGCTATACTGACCTGTGCTCGTCAACCAGCCGTAGTAGTCTCGCGGCTACAGAAGGCTCTAAAGGAGTGTGAAAGCTGGTTTAGCAAGTGGAGGCTAAAATTGAAGGTAGACAAATGCAAAACTATGTTTGTCTCCATGAAGAGAAAGAGATCATTAGATTCTCTAACACAATATGGCAAAAAACTGGACTGGGTTGAAACTTATAAATATCTTGGTGTTGTTATTGACTCTAAACTTACCTGGACTCCGCACGCAACTTATGCGTTGAATAAGGCCAAGAAAGCCAAGTTTAGCTTGATTGGTCTGCTGGGCCGGAATAATGCTCTAAACATTGATAATAAACTCCTACTCTATAAGGTCATTGTTCGGACCATCTTGACTTATGGTATGCCCGTCTGGGCCACAATATGTAAGACTAGGTGGAAAGAACTGCAAACGTTCCAAAACGTTACCCTTAGGACTATTGCGCACGCAAGATCCCCGTTGTAATAAATGTGCTGAGGGGCACTAGTCAAGAGATTGCCCCAGGATAAAAGGACAAGACCCCACAAAGTGCATCAGATGTGGTGGACAGCACACTTCAAGTTACACGAAATGTCCAAAATACCCCCAGGTTCAAAGAATGCTTAGTTCGAAAGTGGCAGTAGGCAAATCCTTTGCTGCTGCTGTGTCTACGCCGGAAGATAAAGGCCTCAACATCAACGACCTACCAGGTATGTATAAGCAAATAGGACGTATCTTTCATCTGTTTTCTAATCTAGGCAAAAGTTACCCACAGTTGAATTGGCCCCTTACGACCGACTAATTTTAGTATGGCTGCACAACGTTATACTGTAATCCACAAAGGAGAAATTCGGTGCGTGATATAGAACGCTAGGGGCATTCCCGGAAAGCGTATCGAGTTTCACAATTTTCTGTTAAAGCAAGAAATCGACGTTGCTTTCCTGTGTGAAACTCATCTCAAACCAAGCCAAGACTTCAAGCTACCTGACTATTGTGTGTACTGTAAGGATCGAATGGCATCAAATGCTGCAAGATGTGCTTCTGGGGGCGCTGCGATCATCATTAAGAAGGGAATTCAACACCAAGAATTAGTCTCCAAGTCTTATGCAGGTATGGAATCGGCCTCCATCATTATCAATGACGTCTTCTGTGGTGAAGTGAAGTTCGTGGTGCTCTACAATTCACCTAAACGTTATCTTGACATTAGTGAGATTGATGAACTCTTCAGTGGTGACACTCCAGTCGTCCTAGCTGGTGACCTAAATGCCAAACACCCAAGCTGGAAATCCAGAACGCAGAATTACATAGGCATGATTCTCTATAGGTACATACAAGGTAGAGATGATATCATCGCTGCTGGACCTGTGGAGGACACCTACTACTGCGACCACTCCCCTAGTAGTGACATTTTGGACATATCGTCCTTGAAGGGTTTCTTCAAACCGTACAATATCTTCACGATTGATGACCTTTCTTCTGACCACAAGCCTGTGGCGTTGAACTTTGACAATGTCGACATAAATTTCCGAGAGGAACTGATACATCATCAAGACTAGAAGCTCTACAAAGATATTCTTAAGGAATATGGCTGCCATCCCGACGTTGCTTGCTGTACAGAGGACATCAATCAACGTGTTGAAGACATCACCAGTTGTATTAACAGTGCAATAGAAGCTAGTAAGTATCCATCAGAGAATAAACCTCCTCATTGAATCCAACTCACTCCTGGAATCCAGCGCCTAATTTCTTAAAGAAACAGGACCCGTAGACTATGGCAACGCTATCGTGAACCTTGGCTCAAAACCAAGTATAACAGGCTAGTGCGAAGAGTCCAAGAGGATATAAAAGAACTTCGCGACGCTAGATAGAATGAAAAACTCAAAAGCTTGTCGGCTCGCGACAATTCCATTTGGAGTATGGTCAGAGCTTTACAGAAGAGGAAGATTGTTACGCAGCATTTAACGAAGTACAACATCGAGGATGGAGAGATCGACAACATCATAAGTAAACTGAAAAAGAAGAAGGCTCCAGGAAAAGACAAGGTGAGTAATAACGCCCTTATGAATCTCCCAAAGAACTTTATTGAGTTTCTCACCAATATCCTTAGCGACTGCTGGAAATTTTCTTACTTCCCTGTGGCTTGTAAGAAATCTATTGTGTTGAGTATCCCCAAGCAGGGGCAAAATCCTGCAATTCCCGCGAGCTACCGACCTATTAGCTTGCTACCCTCGATGTCCAAGGTGTTGTAGAGAACGATCCTCGTCAGATTCCAAGATCACTGTCTAGCAAATGACCTTTTTCGGGAAGAGCAGTTTGGCTTTCGTGCTGCCCACTCTTGTCCGATGCAGATATGGAGGCTTGTTGAAGACCTGAGCACCACCCTGAACCTATCCAGGTACTGTGGGGTGGTATTTCTCGATGTCAGTAAAGCTATTGACCAAGTGCGGCATGAGGGCCTTGTCTACAAAATGATCAGAGACGGGTTCCCTGCCGATTTCATTTTGATGGTGAAATCTTTTCTTGACGGCAGATCCTATCAAAGCCAAGTTGGAGAAAATCTTTCCACACCCCGAGTTGTAAAGGTCGGTGTCCCTCAGGATCTTGTCCTCGGGCCTGTGCTATTTAATTACTTTGTACATGATTTCCCGAAACCCGATAATTGTAATCTGTATTTTTATGCGGATGACACTGCAGTGCGCCTTGAAGCAATTCGAAGACTGGTTTAACTGCTGGAAGTTGAACCTTAACGTCGGAAAGTGCAAGGCTTTGTACCTCAATAGGAAGATCAAGCATCCCCCAGATTCTCTTGTTCTGTTCAATAAGAAACTGGACTGGGTGGACAACTACAAGTATCTGGGAGTCATCATTGACTCAAGACTCTCATGGAACCAGCATATGACCTATGCTCTGAACAAAGCGAAGAGGGCTAAGTACAGTATTGGGTCGCAACAGCGCCCTTAGCATTGACAACAAGCTACTTCTGTAAAAATCGATTATCCGGACCATATTCCTCTATAGCATACCTGAGTGGGCGACTATCTGTAAAACCAGATGGAGTGAACTGCAGTCATTCCAGAATGTTACCCTGAGGACCATTGCCCAGCTGGACAGAAGAACGGTGAAAAACCAATTCATCCACTTGGATTTAAACATGGCCCATATCAGAAAGTTTATACAGGATCTCCTTTTGATTATGATACAGAAAATGAAGACTCACGACAATAAGGTTGTGAAAGGGATACTGCAGAACTAATGAATATGAACTGGCATACGAAGTATCGTAAACCGAGGCACGTTCTTGACATCAATTTTGAAGATATTAGCAACGTCTCTTTCCCAGACTACTGGAAGATGTGATAATCTTCTTTCTCCTTGTATTTTTTATTTCGTTTGTTTTTTGTTTCTGACAATCGTCAATCTTATTTTCTTTTTTGTATAATATGGAAGACCGCTTGGGTTGGTTAGGCTTCTTGACTACCTCAGTGTATTTCATTTGGAGTTTATTCTGGTTGGATGAGCTTTGTGAAAGCGCTGCTTTCGTCCCATCCTAACAAATGTACACTTCACTGTTCGATTGTCGATATTCCAATTCAGTTCTCTCAAGTTCTCTCGAGGTGCTCCTTGGCTGCTGAATGATGAAAGCAAAGCTTTTGAAAAGCGCTTACAGACTCAGGTTGTATTTTTTCATTTTATTTTCGGTCTTCTTCTTTTTATGTTTGTTCATTTCCTGTTTCGTTGTGGAAAAAGAGTTTTATTTTATTCTTAAGTTAATCATATACTTAATGTGTTTACAGATTCTCATTTTAATGTTTATTTTGAACTTAATGTGTTTTCAGATTAAAAGACAAGGTGTTTTACGAAATGATTACAACAGAGGGGTGGAACTCGAAATAGATGGCTACTTTGCTTTGAGAAATATTCCTGGACAAGAGTGTCCAGTAATATTTTGGAGAGAAAATTCTTCCAGACTCCCCACACTTGTTCTACTGGCTAGGAAATACTTGTGTGCAGAAGACACTTCGGTACCTTCAGAAAGAATATTTTCAAAAAGTGGTGAACTCATTTTATCTAAACGATCAAGATTAAAGGAGAGCAATGTCCGCTTATGCATGATGTTAAGTAAGAACCTTTCTAAATAAATAGAAATAGTTTCTTTGGTTTGTGATCAATGCAATATTTATAGGAAATCATAATTTAAATTACCTTCCCATAAGATAAACAAATTATTTGTACTCTGGTTGCTGCTATTGTCCCAAAATGATTAAAAGGTTTGAGATCGGTTCAAGCTCGAGATCGATCGATCTTATGGCCAAGATCGAAGATCGATCCTGAAATATCCAGGATCGCCCACCCCTAGTGTAGGGATGCCAGGTCCGTATGTGATGTAGAGGTCAACTTAGCTGCAAAAAAAGCCAGTCCCCTTAACGCCCTCATGGGGCAATATTACCAAGTACTATTAATTTCTTAGCTAACTCCGTACCAGAAAAAAAAGTTACGATTTATTAAAAAAGAAAACTAAATTTTTAAAAAGTCTTGAAAAGAAAAAGTTTAAAAAATCTTTGTTATTGATATGAAATTTAATAAACAGGACACTCAAACGAAAATAACAAGCAAAGAGACAAATATTTAATGCAAATGTTAAAAAAATTAACATACAATTTGGCTACAGTTTTTAATAAAGCGTTTTCAGACAGTAAATATATTGGCACACACCACTTATTTCCTGATTCCATTAACCATTAAGTGCATCAACCAACTTATTCAATGTTGCACTATCATTTTCATCTGCATCAGCTGTATGGTACATTTTGTCTGTAAACCTTGAAAGCATGTCTTTCGTTACACTGATGTCTTTACAACACTCTTTTTTGCCCAATAAATACATACGGACAGCCAACACAGAATCTAAAAGGGAGATCTCCATTCGATTCCGCAAGTAACTGAGAGAAAACGCGTACTACAAATGCCTTTGAAAACGGCTTTAACAATGCACTTAAAGCCAATTCTGCAAGCGCTTTGAAAGGTTTAACTCCCGTAGCATTGCTGTAATTAAGAACTTTAGGCCAAAAAACAACAGGATCTGTAGGGAGATCTCCATTGAAGTAAGACTTCCAGTCAACGAAAAATATTTTTCTATATTGCTCATCAATGAGAGAAAGGTTTTCTTGATAGTTACGTGACATAGCAAATGGAAGATCTTTTAATTGACCACGCTCTATGTGGCTCAAACAAATTCTCGGCGAAAAAAGCGAGATATTTTTCATAAGATTCAAATTGTCGGGCAAACGTTTTTCAATTTGATCCATTGCCACTTTGAAATACTTTAAGCACCGTTCTTTAACTGCTTTTTTTGTTTCCACTGTCAAGGTACTTTTACTCAGTTCAGTCATGAACTTGGCTCCAAAATCAACTTCATTAAGAGAAACAGCATTAAACTCCAAACCGCCAAATACCAAAAAAAGCCAGATTTGGCCAAAAAATGGGGGAAAGCCAGACCCTGATTTTTAGAAGCCAACTCGGGAAGAAAAAAGCCAAACCTGGCAACCCTGTCATAGTGCTACCTAACAGTAGTTTCGGAAGTAACACATAGCTAGTGTTGGGCGATATATCGATATTCTTCCGATAATCGATTCAATTCTAGGCGATGTCCAATCGATAATCGTGTTTTTTAAAAATCGATTTTTATAATGCTTTTAAATAATGCCCAACACTACACACAACCACAGCCTACATGATTAGAGACAGCCTGGTCACTTCGCGCATTCCTATTCAAAAATATGGTCCCTTTTTTCTGAGGACAGTTATTTCAGAATGTCACGAGAGGTGCTGCTATTGTGCTGTTAAACACTACAGAATGTTTAAGAGAATAGCTTTTAATGGTACTGGAAATGATAAATAAAATTATTTTTTATAATTTTACTATTAATTAATAGCTTCAATAACGAAGTTTTTAGCTATATAGTAATTAAATTATATTATTAAATACCTCTTTTTTTTTTATTAAGAATTAATTAAATGTTGAGGTAAACTTATTTTATCAACAGAAAAGTTTATTTTTCGATCCTCAACCGAATAAAAATATTAAAAAAAAAACTTAAGACTTTGATCAACAAAAATTAATTTCTTAATAAAAAAAAATAAAATAATTTTTCTTTTTTATGACGAAGCAAATAATTTTTGATGTTCAAAGGCTTCAGTTTTTGTTTGAATTTATTTTTCGGATGACAATTAAAATATAAAATAAATTTTATACATGTATTGATAAAATGTTTGATAAAAAAAAAGAAAATATAAGACACTTATACAACTTTTCAATATCAGTCAACTTTTTTATTTTTCTAGATAAAGGCTTCTTCTTCAATTTACTTCTAAATAATTTATTACTTTTTATTTTAGCATAATTTGCTAGGTATAGTTTCTAAAATTTTTTTACAAATTTGTTCATAATGTTCCTTACCATCACAATGGAACAGAGGTTTTTTCTTCATCCATGGCAACAAAATCTGACAAAGATTCATTCTTACATTACATTTGTTCAAAAAGTAAGGAAGACACTTTTTAATTACTATCTCCAACTTGTGGATGAACGTAATTCCCATCGGAGAAAATTCTCCTTCCAGTTTGTTTACATCCATAATTTTTATTCCTTCTTATTTATTATATGTGGAGTTCGATATAAGAAAAGTATTTATTTAAAAATTATACAAAAATTAATTTTATGAAAAATCATTAAAAAATTTATAAGCGGTTCATCCTTTTATCAGGGATCCTGTACATTTTTCATTATAGAATATTTTTTATAGTTTCCCTAAAATTTAATTTTCTTTAGTAAGTTTTTTTTTTTTATAAATATATTTCTTGTAAGTTTTACATTAAAATTTGTTCATGATTTTCATAAAATTAATTTTAATATGTTGTTTTCTAAATAAATACTTTTCTTATATCGAACTCCAATTATGATAAATAAAAAAGAATAAAAATTATAGATGTAAACAAACCAGCAGGAAAATTTTAGAATAGAATTTTGTCCGGACCACCCCCCCCCCCCCCTCACCTAAAATTTCTGCTCATAACTTTTAATTTTTTATTATCTTTATAATGCAATGTTTCGCTAGTTTTACCAAGAGCATACAGGAATAATATCTTATGTGCTCTTGGTTTTACTAGACTAATAAATTTTATTCTAAACAGAAAATTGATGGATAATATCTTAATTTGTCTGCTGATCGCATTTAGCCAGAATGATTTGCAGTTTTCATATACAGGAAACTCGTGAAAACTTATACCTGCCTTCTTTGCAGAGTTTGACGGGCAAAAAGGAACACAACAGTGTACCATTTTGTTCCATAAATCAACTTAATAAACTGTAAATATTATAGTTTCCCCGGACGATCAACGCAAGTAGGTTAAAGGCAGTGTGACCAGGTTTTTAAACTCGAAATTACTACGGCACTAGGTCTCCCATTACTACATATTACTACGTTAAGTGTCCCAAAATACTACCTTATTACTACAGTAAGGGCAGGGCCGGATTTTCCATTAGCCTAACTAGGATTCAGCCTAGGGCCTCAAGATCAAGAGGGACCTACATTCAAATTGTTAGCATTAAAAATGGGAGTTGAAAGGGCCTCATAAGTGGAATAGCCTAGGGGCCTCTTTTCATCTAAATACAGCCCGAGTAAGGGGACTTTTTACTAATTATTAGGCTAATTATAGATCAGTGCTATACAACGCAAGGCAAGTAGTTAACTTTAAACGAGTCGACAGTGAGAGGAAGTGCAAGAGAGGGCGGCATACTTCAACACCAACTACCAGCACAAAAGCTGTGGCCTACCGGCGAATGCAGTGCGAAGCGAATGCGGCGGCAGCGTGCGGCAGGCGGAGGGAGCGGATGCGGAGTGCGGAAGGAGCGATGCGGCAAACTACTGGGCTCAGCCCAGGGGACTGCAGTCAGGCGTCTGGCGAAAATGATGTGAGACTGAACGTGAAATCAACTGCATCCACTTCATCCACTCACGCAACGAAACGCAAACATGAGTCATCACTTAACTTATCAATCAACACCATCCGATGAGTCAAGGTGGTGTTGCATGTTGGACTGATGACCAATTAGTGCTCATGTTTTAGGATATTACCATAATCTAAGGAAGCAATATCCTAAAACTTTCTTAGACTATGATATTACTACACCTATTACTACGGAGATTCTAATATTACTACATATTACTACTTTTTCCAAATTACTACGGTCATTACTACGGCTGGGATTTTAGGCCATTTATTTCTACGTCTGGTCACCCTGGTTAAAGGTCTGGTCTGGATTCCAGACTCTGGAAACAGAGCACAAATGCAGCGCCCTCGTAGTGGTGTGCGACCCATCGAAAGCCATCGATGGTTTTGTTCGGCGATCAATCGAAATTTCGATGGTTTTCGACCATCGAACGATTTTTATAAAACACCGATTGCCAGCGATGGTGGTTTACAAACCATCGATGAAAATTTCGATTGTACTTCGATGGTAAATGGTTGGTCAAGTCAAATCACCAGTCAATCACTAGACGAGACGACCAATGCGGTTTCGAGATTTGGCGCTGGCCTCCCATTGGTGCTTTATATCAGATAAATAAGGTGAGAAGTGTCAGAGTAGTGTTGGGCATTATTGAAGAAAAAAAAAAAACAAAAAAAAACCGATATTTCGGTAATCGATTTTCCATTAAAACGATATAACGATAATCGATTTTCATTAAAGCGATATCGATATGAAATTGCGCCAAAGATGGCGGCCACATAAGCGATCTACCAAGGCCTTCTATAGACAAGCAGGGTTGCCACGTTTGGCTATTTATAGCCAGTTTGGCTATTTTTCACTTAGATTTGCTACCAAAAATTGGTGGTTGGCTAATTGCTATTTTTTGGCTATTTTCAGTCTCGTACTTTTTCGCTGTCCCAGGTAGAAGAATTTCACATCTTCTCATGACCTAAAATTGAGTGAGCTAAGGATTTAGTTTCCGCTATACGTTTCAGTTTCAATCTCAAATCGTCATTCCGTATGGTAGATTGATTAATAGCCTTAGAACTTGCTTTCCATTTTATCTGTTCACTTTCAAGGTGGGAAAGTGGAAAAACTATTATGAGCTCGCATTGACAGCATTGTGTTTACCATTTTCTAATGGTTTTGTAGAACGTGTTTTTTCACAAGTCACTTGCCTAAAAAACAAATATAGAAATCGTACGAGTTTAAAGTTATTAGATTCATTAGCAACAGTTCGTATGTATTTGTCAGGACAAGCAAATTGTTGTAAAGACTTAGTAGTTACAAAAGACATGCTGTCACGCTTCACTAATGAAATGTATCATGCAAATTCAAACAGAAAAAATGAAAC
>JAHWFO010022945.1:0-13479 GCA_023313115.1 Rhysida immarginata | reverse complement strand
GTGCTTTTGAGGCCAAAAATAATAAAATAATGTTTATTACTCATATTAGAAGATTACAAAAAATTGATTTTGAAAAGTTTATAGTTAAAATTAAAAGTCTGACGGCGAGATCTCAAGATTTTATAGTTTTGTAAAGTAAGAAATATCTATTTTTGTTATTTCAAGATTTTTCCTAATAAAAATGCAAATAAACCTTAATATTTTCCATTTATCCATAACAAAATGATATTTATAGTGATATATTACCAGTTATACAAATATATAATATACACAATCGAAAATATATGCACTAAAATATCCTCCTCAGCACCAGCAATACAAAAGTGTCCACGCATGTGGACACTCGATTCGAATTTTTTGTGCTTGAATATTTTAATACAGAATCTTGGAAACCGCTTTCCTCAAAAGAGAACATCATGCACTGCCATCTACCAGCAGAAAAAAACAATGAAAATGAATTTAAGTATTTTATTTTAATTTTTCAAAATGGATGTGCCATCCACTTCTAGTACTGGACGCCGAACGCAAAGTAAGTTGAAAGTTTCATAGAATTACGGCAAAAGTATGAAAAAATCTTTATTGATATGGATAAAGGAATGAATGAAGATTTTGCACAAGGCAACAATAATTTGTATTATTAATTTGTATTAGCGTATGCTCATAACATTTCCACGAGTCTCAAATGAGGACATTGGTTTTGAACCATACAAGCATTGAAAATCGAAAGTTACGTGTTTTGACCAAATTTAAGCTTAATAATGTTAGTAACTTATGCTTTATAATGAATTTCAAACATTTTTAATGAAATTAAAAGGAAGTCATTCATTTCTCTGTTATCCATTCATTTACGAATTATTCTTTGTAAATTTAGCTCATTTAAACTGTTAATTAAATTATTCGATTTACAAATAAGTTATTGTATCATCTTTCAGGACTTCATCTTGACTTAAATAACCTGGAGGATATTTTACAAAAATTAGACGAATCATAACTGAGCAGTTTTTCGGACACTGATTCAGATGATCAAAGTAACTTACCTGAGTATTTGGAAAATGCTGCATCATCCAGTGACGAAATTGAAATGGAAGAAAACAGAAAAAAGAAAAAGACTTTCAAATGGCTTGTAATACCATTTGAGCCTGATCTACCACAACCTATTACATGTCCACAAGATCCAACTGCAAAAGCCTCCTGGACACCATTAAGATATCTCAATCAATACATTAATGATGATTTATTTGAAGAATTTGCATTTAAAACCAACCAACGAGAAATTCAGATGACAGGGCACACGCTGGGAGTCACTGCTGCAGAAATGAAAACATTTTTTGCAGTGACATTTTTGACTGGTCTCTTTCCATATCCAGGACTGCACTTGTTTTGGTCAAAGGAGTTTGGAATCCCACTAATAAAAGGTTCCATGACAAGAAATCGCTTTTTCAAGATCCGAAGTCGTCTGAAGATAGTAGACGACTCACAAGTATCACCTGCGGAAAGAAAAGCTAACAGATTCTGGAAAATTCAGCCTTTAATTGAGAGTATTCAGAGGGGCTGTCGAAGTCTTCCCCTTAGTAATAAGAGTTGTGTTGATGAACAAATAATGGCTTTTACAGGACGATGCAAGATGAAACAATTTGTCAGAGGAAAGCCTAACCCAGAAGGTTTAAAAATATTTGTTTTGGCATCATCAACTGGGATTATTCATGATTTTGTATTTTATCAGGGACAGGGAACTTTTCCTGGAATCGAAACATCAATTGGTGTTGGAGCCAGTGCTGTGTTGTATGTGTGTAAGCGACTTCAACCCGGCCACAGTGTTTACTTTGACAGATATTTTATATCAATTTCTCTGTTACAGGCTTTATTTGAAAACAAAATACTTGCTACAGGAACAATTATGGCTAATCGAGTCCGAAGGAAGTTAAAACAAAGTTGCCCACAGATTCCGAAATGAAAAAACAACATCGAGGTGCACACAGATCATGCGTTCGAGAAGATCACAAAATTTGCATTACAAAATGGTTTGACAATAAGCCAATTTTGATGGCAAATACACAAGAAGGCATTGAACCACCTGACGAGTGTTCGAGATGGTCAGTTAAAGAAAAAGAATACGTTACTGTTTCTCGTCCTTATGTGGTAAAAAATTACAACTGTTACATGGGCGGTGTGGACATGCATGATCGCATGCTTTCATTGTACATTCCTAAACATCGCACAGCAAAATGGACTGTCCGAGCGATAATTCATCTTTTCAAGTTAGCAGCAACAAATGCTTGGCTTGAGAAACGTGAAATGACAAGTTTTTAAACAAATCAAAAAAAGATATTCCAGAGTACTTCGAATTTTTAATGGAATTATCAAAAGAGATGTTGTTGTCAGCCTGTGCTGAAACATCATTCCAAAATGTTGAATCTGATGATTTTGAAGACACAACATATACAGCGGAAGTGCAACATCGTAAAAAACGTATAAAGCCTTTACCAGATAAAAGCTTCAGAATTCAGCATTCAAAGCATTTAGCTGAAGCTATGAACATGAAAAATGCAAAAAGATGTAGAAGTCCAGGTTGTTCAGCAAAAACCAGAATCCGCTGTTCAACATGCAAAGTTTACTTGTGCTGTAGGCCTGAGAATCAGTGCTTCATGCAATTTCACAAGAAAGAATAAAAACCCATGATTAAATTAATACAAATATTTTTCATATTTATAGCCAAATACGTTTTATACCTTAATTTTTATATAAAGATGAACACAAATCTATGTTTGTATTTAAAGTTGACTGTACTAAAGTTGATGTTTGATAAAAAATTTTATTTTAATAATAAAAATCATTATTCAGAATCATTTAAGTGTTATCTTTTTATTCATGCTAGCACCAGTGTCCTCAATTGTGGACATGCATTGTTTTATACTTTTATTCATGCCAGCACCAGTGTACTCAATTGTGGACATGCATTGTTAAATAACCTAATTTTCAAATATTTTTTTAAAGTATTTTTTGAGCATTATCTGCTGCATATAATGAACATATCTTAAAATTAAATAAAAATTTGAACTTTTTTTCCTCCAGTTCTGAGGAGGATATATACACGTCGAATCGACGTATGGTTATCTTTAATGTACTATAAAATAAGGTTATCTTTCTAGGGTTAATAACAATTTTTAAGCAGTTGTTTCATGGAATAATGTATAGGTACATTAAAGGTACTATATTATACTTGGGGACCTTCAGGTTGTAAAATCAGTTCGTTGACTTTCAAAAGCTGCAGAGTACTTGTTATACGGTTTTCTAATGCTTTCAAACACGTTCTATAGATATTCATGGTCATCGAGCTTCCGCCATTTTTCATTGTCAACTTCGACGACATCCAAAAGGCCATCTTTCCAAACTACTGGATTACCTAGCTCTTTTGTATCCTATTATCAATCAATAACTTTATTGTCCTCGTAGGAAAGGACTCTGGATGACTTAACCAGGTTCATCTGGCTTCTTTCCTAATTCAGCGTACTTCCCTTGGCTTATTACTTGGACGAGTATGACAGTGAAAGAGCTGGTTTTTTCAATAAATGGATGTGAGTAAGACGGCTGTGACCAATCCTAAGCCGAGTGAGAACGACATCTTCTCGCCTGTTTGTTAGACAGGGTAATGACCACGGTGTGATAGTACGCTTTATTTCAAATAGTTTAGTAGCTGGGTTAAGAGGCCAAGACTCCTGCCTAGAAGATCCGAGTTTCTTGGAAATCACCGGGTACAAATGCTTGGGGATAGAAAGCAATTCAGAGATCGGTAAATGAGTAATAGCGTGTTTTGCCGCCTTATCGACCCGTTCATTTTGTAGGATACCCATGTGACTAGGGATCCAGACAAAATGAAAGATAAGATAACTCTAACGCTTTGGCTATGGCTAACAATTCCGCTGAGAAGATGGAAAACTCGTTTGGCAAATGATAAGAAAATACAATGTTATCTATAAGAAACGCACAGCCAACTCCGTTCTCTGATTTGGACCCATCTGTGTATATGTGGAAGCCATCAGGAAGTGTTTCTAAAAAAAACCTTAAAAAGTGCGTTAATTTCAACTTCCATAAAATTTGATTCTTTCCCAGCGAATAAGTTGTAATTTACATCTGGTTGGGGGAGAATCCACTGACGGATATCTCTGACCTCTCGGCTATGCATGGCTGGAAATGAAAGGTTCAAGCTCTCCAGAAGATTCTGGAACAAATTGTTGATGCTTCTAAAAGAATGATGGGGAGGGATTCTGGGTTTATCAAAGTACTTCGATTGCATCAGCCGATGACGTTAGCACAAAGTTGGTCAAAGTCTAAAACATGCTTTGTTTTATATACTATCGAATGCAATATCATTCATTTTTCTATCATTAATAGTTCTGACCTTATTAAGATTTTCGTGATCAACACTTTTCGTGACATTCACAATTCTACGTCAAAACAGACATAAAATCTCTTACTCTAATATCCCCTCACTCAGCAATCAGACCTTCTGCTCATTCTGACGACTTACCAGTTGCAGTTTTAAAGGGCTTCCTTCATCTGAAGATGACGAATGCAACGAAAATTCGGATACAAATGATGAATCTAAATTAAATTTGCCTCCGGATTCTTCCGATATCTCAGGGTTCTTTAATCAGTCTGAGCTGAATGGCTTTGGTGCGTGATTTGGGTCTTCCAAAACTGCAGCTGAAGTCTTAGTTCGAGATTGCAAGAAAAGGGTGCATTGAGCCATACTGGCCAAAGAATCATACTTCCGTAAGCGAGAAGAGGTCTTTCTACATATTTTACAGAGGAGAAAAGGTTCGTTTATTGTCACAATGTCTCAGGTCTTCTATAGGAATTAGCGGTTACATTGTAGAATGCAAATGATTGGCGTTTATTCTTAGACTGTTCTAAGCGCAGTCTTAAATGCGTTCTTCTACATAGTGGGAATATCTAAACAACTATTCCAATTAGTCATCCTGTGTATTTACGAGATGAGCATAATGATATTAAAAGCGTGATTGATCTTCTAAAATACCACGAGCACAACTGGACGATTTCCGTGGATCTCAAAATGGTGAATATTCTGCTAGACCAACAGAAAGGATTTACAAAGTATCACTGCTTTATTTGCATGTGGGAGAGCCGAGCACGAGATAGGCGCTGATACCAGAAGGAATAGGCCTTACATGAGACTATTAAAGCAGTCAATAGTCTGACGCGAAAAGATCATTTTTCCTCTGCTCCATATCAAATTTGGATTGATGAAACAGTTTGTAAAGGCATTAGATAGAGACGGAGAATGTTTCCATCATTTTTCAATGCTATCCCTGCTTTGTCCATTGATAAAATCCAGGCAGGCGTGTTTAATGGACCCCAGATTTGTGATAAACAACTAGGAGAAGGAAGCAGGGGTATCATTCGTTGCAGTAATGGAAAACTTTCTCGGTAATAAGAACGTCTCGTTGATATGTTGATAGCATTTCGTGATCTGGGGTGTTACATGAGTATCAAAATTCATTTCCTATACAATCATCTTGATAGATTCCCTGAGAACTTAGGAGATGTTAGCGATGAACAAGGGGAACTGAAAACCATGAAAGAGGGCTACCAGGGGAGATGGGACAAAAAACATGTTGGCAGATTACTGTTGGAGCATTAAACGAGATCTACCTCAAAATATCTACAAGCTGAAAAGTTTGAAACGAACATTTCTGCCTTAAATTGATGCATTAGAGATTTTTTCATCAAAGTAATAACAAATGTGTTTGTATTAATTTTTTTAATAATTATTTTATAAATTGTAACCATAATATACCACTATTTGTTTCAACATGCACCGCTAATTATATTTTGCATGTTTTGCAATGCAATTATTATCAGAGAATAAAAATATCGCTACATACATTGTGCGTTTAATGAAAAAAATGAAATTTCGACATTTGTTGATAGCAAAAAACCGTAGCTTTAAGAAAAAAAACTAATAGGAGATCTGAAATTAGCACCCTCAAATGATTTAAGAACAAGTGTTGATAACAATGCAATAAAAATTTTGTTGACCAGTGTTATTAGAATTTGAACACGGAATGACAATTGGAGCTAGAAGCATAGGACATTCTATTTCTGAAGGGGTGCGGGCATTCAATATTCCTCGATCCACACTATCCAAGGGTACTTCATTTCAGGCATTACCTCCCACAATGGAAAACGCAATGCCCGACCACAGCCGCTAAATGCTCGTCATCAACGAGATCTGAACAAAATTATCCTTCTTAACAGACATGTCACTTCGTCAATTAACAGCCGCATTCATGAGAGGCGTACTAGAAACGTGTCTATGAAGTCAGTGCAGCGAAATTAAGCACTGATGGGATATGGCAGCCGAAGACCGACAAGAGTGGCTTTAATCACAGCACGCCATAAGAAACTACGCCTCGCCTGGGTCCTTGAACATATTCATTGGATCTTAGATGACTGGAAACACATAGCTTGATCTGATAAGTCACGATTCAAGTTGGTGCAAGCTGCTGGTAGGGTTTGTGTGTGGCGTAGACCCCATTAAGCCATGGGCACAAGTTTTCAGTAAGGCAGTGTACAAGCTGGTGGTGACTCCATCATGCTGTGGGGCGTGCTTACATAACAGGGTTTGGGTCCGCTGATCAAACTGGATCTACTATTGACTGGAAATCGTAAAGTCCAGCTGCTTGGTGAACATTTGCAGCCCTTCATGGCCTCAATCGATTGACTGATGTCGCGAAGATCGAACTGGACACATCATCAGTGGTCCAGAGTGCTCTTCACAAATGAGTCTCGCTAGTGTTCAAACCGATTCACAGTGTCTGTTGACATGGAGAGAAACAGGAATACGGCATCACTCTATTAATGTCCAGCTACCACACACACTTTCCACATTGTAGAGCGTGAAATTTTAAATGTTAACTCTCATAAACGAATTTTAAATGGAAGGATAAAACTAAAGTATGCGAAGAGAAAAATATTTAATTGTAAACAATGGATATTTTTTAAAATAAATTTATTTAATAATGAGATTTAAGAATTTTAATTTTCTTATAATTATTTACATTGTTTTAAATTTAAAATTAATTCTCTTTATTATTAACATACTATCGGGCAGTGATGAGCAAAGCATTAACATATTATCGGTACATGAATGGTTTTGAGAACCAATAATTTTCAAACATCAATGTTTTGACTTATTGATTAACCAAATATCTATTACAATTTATTTCCAGACATCCAGCCCTGGATTTAAGAATAATAATTGTACTAACAACATTTGCTGTATATCTCCAATTTGTTCGGAACTCAAAAGAAATGACTCTTTGGAGCTATAAGCTAACACCAAAAAACCAAGTGCAATCATTATACGCAATTCTAACTTGTGCATCCATTAAGAGTATCTTGACTCTCCAGTGATTTCTTGCCAAAGTGACCCAATGGTTTACTAGAAAGAGATTATATAATTTAATTATCTGTTGTCTAAAAATGATTAGCAATTGTTATGTTTCTTATAATGTGATTGCCATCAGGATGGTTTTTTCTTCAAAGTTGGAAAATGTAATTGCCAAAAAATCAAGCAGTGTCTCTTTCACTACACTTGGGACACACATCCCACGAAAAAAATCACTGTTTAATACATGTATATACTTATGATATGAATATATATTCTGGAAAGGACCTTAAACAAAACAATCACCACGAATAGCAACACCAGCTGATACCAACAAAATATTCAATAGTTCAAGGTGTATTAGCTTACTAATTTATCACTTTTAAGTAGGGGAAGGTTGTTTACCTTGGACCTATACTGATTCTAGCCCCATCTGTAGGGATATGCAAACAACATTATATGTACCGGGTGTTTCAAAAATGACCGGTATATTTGAAAAACTAAACGGGCAGCGATAGAAATACACCGTGTGTTGCAATATGCTTGGGACAACAGTAAATTTTCAGGCAGACAAAGTTTCGAAATTACAAACGGTGTATTTCTATCGCTGCCCGTTTAGTTTTTATTGATTTTTCAAATATACCGGTATATCGGTTATTTTTGAAACACCTGGTAGTTCACATACTTGCCACCAGGCGTCTTAGTAAAGCTGAACTTATTTGTCAAGTGCGCATTTGAGTGAATAAGTACTGAAAAAAGAAATTCATCTATCAAAGGTAACTTTTTTTTGTTGATTCTTTCCATTATAGTTCAAAAACATACATAGTTTACCCTACATTGAGTCATAACTTTTAAAGCATAGTTTTAGCTATAACAAGAGTTTGAAACTAGGCTAAGCCTAACCTCAACATGAGGCCAGCTATTTTTCATCAAATGACCATGTTGTGTACCTTGAACATAAACAAAGTGGTGTACCTTGAACCTGTCCGAGGTACACCATATATCAAATATTTGAATTGAATGTTAAAACTATGAGAGCCTTCATTTATTAAAAACTAAAAGTAACATTTTAATGAATTTTTTGAATGATTTTAATGATTTTTAATGAATTCTTCAGACTAATATAAAATTTAAACTATTTTAAACATTAGGCTATATCCTATGCTAATATGTTCCCGTTGGCATTGGTTTGGCATAACCGAAACAAATAAAAACTAGGCTTAAGTAGTTTTTCCTTTTATTTCAGATGCCCCGCAGCAAAAGGAGAGTTAAAAGAAAATCAATATCCAAGGTGGATATTGAGAAAGCTGTTGATATGATCTTGAAGAAGGAGATCACGGTGTAGGATGCTGCAAAAGAATTTGATCTCTCCAAGACAACACTACAAAGACACATTACAGCCTTTAAAAGAAATAGGGTTGCCCAACTATCAGTATAAACAAAACAATGACACAAACAAATTTTTTACTGATTATATACAAAAGCAGCCCACCTGCAATATGGCTTGACATATTACATATAGAACATTAGCTTACCAGTTTGCCAAGCAAAATAAAAAATATAAAAAAGTATGATCCCTCATGGGACAGAAATAAATTAGCTGGCAAGGATTGGCTTCGAGGTTTCCGTAAGTGGTATGCACACCAACTAGCACTGAGAAAGCCTGAAACAACCAGATTAGCCCGCTCAACAGCTTTCAACAGAGCAAATGTTGCTCTTGTTTTTGAAAAATATACAGTGGGATAGCTTCGCACTGTTGTGGCAACAAGAACTTTATTAGATCTTCACGAAGAGGTTATATCTAGCATATAATGGTTAAACACTTTATGCGTAGTATTTCCTAGATACTTTCCTTTTGGATTGGTTGTGAATCGGTTTCTGGTTCAGTATGTTCGAAATTTTTTAAAATTTTCAGTAGTTTATTGAATATTAATGGATTTTAAGCTGGCCAAAGAAAAATTGGGATGTGAGATGCACTCTATTTACAGCTGATGGATTCCCGACCCAGCAGGACCTAAGAACACCCTTCTTCTTAGAAACACGCCAAGAATATCTGGTCATCTGGTCAACGAATCACTTAGGAAAGTGATGTCCACACCATCATCCTCATCCCATCGCAGTGATTTCCCAAGGACGTCTGCAGAGAGCAAACAAGATACAGGGGTAGAAGTGACGTCAGCAGACCACACCACCTCCGAATAGCCGAGAAGGTCCTACTAACTATAAACTTTTAGTGTGTGTAAAGACTCTCGATCATAGAATATTTGATCTATAAACTTAATGGTTCCATCTATGAACGCAGTAATTTTCATTGGACAGGAATGTTAAACATTTTCTAGACTGGTTGAATAATGACATTAATAAAATATTTCTTCCTCTCTTTCTATTTCAATAAAGATGAATTCTGAACTTTTATAATATAACATATAACATGAAAACAGAATAATGAGAATTCTTAATAAGTGATATAGTGAAATTTTTAATTGAAATTTCAATTTTAAATTTTAAGTGGACTTCGCAGACTCTTAAGAATGAACTCAACTATTTTCATTATAAATACATTCAATTTTTTTAATTCTTAACTTAATAAATATTTTTATCTTACTTTGTACCAGCATGTCAATGTTCATTTTATCAATACGCTAAGACCAGAAGGTAAGTGAATAACCTGTTATTCATGAATGATGCAACCAGAAGTAGACGCAGGAGAGAACACTGGAAAACACGAAGGTAAAATGTCTTCAGTAGAAGGCCATTTTTGAACCACAACCCCCCCCCCCCCGCGGCCCAGCGATTGTAAGGGCTCGCGCTAACTTAATTATTAAATTAATGATTTTCACGTTTCAAGTCTATTATGGAACATGTGAATCAGGATAATTTGAATATCGGAATTATAAGCGAATTCATTTAATTAATAAACGGGGAGATCATGGATATAATAGCTCTAAAGTAAATGCGTTTACTAACTTTGGATATACACTGTCATATCAATGAATTATGACCAGCACCCCTTCAATGCACAAGCATGATTCGCCCCAACAACGATTACACATTGCAAAATTTGCATAGCAGGCTGAAAAAACTTTAAAGATGGTGCATCAAACGGCAGGTGCACGAGCCTCAAGATGGGTAAACGTCCGGATTTAACGGACATCCAAAAAGGGATGATAATAGGCTATCGCAGCAAGGGTGGCACCATCTCCGAAACGGCGCGATTTGTGAACAGTTCACGGTCCGCTGTAGTGAAGGTGTACAAACAGTGGACAGCAGGGATAGAAATCGCGTCCCAACGCCATCACTGTAAAGTGTCACGAGTCATCGACCAACGGGGTGAGCGGCGCCTACAACGACTCGTAAAAGGTCACAGGAGAGCCACAGTCCATCAACTGGCAACCAGATACAACAGTGGTGTCAACAGACGTGTATCCGGCATTACCGTTGAACGCACCCTGCTACGGATGGGCCTGAACAGTCGACGCATGTTTGCTGCACTCATGTTGACAGGAGTCATCGTCAACGACGCCTAGACTTTACACGTGAGCACCGCCATTGGACCACAGACGAGTGGGCTAAGGTCGCCTTTTCCGACGAGTCAAGGTCTTTGCTCCATAAGATTGACGGGCGATGGCGAGTGCGTCATGAACGCCATGAAAAGAGACTGCAGGAGGCTATTGTGGGCCGGAAACAGGCTGGCGGGGTAGTGTGCATGTGTGGGGGATCTTCTGCTGGGAGTAGTTAGATCCACTGATTCGTCTAGAGAGCAATTTGAATGCCTGTGGCTATCTTCAATCGTAGCAGACCAGGTGCACAAGTATATGCTCATGATGTTCCCCCAATGTGATGGTGTGTTCCAGCACAATGTACCCTGCCATAAGGCACGTCTCCTTCTGGATTGGTTCGAGGAACACTCTACTGACTTTCGAGTGCTCCCTTGGCTGCTAATTCGCCAGACATCAATCCAATCGAACATCTGTGGGAGCACCTAGATCGCCATGTACGGCAGCTGGACCCTCCACCTATGACTCTCGAAGCTCTGTGAACAGCGTTTCAAGCGGAATGGACTGCCATACCATCGGACACATACCCGCACTTCTTGCGTCCATGCCACGACGCCTAGCAGCAGTTATAGCGGCGAAGGGTGACTACTCCCATTACTAAGCGGGTGGTCATAATTCGGTGATATGACAGTGTATAAAGTTTAAGGGGTTTTAATTTTACTTTTCTTTGGAAGACCCAGATATGACCATATAAGGTCATGTTTTCTGTTTGTGGGGTGAACTCTGGCAGGCCCCCTCCACGATGATAGATGTTTTTGTAGGAACAAAGGGAGGCAGCAGCATTTGGCCCATTGGAGATGGTTTGAACAATGGCTCTGAAACCCGAGGAAAGGGAGGGTTGAGAATGCCCATCCCCGAGGAAGAAAACGTTGAAGAGACCAGGCCTTATAACAGGTGTCTTCCCGAAGTTAATGGGCAGCTAGTTGTCAGGCAGATGCAAAGATCCAAGGAAAAGGAGTAATTGGAGCTCTAGCTCGGCTCTTCCCGGATTGATTCTGAATTCCAGAGTCGTGACGATTTGAAACGTCAGTTCCAGTCGAGGGTTCGACGCCGTTTTCTAGTTGGCAACTTCAGGGTAGTCAGGAAGAGCAGTCAGAGAGTCCGCGACACACGATGAGAGCCAGATCGACCTTCAGACAATCCCGTCGCTCTAGTCACTCTGTATGTTCAGCTGCACGATGCTGACGAGAGTCCTTTTCTATTGTATTGTGACTATGAACGTTTCCCTGAGAGAAACGGGGAACTGAATTAGTCACGAATCATGAAGAAGTCGCGTTTGAAATCCAGAGTCGCGATTGCCTCCGCCGAATCATCACCGTAAACAACTTCTACCATGTTAGCGAGCCACCAAGATGACAGCAGGAACAACATGCCACCGCTCCTCCATATCGATCCAGAGAGTGAAGGTAAAATTCTCAATCCCAAAGCCCAAATGTCTAATCCAATCCATTTAACTTTCTGATACGAGTGTAGTGAATTGAAATTCTCTTCTTTATCCAGGGTTAGAGTTTGTTTTGTATTTCTTCGGAACGTTAGCTTATTTAGAATTCAATAAATTCTATTGTTATTGTTATGGCGCATTCTTTTGTCCTTAAATTCTCCGCCCTTGGCCAAATCTGTGATGCCAAAAATATATAATGTAAGGAACGTTTGTGAGGGTTAAAGAGGGCCACGACTGGTAAAAGATTAAAAGGCGCAATTGAGAATTATTTAAATAAACTAATTAATAACTCCCTTGCCCGCACGCCTGCTTTACACTATCCTGCAGTGTTTTCCATTCCGAAATGCGTTTAGGATCAATACTAAACTGTTTGGCTGTAGCCTCTGTCGAATGGTTTTCAGCATAGTTTACTGCTGCGAGTTTAAAATTGATGCTATAACTGTGAAATGTTCATTTTTCATCAGCTAAGTTGACTGAACCCAAAATTAAAAAGCAAGAAATTAGAAGACAATAATGCTGGTATCTAATTTAGAAAACTGCTGCGGTTTAGCAGTGGCAGTTGAGAGAGCAAAAATTCCCGTGAGAAAGCAGAAAAGGAAGAAAAATCCACGAAATGAACTAAAATAAGCGCCCGGGGCATAACTGATTAAAGGTCCGGCGCATAACTGTAAAAATTTGGTAGGCCCGCAGGCGCTTCATGCAGGCGGGCCGGTATTTCAGATCCGGCGCTAAGTACAGTATTTACGGTACTGAATTTTAATTCTCAACTTAATAATATTTAAAAAACTGTAATCCTATTTTAAGTTAGATTTAAGTTAACAGTAGCGTTCCCTAATTCTCGCAGACGAGTTCAAAAGTTCGTTATGTTTTGAATTTATTACTGTATCAACTACACCTAGTAAGTAAATTGAATTAAAGTATTTTAGAATTTATTTATAAAGAAATTCTCACAGGAAAAATTCGCTTTAGTTCTATGGCGGCGAATACCAGCTCATCAAGTAATTACACTGAGAGCCATATTGGTATGGCCTATATTATGTCTATATATTCTGAAAGTACAGATTGGGTTT
>JAHWFO010022944.1:0-23497 GCA_023313115.1 Rhysida immarginata | reverse complement strand
GTTTTAGAAATTGCAAGTTTCAAGGTGAAAAGTAACAGAATCGTACAGTATCGAATTGGAGCTAACTAGTAGCTATGGTAGAAGATGAATTGAATTACGTACTTGGCACAGGTGTTGTGACTAAGTCTGGTGACTAGGAATCGGATGTTGAAAGGAGAGTAGTGGGAGGTTGGAGGGAAAGGAAGTGACATCCCCCCTCGTGGTTCATCAATTTAAAAAAGTGAAGGACAACCCCCACAGCTCAATCACCTTTTATGAGTATTAGGTGAAGGTAAAATTTAGAAAGGCTTAGGAGCTTATCCTTGCGTATATAATCTTAAGCTGAAATAAGTTAAACCGATCATGAGTGTGTTTATGTGTATTTTTGTAATGTTGTTGACTATGCGAACTAGCTGCGAGTCAGAATTAAAGCTAGAGAAAGGGGTAGTGTTCTCAAAGCAGAATGAACTTGTAATATCTGCTAATCATTGGAAAATTGTTATTGATGTTTCTTTTGAGTCGTTTGCAACAGGTATTTTGTGCATTAAAAATGGATTAAGGCAGATAAGAAGCGATTATGAAGCGATTTTAAGCAAAGAGCCTGTAATGAATAAGGAATTACGATTTTTAGAACGAGAATCTAGAATTTTAAGAAACGATATTGTGGGAGTACAGAATTTATTGACTCATCAACGCGTTAAGCGTTGATTAATTAATTTGGGAGGTGATATGTTAAGAACATTGTTTGGTGTAGCCACAGATAAAGAGCTAGTTAATTTAAATAATTAGATTAATGTGTTGCGAGAAAGTCAAGAAGGAGTGTTACATTTAATTAATGAAGAAACTACGTTATTGAATGAAACTGTTAATGAGATGATTATTATTAAGCAAGTTGAGAATTGATTGGTTAAGCAGTATTTTAAAGATAAGAATCGTACTATGGCATATGCTTTGTCTAATGTTTTGAGCTATACAGAAAAAATATTTTTTAGATTTCAACTGGAATTCTTTAAGTTAAAGGAAGCAATACACAGTTTGAGTCAAGGTAAGCTGAATACTTTATTATATCAGAATATACGTTGTTAGAAACTCTGAATGATATAGAGAAACGTTTGCCAGAAAATATTGCTTTGATTACTTTGCCAGACTGGGAAACAGTGTATCATTATTACACTTGGGCTTCAGTTACAGCAGTTGCCTGAGATTTGCGTAGGCGAGGCAAAGTTTCTATTATGATGTGTCATCTATTATTTGCGTCGTAATTATAATCCTTGTTGTGTTTATATTTGTTCTGAAGCACTTTAAAACACGTTTAAGCAGCGCATGTAATTTTGGTATCCGTAAAAGAGCGCAAATATAACTTAACAATATTACAACTTCAACTGATATGGAGGCAAATGAGGAGAATTCGTTTACAGAATTGGATAGAGAGATAGATAAGGAATGCCAAACTAAACCCTTATCGTCACCTGGGAAAGGAGGTCAAACACTCTCCAGGGTCAAAATCATTATGTAAAATGGGGAGAAGGTCTTCCTTCTCGTTTCTTTGCATATTTCCTGCTTTTAAGCGAGATCCATTTGAATTTAAAGGAAAATAATGGGAAAATTTATTATAATGTTAAGAAATAATCTTAACATCCTTATATTAATAGTGGATCATTTCTTTGGTTGAGAGTGGATGAATGAACTTAAATAAACTGTCATTTATATTTAAATAATAATTATTGATAAGATATTGACCAGTTAAGAATTTTGCGTCATTTATTAATTTTAATTCATTGAATTGAGTTAGTTGTGTATTTTATGCACTGTTACTAATATACTAGTCATTATTAAGAATGGATAGTTTTATTCATTAAAAGATAAGTAATAATCTAATGCAATGAGTTTTGGTGACCAAATGTGATATGAATTGAGTGGAGTGTAGTACATTATTATTTGAACAATGAACTTTGATGACGTAATTGCACTTTTTCGAGAGCGATCGAAGAAGGCGTCTTCCCTCCTTTTCGTTTTTCTTTCTATTTCATGACGACACGATGAGACGATATGAGCGTTGCTGAGAGACATCGTGATGACATCGGATCTTCTTCAACCATCGGAGATGAGGAATCACCCCCCTCCTCTTCACAGTGATTTTCAACCATCAGGCGGATTGACATCAAATCAACTACCAGTGCGAGAGATACAGAGGAAGAACTACGATGATTTTTTTTATTTCTTCTGCAAGCGGATGAAATGGAAGCAAGTAATTAAGTGGTTTCCAAAAGAACTATCAACTACCTCAAACTACAAGCTACGGCGTGCGAACTGTTGAATGATTAAGAACTATAGGCAAGTGAATATGATTAATGAACTTTCAACTTTTCAAGCCTACAAACTTTGGTTCCAGTTCATCGATGTTACTCAAGAACTTTCGTGACTATGCGGAAATGAACTTTAAACACGTGAGTCAATCATTATGAACTTTATTTGAACTTTTTTCATGTAATTTTCGCGTATCCAACTTTGATACTCTAATCATGAACTTTTAAATCACTGACAGTGACTATTTCTTAATCAATTCTTTTCTGAATGATTTTTATTATTATGTAAACAATAATGGCGTATTGCCCTGACTTTTCAGAGAACATCTGTAATAAGAGAAATTAGAATTCTCCTTTTTTGTGAACATTATGTAACTTTTATAGCATTGTGATTTGCAACGATTCATGACTGTACTTTTGAAACTGATTGAGTTCTTTGTTGATGTTTCAATAAAAATGTTTTTTAGCTGTGTGCAAGAGGCAAGGGATCATTCTGATATGAGCAAGTGAGTAAAGGTGTGCACATTCATGCCCCATCGTGGAAGACTTAAGGAAGACAGCATAGCACCTTCGGACCAGGTATGGCTCGGAAGATTTTGAAGTTTGTTTTGTTACGTTCGTTAAAAATTTGTCATCAGTTAGATGGACAAATTTTAATTTTTGGGGAGCCGTGTGACGACCTGTCCCCCTCGTTTGAACTGTTCTAATTTTTAAGAACAATAATAATTTATTATGAAGATATTAACAGTTTGTGGTGATTTTATAACTTTGTTATAAAACAGAACTTTTCATTAAAACTATTTTAACCATATCTTAGCTGAATGAACGTATTACTTATCATCGGAGTTGGTTGACAGTGGCGTTATTTTACAGTTAGATCTGTCAATTCAAGTGGAGATCACCCCATCACCCCTCCTTTGTGCTACTCCTCGATAGTGAGCTCTGTGCCGTGTCTTTCAACTCTGGAGCACCTATTGAATTCTATCCAATCAGCGATGATTATTCTATCGTCAGTGACCGGCGTTCCCTTACAATTTTTATAGGGATAATAGCAGTTTTTTGTGAGTTCTGAGGAGAGCCGAGAGCTTGTGAGTCTTGCGAGTTCGTCTAGAGAAAATGTGAGAAAATGAAGGAATCTACAACAAAGTCGCTATTTTCTTGGAGTGATATACTTTCACTAAAAAAATCATCCTTTTAAAATAGTCCAGTTTATTATCCCTTTTGAGAAACCAATAAAACAATGGTTATTATTATGATTATTATTATCGATTAAGCCTACAAATAGTTAACATTATCGCGAAGCCTATCGACGCAGATGAAGCCACTCCACTCCCGCCATACACTGCTACAAGCAACGACGACGATGACTTTTAAATACATTTTATCCTTTTGATAATTGTAACTTATCTTATTACAATGAATAAATGTTTGTTGTGTTAATTATTGAATTTTGTTTTCAATTGTCTCATGAAAAAGGGTGTCTAAACCCCGGTGCACTCCCCCGACCGGGTCTCCTGTTCGAGAAACCCAAACAGAAGGGCGGCTAGGTCCTAGCTAATATACATTTGGGCGTGGGTGTTCTTAATTAATCACATGACTGCACTAGTTGGGGCCTGGGTCTGTACACCATTGTTGGTAACTATTGTTGCACAAAATTTGCCTTGCTTTGTTAATCATGAGATATTTCTCATTAATATGCCTTACCATAACCATGATTATCGATTTTTTATCAATAATTTTTATTTTTTCGAAATCCGAGGTAGACAGTGACCTTCCTCATGCTTTGAAGGTCAAGTATGCAAAATTTCATCAAGATCGGAATAAAATTGTAGATTTGTATAAAAAACAAACTCACAAACCCACCCACATACCCACAAACAAACATCCTTGTATATATACAGGGTCTTTATAATTAAAGTTCCATTTTGACATGGCCATAAAAATATACTAATGGACCAAAAGCTATAATACTTGATAATATTATACAAGATGGCATGGGAAGTTCATACCGACCAAAAAAAAAAAAGTTCAAAAGGTCACAACCAGCATGGAATGGCGCTCTTTGCAATATTCGTATACGAAATTACACACGAAGACACAGGTTAGCAAGTCTTTAATCGTTATTAAAATTAGTTACATGTTGAATGTGGCCTCCACCATTTACTGAAAGCAGATTACACCACATTGTACAACATAGATTAGCTGATATACCCGGTGTTGCTCGCGGTATTTGTTTGATGAAATTTTGCAATATCTGAACACATGAACAGTAAGTGCGAATGTTGGGACTTTAATAATGGCAACTGTTTTTTTCAGCTGATACAAAAAAAATAGCTGGTTTGAAGTTTTACTGTTCTTCAATGTAGTTTCCAGCATTGTGAATAATCCGTTTCCAGTGATGTGGAAGTCGTCGGATACCTTTAGCAGCGCCTTCCACATCGCACCTTTGTGGAAGTCGAGGAAGAACCCACTGCAAAACCCACTTATCATTTTGTTTAGTCAGTCACTTACAGCACAAGCTGTGGCTGATTTATTCGTTTGCCGTCTCTGCAGCTCTTGATGTTGTCACTGTATTCTGCATATCACTAAAGCTCCATACATACAAGTATGGACAACTGGCGCCATTTTTGGCCTTTTCCTAAGTTCACTCACTACAGACTGCTTATTAAACAGCTTATTAAAATTCGAAAATCACTCGTTTTTTATGTAATTTTTGTATTCTTACGATTAGTGTTAAATTGCATAAAAAGCGAGTTATTTTCGAGAGTTTTAATAAGCAGTTGAGCCTACGAAATGGCCAAAAATGGCAAAAATGGCTTCAGTTGTCCATACTTGTATATATAGAGTTTTACATACTACTGTGTCGAGCCTCACGCTGTTCTGCTGTCTCTGTGATTCGTGAAGCATGTGCTTTTTCTCGCTGACTCGTAAGTCTGTGTTCCCGTGCCTCAACAGATTCCGCATTCAGTTTTAATTTTTTTTCTTTGCTTTTGGATTCACTTGGCCATTAGCCTTACGTTTTTTAGGCGGCATTTTATAAACTACGAACTACTAACAAACTTTTTAAAAATATATGAATAATAGAAATTGTATACAGTACTTTGATTCCAACCAAATGTTTAGTAGCATAGTAAGAAATACAGAGATGCGACAGGAGCACGTGAAAATGGGAAACTGCTGACGTCATGATCCCATGGAACCATGTTTCGTTTCCAAAGCAAATCTGTAAACAACTCTGTATTAAATGAGGAGCTGAAGCGAAGCAAGCGCTCGCATATCCAGAATAAATAAAGAAACTCTATTGTGGATATGCGATCTCTTGCTTCTCTTCAACGCTTCACTTTAGTAAGTGTTCCAAAGGTTTTTTTTAAAAATAAAACTTGTTAGCCTGCGAAATGAAAGTTTTACTCCAGAAAATTCAAAATTCTTTTTGTATTTTAAACAATGGATAATATAACAAAAAAATAACCTCCTTGCTGTGCTGCAATTAATTGTACCAATTCGAGATTCAAAAATCCTGCATTAAGTTTTTGATACCTTCCCAAACGCTTTAGAATGGTAGGAAATTGCAATAAAACAAAATTACTTAATAGTTTGTTTTTTTTACTTGCAAATAATGCAAGAAATATATATATGCCGTGTAATAAAATAAGAAGTATAACATTTAAATGAAAAAACTATAATTTAAAGCAAAGTTGCATATTAAGAAACCCAAGGTTTACTCTGACTTTACGAAGTGAAATTAGGAATTTATTATGTAAAGTTTGTCGGCCCTTTATTATTTTAATTATAATTATTATTTTTATTATTTTTTTTATTTTTATTTTTTTATTTATTTTTTTATTAATAATAATTTATTATTGTCTATTTTGTTTCTTAGATAGATACCATTTGAAGTAGAGGCTGGTCGTTAATTTAAAACTAGGTGTATTTGTCGAATTAGGAAAACGATTCATAACACAAAGTAGAAATAGTAATTTCTTTTTCAAAATAAATCCGAATCTGTAATCAATTACGCGTAAAATTATTTTAAAATAAGTTTATTAAAAATTAGTCATTTTATTTAAAAGGAGCAACAAGGTAATGAATATCATCAATTTCGATAATGCTAAATGCATATTTGAAGAAGATATGCCACATATATACATTCATTTGAAGAAGGTATGCATTTTAATCAATAGGCCTGATATTGATTAGCCATATTTAACAATAGGCCTAGCATTTATTAGCCATACATGAATATTGATCTTAATCATTCAGTCATCATGTTGAGAGTTTCTTTTTAACACTAACTCTAAGGCCCGTTTCACACGCTCCGGTTTTCGCCATTTGCCGTGTACACAAGGTTTAAGCCGTGTTGTTCTCTACATCCCGCCAATTTCATTCTTGCTGCTATGCAAAATCAAGAGAAGCTCCTGTGGTTGTACTATTTGTATCTAAAAAAGAAGTATTCTCGAGTGAAGAAGAGGAGATGGGTTCATTATTAGTAATTCAATGTTTTCCATAGCGCAAAACTTTATTGATAAGAAGAGGCAAATTAAGATTACATTCAATGATAAACATTCATTAATTAATACAATTATAATGTCTTTACCCCTAGTGTAGACGTTCTTAATTCTGGTTGGTTGCTGCCTGTTGCTTGTCTCTTGCTGCTTGGCACCCGTTCTTTCTTTACGTTTATGCACACAAGGGCACCTGGGTATCCTGTAATCTCACCTTTTCCAACCTGCCTATTGTCTACTGCTTTTTTTTTTAGGTTACTCATATTTTTGTGACACCCAACGGAAATAAAAACCGCGGCTGCAGAAGCCGTCATGTCTGAATGTGCTCGTTTATCTCATGTACTTTTAATGCTATGAACGGCAAAAAAACGCGCCGTATCGAAATGGGTGCCGTGGTAACAACGGCGGCCGCGCACGATTTAAAATCGTCAACGGCGTTTTCGTAGCGTCTGAAGTCTCCCATAGGCACTTGTGGTTATTTCTAAGCACAGCGCCGTGCCGGACACGGTGAACGGCGAAAAACCGGAGCGTGTGAAACGGGCTCAAGATCAATTACAAAAATTCGCATTGTTGCATGTAAATTAGCAGAGCTAAATAACTGCTTCTGCTCACGCTGATTGCTGTCATTGTTATTTTTTGTTTTTCACTCTTGTCCCGCTCAGCTTCCACTCATACCCTCCCCCCTTTTATTAAGCAGATAATACCGTCCTAACAATGAAAAGGAATGAAAGAGTGATAGATAGTCAAAGTGGAAAGAGATACTTGAGCTCAAAAACAAACCTCTTATATTAAGGGAAAAAAAACTGCACAATTTATTTAAATCATTAATTAACTCATTATTAAATTTTTTTGAAAAATTTCAGGTAGACAGCGCTGTTCCTCTTGCTTTGAAGGTGAAGTGTGCACAATTTTATCAAGATTGGAATAAAACTGTAGATTTGTATAAGACACAAACAAATATACATACACACTGTAGCATGCCGTTTTTGAAACTTGTCCCTGTAAGATTTCGTGGAGAAATTTTTTTTCCCTTTTGTATTACGCTTGCTACGCGTATATAATTTTTACTCGAACTGTCTATAGTTAGTCGCCTTTTTTAGATGCCTGCTGCTCTCGCTCCTGCGTGGGTGTGTTGTCGGAAAAATTGGACCGTGGCTCCTGTTTCCCAACCTTCAGTTTGGACTGTTTGGTTATTTATCGATTAGAGTGGCTATTACGGCCCAATGGAACTTCGCGTTTTCCTCCTAGTTCTAGGGAGGTTACTGTGTTTCCCCTCGTAAGAATTTACTAAAGGGTTCACTTGACGTGCTCTTGTCACATTATTTTGTATAATGGTACTCTGGTTCATAAGGAGTTGTGCCCACTCACCCTCTTCGTTTCCTTACTTAGAGGAAATACTCATTTATTTTCCTAAATATCGGCCTGGCCAGGTCGTTCATAGATTGTCTTTAAAATAGTTTTTTTGTTATAAGGAACGGTATCTTTTGATACGGGGTTGATGGCCGATTATACATTATATGACTAAGAATTTGTGGAGTTAATCCTTGATGGCACAGTCACCTAATTTTGCAGCCTTCAGGCCTTAAGACTTTTCTATCAGAATTCACTTCCTCGCATTATTTAAGATACATTGCTTTAGCTTAGATCAAGGGGCTCAAACGTATTAGTTGGGGTTTAACGTCCTTATTATTTGGAGTTTACCTATTTATCATATTTCATTACAAAAAAAGGAGAGGAAATAAATAATATTTTTTTTAACTATTTCTCAAAATATTTCATTTTCATTTACATTTTTTTATAACTATGATGTTTATTGCAGTTTTTAATTTCGGTGGATTGTTTGAATTAGCGTTCTTATATGACATGCCTTTGTTGAATTGTTAGTCAAAGCATGGCTTTGTTATGGGAGGTTGCTCTTTTAGAGCGTCACCCGCGTTTTAATTTTTCCTTGAGTGCGAGTTTTCGTAGTCTCGTGATTTTTTTTCCGGGTTGGAGATTTTCCGACCGAGCTAGTCAGTCGAGTATCGGATTGCCTCTGGACAGCTATAGTCAGTTTGGTGTTGCCTATGGATGGCTACGGGCATATTATCAACCATAGTTAGAAAGCCGAATGAACTTATAGTTTGGCTATGGTGGATAAGGCATTGGGTCGGTCTTCAGAGAAGTACTTCTAATCATGGATATTTGCTACTTTTCCACCGGGAATTTCTACCTTTAAGACAGGCCACAGCTATTGAAGGCAAGCTGTTCGTCTTGCCATGACAATGGAGTTCAGAAAACTTTATTAATGGAGGAACAATCTTTCGGGCCTAAGAATGGAACGCAAACGCTGAATTTTCTACTAAGATAACTTTTGATTATGATTACGGCAATGGAGCTGGGCCTTCCCCTCGTTGCTAGACAGAGACGTCATTCGTAATCGGCAAAATTGGATTCGGACATTTATATGATTACAGGTTGGTTCGTACCGTTTCCGTCTTTCTTTTTTATCAACTCTAGCTCGTTTCTTATGAAGACGATTTGAAATTAAGCCATCCGAAAGTCTTAATTAGTGATCCCACTGCATAGTCGCCGATGCCACCGGCCAGCATGAAGGCTTCTGGTAATAAAAATTGTTACCATATATTGTTAATTCGACTTACTGTGATAACCTCGTTTTTACCTTGTTTAATGGAACTAGAACCAAAACCCCATCTCGCCGCGGTTGTTGAACTAAAACATTGTTGAACGAAAGCAATAGCCAATAAACCAGGCAATGAAACTCGTTTACAACTCGGATTTTCCCGTCTGACGACAGAAGAAAAAAAACCATGCAATCCCGTTCTGAACTTTCGTATAATTTCAATGCATATTATTTTTGGAACTTGATTTTAGAATTTTGATTTTTTTTTTTCTAAATTCCTTTGATTTTTTTTTAATTCATTCTTTCTTTTATTTTTTCCCTTGTATCATAATATTGCTTTCTTTACAGGAGCTCTCTACTTGTTTGTGATCGTCCACCTTCTGTGTCTTCCTCGCTTGTATGTAGGCTGAATTTCCCTCGTTATTCGTGTTTTCAGTGAATACTTGCCCTGTCGTTTGTTTGCCACCCTGTATGTGTTTATCTTATATTCTTAGCGTGTTTTCCCCTTTAGGTTCCCGGATTCCCTGAGGTCTCTGCTAAATCTTATTTATTTATTTATTTAATTATTTTTTATTTTATTTGTGCTGCCCCCTTCAATAATTTTTTTCGTTTCCAAATAATTATGTCATGCTATTATTCAATCGATTATTTTTTTATAGTTCACTCCTGCTTCTACTCCTGATTCAATCAATGTCTGGTGTGGCTTCGGTGCAGTGGACATTACTTGGACTCTTAGTCACTCTTCGTACCAAAGCCGGTCTTCACCTTTCTCCTGCCAGCTGTCACCGTACATTCAAGTCCTGGTCGAGATTTCATGCACTCCCTCAAGAAGCTCCCTCAGTTCATCTATTTGAATATTGACTCTTCGATTGGAATCCTTTTACCACCTTTTAGCATTGTCTTTGTAATAAAGGAAATATTTGTTTGCAACTCGTTAGTTTCCATTCTTTTCTTTGGTAAACATAAAAGGGGGTAAATTTATAGTGGTTGATAGGCCACTCTTTACAATAATTATTTTGATTCGTAACCTAACTTGATTTGTCAAATTTTGACCGATTAAGATTTTTTTATTAAAGTTGTGACATTAACGTCCGCGCCAGTAACTGCTCCATTTGGACATAGTTTATTTTTAATAAATCTAATTCAGCTACTCCTTTAAGGGAATTATTTTCGAATTTGGTGTTTGGTAGACACCTAAGACTTTTGAGGGAAAAGATTACTATTTAAAGGGGGTTTTCCTCTTTTAAATAGAGACTGGGTATGTCGGGAATCAGTCTTCCTATTTCTAGCATGCTACAATACATACATAATAGTACGCTTCCTATTTCTAGCACGCTATACGAGAGTGAGTCAAATGAAAACCGCAAAACTGTAATTAAAATTCTAAGTTTCGTCCCACAATGTTGTAAGTCTGCAGATCCGTTAAAAATGAGCTGTAAAAATATCCGGTAGGTAGCAGGAAAGTAGAGACAAGCAAATAACATTACTGTAGCAGTTAAAAGATGGCCGCCCCATTTCAAACATGCACCAAAGAAGAACAGCGCTCAATTATCCGATTTTTGAGTAGTGAATGTGTGAAACGTATTGAAATCCATAGAAGAATTAAGCTTCAATATGGTGAAGCATGCTTGTCACAGCAGCAAGTTTATGAATGGAGTGTGAAGTTCAAAAATGGTGTACGAGTTGTGGCAGCAGTATCATTTGCCCCTCGTCTGGGTCAGGCACAACAAATTGTGACGCCAGAGAATATTGCAACAGCTGAAGCCTAACTATGTGTCTTATGTGAGCGATCTTGGAGAGACGCGAGTGAGCGGATGAATTGAGGAGAAAAATGCGCGAATTAAAGAGAAGTGGATGGTATGTCTTATGTGAAAATGACTTAAATAAGATAAGTGAGAGCGGCTTCAGTGCGGCGAGCTAAAGAGGTTATTACAGTAGTCGCAATCTCGACCTCCTCGGCCTTAGGCCGTGTTCAGTACCAGCGCTGTGATTTACGCAGTGATATTTCTATAGGAGTCAAACAATGTATAACGGAGTTAATCCCTATTGAGAGTTTCGATCAGCCTTTACAATTTCCTCTCCTTACTTCCTTGTTCAGGACTCGCAGCTTCACTCACATCGTTCACTGTGGACACAGCCTAACTTTTCTCGCTTTTCTCACTTATCTTATTTAAGTCACTTTCAGTACCCACTTTCCCCTCTGCTTTTTTTTTTTTTTTTTTTTTTTTTTTTTTTTTTTTTTTTTTTTTTTTACTTTTCTGGCTTTATGGCTGCTAACGTCCGGTTTAGTGGAAGCCATATTGAATAGCCGCTTTGCTCGTTTCGGTGATTGCCGACCGATAAAACTTGTAATTTAACGGCATAAGTAACGTATTTAACGTTATGCTGCCACATAAGTTGAACGACAGGATGATGTTATTTCTAACGCCAGCCAATAGACGTTAACGGGAAGTAAATCGCTTAGCTATTCCATGAAACGTCCGCTTTCGTTTTCAAAACATTGTTTTCGTATTTATATGTAGTTTCTATTTTCGTTTTTTCTTTTAAATAGATAAATGAAATTAATAACTAAAATTAATAAATTAAAAAATGACGCAGAATAGTGGACTCGAAGGCAATTTCTTTTATATTATGACTTTTAATATGTTTTTCAAGTTTCAATATCTCCACCATTATTATAGTAGAACAAGTGCCTCATGGGTAAAATCCAGACAAAGCATATTGAAGAGAAGACATACTGCGCATGTCAAAAAGATCGTTCAACTTACGTGGCAGCAACTATAGTTATAAATTAAGGAATAATAAAACCATGGAGAACAAAAAAAAGTTTCCACAATCAATTAATTTACTTACTATTTTTCAAACAATTTAAATATGTTCATCATGTCTGATTTATGGCCGAAGTAGTTTTAGATGCAAAGTAACAAAAGCAGTAAAAGTGATCTTTTCACTTCTGGTTTCATTCACAATGAAAACCTATTTTATTTGCTTTTCAAAAGCAAGGACAAAGTCACTTTCTCTTAAGTGAAAGGATGTGAATGCGACTAATGAGATCAGTCAGATTATTTTGCGACAGTCGTGCTATCTGCACGTAGAATTCTCTCACTGTAAGGTGAAATGGAAGAGTTCACTTTATCGCGTTCAATAGGTAGTAGGTAGAGTGTCTAGCGGGAGTGTCTCGGCACAAGGTCGTTATTGCGCATGCGCGTGCCAGGGAAACTTGGTGCATAACCAAGCTTAAAGCACAAGATCAGTAGATTATGGGCTTGGTTTAGCAATGCGATTGTGTTGTAGACCTTTATCATCGAAAGATAAAATATTTAATAACATTATTAATAAGTTATTGTATGTTTAATTGTTAAAAAAAGAAAAAAATAAACGATCACATATGTATCATATTTACATTTTAATTGTAAATTCTGTTTTTAATTGGAAATTAAAAATTCAAAACTGCAAAGAAATATACCATTTAGACAAATTAGACAAAAGTTTTCATAGATTCCTTCTAAACTATGTATATTTGGAATCGACAAAAGGATTAAAAAAAATACAATTTTTTTCAAAATGTCCATCAGTTATAATTAATCACAACTATAATCCATTTACTTTCAAAAAATTTTTCAAGAATGAATTGAAAATCGTGTAATTTAAAATTTTTATGTGCTTAGGCATTCCTCTATTTTTTTAAATTATTATATTTGAAATTAATATCCACTTACTGGTAAAGTTTTGTATCATTTATATTTTTATTATGAAACAACTTATTTTTAATAAAAACATCGTAAAAATATTTGTATTGTTGACTGAACAAATCCAAATTTTAGAGACATTTTATAAATATTTTAATATTTTTATAAAAAGGTTCAATTTTTATTATCATCATTAAAGTTATATAAGGAAATTTAACTTTAAATATTATAACTTCACGTTTTGAACAAAAAATCCACTAATTATACAGGGTGAGGCATTTCTCTTGAGACAACTGAACATCTCGGAAACCAAGCATTGTACGAAAAAATGTCCAAAATCAAAAGTGATTTATTTCGCGGGGGTAATTCATTAGTTAAAAAATTAGCCCCCCCCCCTTGTGAGGGGGTTTGGGGGGAGGGGGTAGCTTTGAGATCCAACTTAACGCAGTAACCATCATCTTATTAAGAATATCATCATGTATTTAAAATCATTAACCAAATCTTATCTAAACCTAACTTAATACAAACAAAAAAAAAATTACCATAACTAAAACCTGATTTTACCTAAACTTAACCGAACTTTTATCATAAGCGTCGCTACAACAGGTGTCTGAATACGAATCCTAACCAAACCTAACCAATCCTAACCTAACCTAGCCTGATATAAACCTAATCTGACATAAACCTAACCTAATTAAAACCTAACCAGTCTAACATAACAAACCGAACAAAAAACCTTACCTCACATACCTAATCAAACATAACCTAACTTAACCCAAACTTTGAAGTTCAGATTTCGGATTTATGAAGACCATGAAAAAATAGTACAGGAATGTCTGCAGACCCACTCTCTATCTCTTTGTCTTCATCGATAAAATTGGGTTCAAAACTTTAAAAGTTCCACACTTTCAGGGCCTCTATCACCTAGACGGTTGGATCAATTGAAAAAACACTGAGAATAAAACATTTCTCGAATATTGTGTACAATCTGAATATACCATTAAAATAGGGGTTCCTATTTAAGATTTCAAAGTTACCCCCCCCCCCCGCTCCCTCCCCCCTCACAAGGGGAGGGGGGTAATTTTTTAACTAATGATTTTGAACATTTTTTTCGTACACTGCTTAGTTTCCGAGATATTCAGTTGTCTCAAGATAAATGCCTCACCTTGTATAAGGCATGTTCAAATGAAAGTGATTCAAAGGCACTCATATGGATTAAATGGAAGTATTAATCTTTACCTTTGTTTATATGAAAGAAGAACATCTATAGTCACTATTATAGATGCGCAGTCCTAAAAAAAATCTCCACCTGCTGCAATACAGGACTACCACTGGAGCACCAATTGGCTAATACCGTCTGCAAAAAGTCTGTTTTCTGCTGCTCTGTGAACCATGCCCAACAGCGTCCTTAACCTCCTCATCATTGGCAAATCATCGACCTTTCAGTGCCTTCTTGAAAAGGACCAAACACATGAAAACCACATTGTGAGAGGTCCGGGCTATAATAAGGGTGTGGCAGAACTTGCCATCGCATTTTGGTTATTGCTTCCTGCACCAGTCTCGCAACAAGTGGCCTAGCATTGTCCTGGGGGAGGATCACCCAATCACTGAGCTTACCAGGACGCTTGTTTTTCACAGCTTGCCGCAAGTTCTGCAGTGTCTTGGTGTATGCGATAGCATTAATACGGGTTTTGGGTTCCATAAAGTCCAAAAGCAGAGAAATGTCGGAATCAAACAAACACGTAAGCATAACCTTCACGACCGAACTTTGCGACTTGAATTTTTTGAGCCATGGTGACGATGGATGCTTCCACTGCATTGTGGATACCTTTCCGAAGGGTTCCCAATAATGGTACCAGGTCTCATCTACCGCGATAATCTTCAAAAACGCTTCCCCCTCATGACTGTAGCATTGCAGATGATCCAAACAACAGCCGAAACGCAGCCCATTGTGCTCTTCCGTGAGCATTCGGGGTACCCACTGACAGCAGACCTTGCCATATCCCAGGCTTTTCACTACAGCATATGCGGAACCAAAACTGACGTTGTGATCCTTCGCAAGTGACCGTATGCTGATCCGCCTGTCCTCACAAATTGACTTATCCGTGTCTGTCTTCAATTGATCGGTGATGACCACGTTTCCTTGGCCTGGACAGGGTTAAGCAGCCGTTTCAGTACGACTATCATGGAACATTTTGGTCCAACACACCACAGTTGCTTTTGAGACATGCTTCTCTATAACATTCAACATCCGAGCATGAATGTCAACTGGTGGAATGTCCTTAGCTGTCAGAAACATTATCACCGCTCGTTGGTCAGTTTTGGACGGAAATTTAATAGGAGGGTCCATTGTAACACAAACGAAATACGAGCTTAAGCCTAACGTAAATTCCCACAGCAGACGATGCGTCAACAATCACCCGTTTGCATTGTGTCTGCGCACTCACGAGCTCGCGCACTACAGCCCGAATCACTTTCATTTGAACATGCCTTATATTTAGTACTTTCGTAAGCTATCTCTTCTTTGCTTTTTAGTTTACGTTAAAAGTTAACAACTGAAATTCTTCAAGATAACATTCATATTTCAAAATTTGGGAAATTATTGGGAAATACTATTTTGAGCAAACGAATAGCGCTCCTTATTAATATAACCAAGTATTTAAAATTATTTTTTGAGAAAAGTGTTCATATAGAATAATCAAAGATTTCTAAATGAATATTAATTTGGACTCAAGTCTTGAATTAGTAATTGACATTCATTTTAGCAATAACACAAGCAAAAATAATATCAGTTATTAATGTTATGATTTTTTGCACTTGTTTTGCTTGTTTAGAAATAACAGAAAACAATGTAACATTGCATACAAAATTTTAGTTTTTTTATTTCTGCCACACTTCTCCAGGATGAAAAAAAGAAAAATAATAAAATTATTATTGATAAAACTTCCAATTTAAAACATCTGAGGTTTGGCGTGAAAAAACAAAACAAAACAAAAAAATCAACTATCTTCATAAGACCATTCTTTATTTACTCTTTTAATAAAAATTGTGATTGTTTTATTTTTCTTGTGTCATCAATAATTTCTAAGTCAATATTTCTTAGAATTGCATACAACTTTAAAACTTCAATATTCTAAATTTTCAAGAAACAACAAGATTGATTCTTTTTTTATACAAAATATTAAAATACTTATAAAATGTCTCTAAAATTTGGATTCGATCAGAAAACAATACAAATATTTTCAAAATGTTTTTAGCTTTTGATCAGGGGTGACATAATTGGGTCAGTATGTTGTGATTCCACAATTTTGTTGATCAGAGACTCATTGCTCATCTGAATGACTACCTGGACTTCCTTTGCTGGCAATCTTTGATCAGCTATGCCATTATCCGCCCCTTTTACATGTTCTATCTTAAGGTTATACTCCTCAAGTTCTAGGGACCAACGAAGCAGTCTCTGATTAGAATACTTGAGGTTTTTGATGAACGCCAGGGGTTTGTGATCGCTCCGTACAATCACAGGAAATCCCAGACTGATATGGTGGAATTGCCTCAGTCCCATTAGGATGGCCAAAGCCTCCTTT
The DNA here is from genome assembly GCA_023313115.1 of Rhysida immarginata. Lineage (NCBI taxonomy): Eukaryota > Metazoa > Arthropoda > Chilopoda > Scolopendromorpha > Scolopendridae > Rhysida > Rhysida immarginata. The sequence goes on along the minus strand of JAHWFO010022944.1, from coordinate 6,814 downwards.
TCAATAGTACAATAATTTATTTGGGCCTTGTTCAGTTTGTAGCTGTAGAAGGCAATAGGCCTGAGGCACCCATCTCTAATTTGATCGAGGGCTGCCCTGGTGGCCCCAATTGAAGCATCGGTGAAGAAGATGAATTCCTTCTCATAATCCGGAGGAATCAGTATTGGCTGACTGCTAAGTGCCTCTTTTATTTCCCCAAATGCCTCCTGACATTCTTCGGACCACTTGAATCTGACTCCCTTCTTGGTCAGATCTGTGATTGGCAGAAGGGTGTTTGACAAATTATCAATGAATAGCCTGTAAAAGTTGACTGCCCCTAATAATGATCTTACTTCCTTATCGTTAGTGGGAGGTGGAATCATTTCTATATGCTATACATTACCGGAATCTGGGCTGATACCCTCCATTTAGACGATATGTCTGAGGTATTTAACATTAGATATGCAAAAGGAACATTTAGACCTCTTCATTATTAGATTCCGTTCTTTACATACGTTCAAAACCCACTCTAGTAAGACCAAATGTTGCTCGAATGATTCAGAATAGATGAGAATATCATTTTGAAATACGTAGACCACCATTCCCAAATATTCACTAAGAATGTCTGAAATGCAGATGCTGAATTTTTTCCACCTTGGGGTAATCTAGTTAACTGGAACTTTCCCCATGGTGTCTGAAACGCGTAGCATTCTCGCACATACTCTGCATGGGGAATCTGGAAGTACCCAGAGTTGAGATCCAATACCGAGAAGTATTTGTGACCATTAAGGCTTTGAAAAATCCCATGGGGCTTAGGCATGGGAAAATCTAGTCCCTGAGTGATGCTATTGACTTTCTGTAACTCAAGCATCATGCGTATGTCCCCATTCTCAATCTGACAGGCTACTCCTTATCAATTTCAAAACTAATGACAGCATCCCTTACCCTGTTAAGGATCTCGACCTCTTCCCCAAAGCTATCTGCATAGTTATTACCAAGATCATTAAGTATACGTTTTTGATTCATGGTCAGGATGCTCTCTTGTTGGATGTTTAATTGTACACTATTGCATTCGATTATAATGCTCTTGATCAGATCAGTGCCCAGAATGGCTTGGTATTCTCTTCCCCTCAAGTCCATGGAAACAAATTTATGGTACCCAGAGATCCCCTCCTCGGAATGAATATTTGCCCATATTGCGTGGCTTACATTCTGAACTTGTCCTCCTATCCCTTTAATTAAAAGGGCCACATCTTCCCATGTGACTTTGTTACTTATCCTTTCTATCCGCCCTTTTTCCCATGACCCTGACCAATCTTTTCTTAAGTTTACTACTGTCATCCAGTTTGTACAATTGCAGTTCATTACATTTTTGTGGCGCTGTTCCTTTGAGCTTGGCTTTTAACACATTAGTCTTGACTTCCTCATTCCACCCAGCCAAAGTGGCTATGCTATCAATAGCACAAAAGACACCCTCCAAATCAATGGAGTTGTCATCACCAGAAAAGGTAGGAATAAGGTGGGTAAAACCCAAAACTGTGGAGACAGTGCCCTCAGCTACATCCATTTCAGTGTTATTATTCCCCCCTTCCCCCAGGATTTCTCGATTATCACAGTCCCTGTTCAAGCGCCAGTTGTGGTGAATGGTTTGGGAAATGATTAAGCTTAGTCAAGGTATAGGGTTGGATAGCAAAGATTTAATGACAATTCATAAATTTAAGAAATACGATATGAATATAAGAGAAATACATTCTAAATTGGCTCATCCTAATGCTCAACATCAAACAGTGTCACAAAATGTAAAGGCTTAATAATGATAGGTAGAGGTTGCATATACTTGGGCTCAGAACTTAAATATAAGCAAAACAAGTCCCCTGACACTAATTACTTTAGTTTTTACATTATCAATAATAATTAAATAAGCCAAAAAAATTTAACTAACAAGATAGTTACTAAATCATTATGGTATCTCAGAATAAAGACAAAGAAGCAAAAAATGCAAAATAAGAAAATGGTTGAATATTACCTTACCATGCTGGGTCTTGACGATCTTGACTGATCCTGTATGTTGAAGAGGGTACTTTACTCGTGGAAGCCTGATTCTGGAATGAATTCTTGAATCTTGTGCCTCCCCTTTTATATCCCAGGCCGATCCCGCAGTGAATCCTTGGATTGCCCCCTGGTGGCAAGGCCAGAAACACTCATAATACTTCCGGTATAGGAGGAGAGAACAACAGAACAGCGATCAGCGAAACCAAGTGTTCCCAGCATGCCAAGCGTCGAGACACTACTACACAGAGCTAATAATGATTAGAAAACTTAACAAAACAAACAAATCAATTCTAATATTCAGTCTCTTCTATTCTAGATGTCCTCCACACTCAATACAGCAGGAAAATATATAGTTTCTTCACTGATTATAGTCCTCAAAAAGTGGGTAATGATCTCAACAGGCGTTGAGCCTAACGGCCGCATAGTGCGATCCTCGATACCGATGGTGAGCTTTTGTACCGATTGTGAGAGTTTGTACCGATCGTGGGAATTTGTACCGATTGTGAGATGTTTTGTACAAAAAAAACATCACCAGGAAAGTTGACACCGATAATTCCAAGAAAGTGTCATGTAACCCTTTTAATCAAAAAACATTGAAACATTTTGTACAAGCTTTATAAAAGATGACATTAATTTATGAAAACCATCACATATTATTTATTGTAAATTATATATTAAATAATTATCAAATAAAAAATATATATTGAATTAAATATGTGTTATGATCAGTCTTAAATTGCTTTTCGAATAATCCTGATCAATTTTATAAATATCGATGATTTTTTCAATAAATTACATGAGGAATAAATCTATATATATAAAAATGAATGTTTGTTTTTTTTTGTTACTAATGCGTTCCTATACCATTCATCCGATTGCGATGAAACTTTGCACACTTGATCTTCAAAGCAAGAGGAAGGTCACTGTTTACCTGAGATTTTGAAAAAATAATTATTTTCAAAAATAAAAATGAATGTTGTTTTTGAATGAATTTTTCTTTTTGGTCAATAGATGGCACCACCTTTTTAAAGACTTCTAGCAGACCTTGCTCGAGCTCTTTTTTGATGAAATTTTGCAACATCTTAATGTGAATATTCCGACGAAATAAACACCCGAAAAAAGCTTAGAATTATATAGTAAAAGTTCATATTGAAGAATCGAAAAGACTTCTTTATTATAGTAAAAGTTCTGACTCTTTTGGGTCGGCAGAGTGCTTTTTGGCACTTTTACTCGTTTTTATAATATAGTCAGAAATAAAAATTTTTATCTTTTTATTCATTCAGTCTAAGAAAACGAAAATTACTTTATTCTATACAGGAAACCTTTCTCTATAATAATACACTATAATTAGCTTAGAAAATGAGATATTGTATTTATTATAATTAATTTAAAATGAACAGGCGTGGATGTTACAAAGTAAACGTCGATCTTATATACCCATTCATTTTAAAATATATTTATTCTCTACTTAATAAAAACCTGCTTTTTATGAAATTTCGTAGCTTCCTTAATTTTTCCATACAAGTTTTTCTGCATAAATATATATAAAAATTTTTTTATCGTACCTTTACTTTATTCTTGTAATTTGAGTGCCTTCTTTGTTTTCGATTTCCGAAGTTGAAATTTGGCGCCAAATTGCGAGATTGTTATTGCAGTTGGGTATAGGAACTTTTTTTTATTTTAATCCTCAGAGTCTCTTCTTTATTTTAAGTATAATGATAATTCATAAAATGAATTTAGAAAATAGAAATAAAGTAAAATGTTGGCGGATTCACAACAATAAGGTGTGACTGCCGCCATGATGACGTTATTTCAGAATGCATTCCGAAATCCCCACCCCCCCACCCCAGGGCCGCTTCAACGCTTAGCGGTGCTGCGCGATTTGCGGAAAACATCGATGTTTCCAAAATCATTCGATGCTAAATCGATTTTGGAATCGATATAAGATATGTTAAAAAAAACTTTGCTGCTTAAAAGAACTTACAAATTCGCTGCTATGAGCGCTGAAACTAGAAAAAGGGTGCTACCATCTGAGAAGCGTACTAGACATATAACAACTAACAACATCGATAATGCAGTAGCAGGAAAAACATCGATGCCAACATCGATACTATAAAATCATCGATGTGTCGATGTTTAACATCGACATCGCGCAGAACTAATGCTTAGAAAGGTTGGAATGTAATTTTGTTTTTATCCGTTTATTGTTTACTTTATAAACAATTGTTATAAAGATTTATAATTTGGATGTGGGCTAGTATATATGCATTCGGAATGTTTATATTATAGTTAAAAATTTTTGGTTAACGTTTCATTATTATGTAAACAGTATTCATTTGTTTATATATGAATTTTCATGTTTATAAACACATGCCATTGAATTTTATAAAAAAATAATACAAATTTTATAATAATAAATGAATATTTAATTTTATTTTAGCATATATGCAATTTACAAGCGCTATTTTTTTTGTATAAAATGCACATAAAATCACATTCTCAAGAGCTCTCTGGTGGATCGAGGCGGGGCCTGGATTTTGATTGGTTGTAGTTGGATCTACGCGATTACGTCAACTAGCATTAAATTACGTCATGGCGCCAACTTCAAACCCCTGAAACCTCCACATAGTTATGAAAAAAAATTCATAACATTGATAATAAATAAAATTTCTTAATTATTTTTTAATTCTCATACAGACAATGAAATACTTCACATTTTCAGCCTAACTTACTAATTGGAAATAATTTACGTTTTTTTTCTAAAAATTCATTAAAACAAGATTAATTTTTCTTTACTCATATTTGTATTTTTCAGAGTTATTTTTAAAAATAAATTATGCACATAATATAAAATACACTGTTTCATATAGTGGCCTAAACATCAATAAAAACTATGCAAAAAAAAATTCGCCATAAATAGATATACTTTGGCTAGAAAAAATTTTTGAATAAATTAGCGCAATTTTCCCGTTTTTGATCAAAATTTTCCCGTCCTAAAAGGGTTAAAATGCTCCTAACGAATGACCCTCCAACCTTGGACTAATAAGTAAAACTTACTTATTAGTCCAAGCTCCAGCTACATCCCTTTAGCAGTTCAACTCAACTTCGATCATGTTGAAAGTTGAGAAAAGCTGAGTGAGTTTGACGCAGAGCCGCAGAAGGAAACAGAAAGATAGATTGATTCAAGCAGGCAGTGGGGAGGAGGATGCAAAACACCAGATTAAACATGAGGGAATTCATTTCAAAAAAAAGAATGAATTTTTCTTTTTGGTCACTATCTTTTGAAAGAAAACTAGTGAAAAAACCCGGCACCCTGCGTGGTTCAAGCGCATTTTGAATGAAATTTTGCAACCTGATGAAATGAACACATGAAAAAGCTTAGAATTAATTCAGTAAAAATTCATGTTGAAGACTCGAAGAGACTTCTTATATAGTGCTCCTCTCCAACTTCGGCCCTAAAGAAGTTCAACTCGGTTTCGCTGTTGGAATGTTGGGAAAAGTTGAGTGTCTTTGATGCAGAGCCGAAGAAGAAAATTGAAAGACAATTTGAATCAAGAAGGCACTGCTGAGGGGGATGCAAAAACATGAATAAACTTGGGAGAAACAGTTTAATTATTCTTTTACGTGCCCACCCTGGGATGAAACAAACAATTCTTTGAGCATGGTTTCAATTTCAATTTCAATGTGAACATCTTTCAGTTCCGTTTTTCAGAAACCCGCCAAAGCTTGGGCTCTAATTTGATGAAATTTTGTAAAAACTGAATGTGAAAAACAGAAAAAAAGAACACATGAAAACAGCCAGGGGTGAAGACACGTATGAAAAAAACATTGCATCATTTTCATAAAACTTCCTACTTTCGAAACTACATACAGTTTCCCTACTTTTTTCTCCGTCACTGTGTCAAACTCACTCAGCAGTACACAATTCCAACATGAGTGAAGATGAGCAGAATTGCTAATGGGCCGAAGTGGGAGAGGCCATCCATAGGGAGTATTTAAAAAGAAGTCTTTTCAAATCTTCAAAATTATTTTTTAATACTGTATATAAATTCCAAGCTTTTTCCAAGTCTTCATTTTTTTCTGAAAATTCACAATCAAATATTTCAAAATTTCATCAAAAAAGAGCCCAAGCAACGCCGGGTATATCAACAAGTCTTTTTGAATGTTTTTATGTTTGTGGTTTGTTTGTATCGTATGCGTTCCTATACCGTTTGAGCTGAAACTTTGCACATTGAGTCTTCAAAGCAAAATGAAGGTCACTGTTTACCTGAGATTTCTCAAATAAAATTTCGTCTTTTTTCAACAAAATTCGAATTGGTGGCATCACTCATGATAGTCCCTGACTCCTGCTGCCATACTTGAAGCAAATAGGGAAGTGATAGTCCCTCACTCATGCAGCAATTAACCTGGAGGTGAAACTGGACGAAATTTTTCGTACTTCCGTTTTTTAGCGACAACTGGTGTACGGCATATAAATCACAAGTACGAAACTAAAATTATGTGTAGCTATCCTATTTTTGCTTGAAGGGCTGACCTCATTTTAAAATTGTAACTGCCATGATCGTGTCGAACACATCGTCTATCTGAAATACATAACTACTTTGAAAACGATATTTAGACATTGTCTAACGCATTTTGATAATGTCTAAAAGAAAACAAGGAGGATCCCAGTGCATTGCAAGTTATTGCAGAAATAATTCAAAGAAAATCCCGAACTTTCTTTTTCCGAGTTCCTAATGACGAGTTAAGGTAAATATTCGTTGTAGAAAATGAGCAAACGAAA
>JAHWFO010022941.1:5552-19483 GCA_023313115.1 Rhysida immarginata | reverse complement strand
AATCGACACGGCATGCTTATACAGGACAATCGATAAGTTACCCGTTCGCTTTAATGATTTCTATCGCTGTCCCTTGTTTCTCTTGTTGTTGGGAATTCTCATAGAAGAAAAGAAATTCGAAGAAAAAGAGATCTCAACAAAGACAGAATTATACAAAACAATTTTCAATTTTCTTATCAACAGATGTTTGGTTAAAAAGAAGAAATCGGAGAATCACGTGGAAATCGACATATTCGATTCTAAAAACACCCTTAACTCTAAACTCAGAGAGACAGTGGTTGCTTTTGGTCGTAAATGTTTGGAAAAATCAAAACTTCAGAGCTTCTCATTTAGAGACGATGAGATTTTTATTAACACGTTCTGTGCTTACGATTTCGGATTTCTTACGAAAACGGTTCTGTTCGGAGAACACGGAGAGAAGCCTGAATATGAACCAATCCATAAAAGCTTCTTGGAGTTTTTGACCGCCTTTTATCTTTCGACACTCCAAGAAACAGAGTTAACAATAGAAGTGAAAGGATTGTTTAAGAAGAGAATAATACCGACGAGGGATCAACTTCTGTATCATTTCTTGTGTGGATTACTCGAGTCAGATGCCGCGAAATTCTTCCAATCACTGTCGCCTTTCAAAGATATCATTCGTCTACTTGATGCAAAACATGAATTTCGGTGTACTTTGGAACCTCTGTTAAACGAAATTGTGAATCCCGACGAGGGCATCTTCAGGTCTTTAATTCCCTTTGTTCCTAGATATTTGATCTATGGCAATGATGATGTTGAGGAAGAACACTTCCCTTCTGAAGAGTATCGCGAGAGATGGGTTTGTCCTGTTATGAATGTGTCAAGGGAAACGCAAGCCATGAAAGAATTCACGCTAAATAAAATATGCTTAGATCGCGTGAAGGTTTTACAATGTTTAAAACCGTTTTCTGTTAACAAAATAATCCTAAGCACCAATGAAATCGCTCATCTTGTATCGAAAAATGTTAATTTTAAATGTCAAAAGCTGATTCTTAGATATTCAGGTGAAAATATTATTGAGTCTATTACTTCTCTTTTCAAGACTGTGTCTGTACACTGTCGTCCGAAAAAGTTATTCTTTGAATTTAATCTTCCAGAAATAGAAAAAACTGATAGCTCATGGATAGTTCTCAATCAGTTTTTCTATGATCTTACGACTGGACAATTAAAAGATACTGTTATTTACCATTTATCCATTTTAGGAATACGTCCTCATCATTGTCATTCCGTTATTTCTTCAGTTGTGGATATTATTAAGGCAAAAAAAATTACATTTGGGATGAAATTGTCATTTGAAAGGTATAGTTCCGAGATATTTTCTAAAGCTTCTTGGTTTAACCCACTTAATGTTTATGATATTTTATTTGGGGATATAGTTAAGGTTATCGTCAGCAGTCCTATCCAGTCGTTCGCTTTTCATGCAAATCAAGATGATGATCCCAGTGATTTCCCTTCGACTATTTTTACTCGTTTCCGTCAATGGAAATACTTGGAATTGAGTGGCAATTTGAGGAAAAAATATTTTGCCACCATTCAACCAACATTAGTGGAACACTTCAACTGCATCGGCTTCTACTCCAAAGATAGGACTCTTCTCCAACTTGTGTTACTGAACTGTGATAATTTAAAGAAACTGACTTGTTGTAACATTAAGCAAATCCATCCAGAAAAGTTAAAAAATAAAAACTGGAAGGGATTCGTCACTCTAGAAACACTAGAACTGAAGGAACAAGGAATCGACGAGACTTTTCCTGCTTTGGTGTCTCTTTTTAAAAATCTCAGGAAACTCGAGATAAGTGATTTAAAGGCAACACCTGACAGTGACCAAAGAAAAGGGGAAATAGTTGTTGATATGTTGATGGATTCTGTATCTTCTCTTCCTCTCTTGAACACATTTTCTCTCCACTGCAAAGATGGCTTCGTTTTGTATGAATTTTTGCACAAACTCTCCCTTTTAACAGACCAAGAAAAGAAGAACCACCATTTGCATGAGCTCGTTCTCAATTCAGTGACAGTGAACCCATTTCCAATGAACGAAATCATCGAAGAATACAAATGGCTCACACCCAAAACAGGTAAAAATTTTCTTTTATAAATTTCAGATTTTCACCTCTTTAAATTTTCCCTTCAACTTCTATATTTCCTTATTCTATAAATTATAAACAAAAATTACTAAAAAGCACACAAATTATGATCATTGACAGGATAAAAATGGCCCATATTTAGAGGGTGTCTTTTTAAAAAGGACCTGCTGGGTTAGACAATCAGGGAAATATTTTTGAATTTATTTTATATGTTAAGAAGAGCATAAATTTGTCGTTGTGTGAATAGGTAAAGAAGTTGAACGTTGTTTGATTTGCTGGGTTGTTGTTTTATTTGGCATTAAGAGTAATAGGGATTCCTTTCTTTTGGCATCTCACGCAGGGCAATCCAAAATGTTTAGGCAAAAAACGCCAAAGCTTCCCACAATGCTTCCTTGGTGATATGGGTAAATATAGCCGACTATGCATCCAAGTTGGAAAAAGACAGATGGGTCATTCTATCTCTCACATTGGATCAATTGTAATTTTTGAGTGGAACAATACCAAAGATAAAACATGAGTAGTCCAACGATGGATAAGCCAGAAGCTCAAGGTTGATGGTTCAGAACTTTTCTTCCAAGTTTTAATAATGCGTTGAACAGTTCTTACTCCTGTTTCAGGAATTGCTGCAATCTCTTTGCTCGTTTCTTTGCTTAGAATAGACCAAGAATTTGTCAGTTCTGAAACTCGGCTGTGACCGCCCAGATCCTACTGATAACCGGAATCGTCGTAAACTATCCAGATCCGTATTGATCGATCAGAAGGCAAGAGCGACTGCAGACTACATCTGCTTCGAGCGCTGTCATCGGGCGAACAATATGACACGCACTGCATACCCTAGGCCGGTGTTCCTCAAACTTTTTTTATTTCGCGGCACATTAAAAAGTTCTAAAAATTTTCGCGCCACACAAGAAATAATCTTAATTTTATTAATTTTATTTTATTAGTTTAAGGTGGAAAAAATTTAATATTTTTTAAAAAAATTATTAAAGCAATTTTTATTTTTTTCGAAAAATCCCGCCGTACACTAGCAAATCTCTCGGGGCCCACAGTTTGAGAAACAATGCTCTAGGATAAAAGAGACAAACAACCTACCCGACATCCTAAAATTGACTGCCCGTCAACCGATATTTTTTGGATTATGGTAATAACATCAAAACTTTGAATCTATGTTGATGATAGTAGGTTTCAAATAAGAAATGCACCTTGCCACTTGGCTACTACTCATAATTCATGAAATCTCTAGCAGCTGGTGGGGTTAATAACGACATGTACAGGAAGTTCGGGCAATTTCTTGATCGTCTGTATATCTGGTATATACACTGGCCGAAAAAAAAAATCCCAACACCACGAAGGACTTGTGCTAGAGGAATGAAATTTGAACAGTATATTCAGCTATGGTATTTATTCAATTGATTCAAGTTTCAAGGTTACAACTCATAGGGGGCGCCACCAGCGCCATCCTGTACATGCAAATGAGACATTCCAATGACATATATATAAAGGAGATCAGACAAGCGTCTGTGTCACTTCAGACACTTGTGGAAGTGTGTGATACAGTACGTAAAACATGCCTCGAAGGCGACTGCGACATGAATATGGGCAGCTAACCCAATTTGAAAGAGGACGTGTAGTGGGCCTTCGAGAGGGTGGACTTTCGTTCCGTGCTATTGCAGAACGCATGGGTCGAGACGTTGCCACTGTGTACAACTGTTGGCAGCAATGATCCAAGGAAGGCAGGATTACTAGGAGACCAGGATCTAGACGAACCCCGGCCACTGAAGACAGGGTTGACCGGCATCTCTGTAGGATGGCTGTGGCAAATCGGACAGCATCTGCGGCGGACATTCGGGCTGCTGTGGCACCCAACGTAACTCCACGCACAATTCGGCACCGTCTCCTGGCCAGGAACCTCCACTCCAGGCGCCCTGTGGCATGTTTGCCTCTTACCCCTCAACATCGTGCGGCACGTCTTCAGTGGTGTCAAGCCAGAGCGACTTGGAGGGCAGAATGGAGGTCTATGTTCTTCACGGTTGAAAGTCGTTTCTGTCTGGGTCAAAGTGATGCCGAGGATCAGGAGGAGGAGTGGGGAAGTCTGTTACCGAGCTGTATCCGTCGTCGGCATACTGGCCCCACTTCTGGCGTTATGGTATGGGGAGGGATTTCCTACGACAGCAGGACCCCATGATGGTTATCCCAGTCACCATGACGGCAAATGTTTACATTCGGATGGTTGTTGAACCCATTGTGCTGCCAATCATGGCTGGTATGCCAGGGGGGGCTCTTCCAACAGGATAACGCTCGACCTCACACGGCCGCTGCAACCCAACGTGCCCTTCAGGGTGTCCACGTCCTACCATGGCCAGCACTATCATCAGATCTGTCGCCTATCGAGAACGTCTGGGACATGGTCGGATGCCGTGTCAGGGCTCTTCCACAACCAGCAACAACTGTCGCTGATCTGACCATCCAGGCACAACAGGCATACTACAAAATAACACTCGGCATCTTTACGACCGTATGCATGCACGTGTGCAGGCCTGCATAGCCCAGTGTGGGACTACAGCAGATACTAAAGTCCGTGCTTTTCACCATGTACAGGGTGGCGCTGGTGGCGCCCCGTATAAGTTGTAACCTTGAAACTAGAATCAATTGATTAAATACCATATCTGAATATACTGTCCAAATTTCATTCATCTAGCACAAGTCCTTCGGAAGTTGGGATTTTTTTTTCCGCCAGTGTAGTCACTTATGTTTAAAGTATAAAAAAAAAAACACTGAAAAGCAAGAAGACCACTTGTTACAAATATAGGGAAGCCTCTAAACTTGTATCCACTCAGTGGGCTTTGACAAAAATACAGGGCTACTATAGATGATTCATTCGATTACAAGACACTGCATTTACCAAAGTATTGCACATACAGCTAAAATTGATACATAAAAAGATACTAAGTTTTCCTCACACTAAAAATATTCTATAGTATGCTCTTCTAGCATAAGCTCTCCTGATCTCTCCACTAATTTCATAGTTGACTCGTTTCCGGTTACACAGTCCTTAACGGCCGCAACATGCTATTTACATGGTGGTTATTTTCTATACTCTTCTGAATACACGATGCAATGCAATAACAGAAGTACATTTCGCAAATCCAACTCAAATGAACTCTTTTCCCCGTTTTGTCGCCATTTTGTAAAGGCACTGCAATCGAGCTGCCAATTGCACCATGCAAACTTATCACGATGCAAATTTGGCGAGTTTATTCGTACTTTCCTTGTATCATTATATCTGCATGTGCATTACTAGGAAAATACAGCGTTTTGAAATCGATTGAATCATTCATAGTTGCCCTGTTAATGACGGCCAAAATCTTGAAAAGACCTGTCTTCAAGAATTTACTAATATTGATTTCACTGATTTTTCTGAATTTGAATTTGTTGAAAATAAATAAGGAGAGTCATTTCCTCTTAACTTATCCGATTTTGAACATCCGTCCCCGGCAATGGAATGTGCCGGAGCCCATGTTAATCAGGTGGTGTGTCAGAGGTTATTCCATAAATATTTGTTCAGGAAACAAGCGCAGAAAATTCAAGGCTTGAGTAGAAAAATTAATGATCTTTGGAAAGGTTACGTACGAGCGCTTTATAAGACGGGATTTAGTGCCGTATGCATCGCAACAGTGCAGGACGGAAGGAATTTCGTTATCGAAGGCTGCTGTTAACTCCATTCTGGCTGAAATAAGTCATTCAGGGCGTTCCGACGACAATTCTCCCATGAAAAGCTACCTCGGAAGATATTCCACTCCAGCCGTTCACTTGTCACAGTCAATAAGACCAGGAAGATGGTAGCACAGGAAAACCTTCCGACACAGAAGGCAGGAACATCTGCATCAACGGTAAACCGCATAATTAAACGCAACGTAGGCCTGTGCATATTCCATAAAGCTAGGGTTCACGCTAAGACCAGCTATACTAAGCAGCCATTCACACCAAAATGCTCATCGCCTCGTGAACCCCTGTTAATCCAGTCCATAAAGATAATGAATAAAATCTTGTAAACATTCCAAGGTGAAGCTTTAGCAATGAAGCAGAAATACATTTATACATTTATTAAAAAGAAATTAACTCCCCCCCCCCTCCCGAGTAGGGTAAGGCAAGTGGCAGACCCTACGGTTATCTATTTTTATCCCTTTATTTGCACTTTTTACCTCTCCCGAAGTATTTTAATCAAAAAATTGATTTTCTCGAACGTAATATGTAGAAAATGTAAAAAACCTCGTATCTTCTTTCCTTTTTCATCATTTCCGAACGTAAGATACACTGATTGGAAGAAAGTAATTGGATACCTCGCACAGTGCGTTTATTTGCTTTTGTTGATAAAACTAATATCCTGTCGCCCCCCCCCCCCCCCGGGGGCGGCAATCACGGCGGCCACTCTCCGGGGCATGCTTTATACAAGAGTACGGACGACCCCTACAGGAATCTCCCGCCAAATGTCCCGTACAGCTGTCCACAGTTCAGGTAGTGTTTTGGGGAGTGGGCTACTACTTCTCAACCGACGTTGGACTTCATCCCACAGATGTTCGATAGGATTCAGATCGGGCTCTGGCAACGCCTCCTATAAAGAAAGCCTCCGCACTGAAATGTCATATATTGTTACATCATCATACTTCGTCCTTTGTTAACCGCATTTCTACCAATAATAAGCTCTAAATTTGGTCGACTTATGATGATGTAACAATGTATGCAGTTTTAGTGCCGAGGCTTTCTTTATAGAAGGCGTTGGCTCTGGGCTGGCCACTGCATGCGGTCAACATTATCATCGGCATACCATTGATGGGTATGAGCTGCAACATGTGGCCTGGCATTGTCGTCTTGATACAGGCATAGCTCTAGACCGTAGGTTTGCCGAAGAGTTGGGAGAACGGAATTGTCCAGGATGGTAGGGAGCTGAAACTTCCCAATAAGCTAGGGAGCTGAAACATAACACCGATGACAATTTATGTTAAAGAAAAAATTTTTCAAATCGGTTCACTGGTTCATGTTCTAATGGTACAAATTCATTACTACGAATTGATTGTTGTGACAATTGGACAATTCGTTATGGCGAGAGTTAAATATATCTATTCTTTATTGTTGCAAAATTAAGCTTTATTGTTGCCACTAAATAAAACATTATAAAAGCTTGGTTTGAAAAAAAACCTTTTTCCTCTTATCTTGTTTGTATTTTGTTTGGCCCCAGAGGTGGGTATAGTGTTAACATGGTATTAAATAAATGCTGTTTCACTCCGCAAAGGAGGACCCAACCAATTCCGTAGAATGTTTATTTGTTGCTAATCATAAAACCTTTCTTTATTATCGTAAGTCATCTCTCATGACTACGACGAAGACACCAGCGATTTGAGAAAAGATATTCACCTTCCCAGGTGGTTGTTGTATCGGACCACCGAAGTGTCCGCTACAAATACATATATGGTACAGGGTGTTGCAGATATAACGGGAAGCCTAACCATTCGATTGCAGGGGCCGGCTCGGTCGATTGGCGTAATGGAGGGAGATGAAAGTGGCTTAAAGCAGTTTCCGCAGTCGGGGAGGGGGAAGTGAACGTCAAAACTGTCATTTTTTGTCGTTCTTGTTCCCAGGTGACACTTTCTCAGCAGTAGAGCGTTCTGGTCTGCTGCGTCTCGTGGCTTTGGGTTAGCCCGTGACAACCAAACAAAATAATAATAAAAGTGTGAAATGCTATTTTTTACTATTCTCCTCTGTTGAATTTTTGGTTTGTTTGTTGGTCCCCTCTAGCTGCGGAGGACATTCATATATGTGTTTACTTTTTGTGTACCGCTTACCCTGTAGCTTACCCCTCCTTGGCTCAATTGGTCATGCCCTTTGCCAAACAAACAAGTTTGACAAAATAAAATTACCCAATTATCATTTTATATCGAGCCGGCCCCTGCAGTCGAGCGGGTAGGCTTCTCATTATACTGCCCTGTAGTTATCTGCAACACCCTGTACATATTAAATTTCTTTTGTGGACAAGTGGAGTTTCCTACTTCTCTTTCTTTGATACAAGCATCCACAGATTTCCTAAGGTCACTGTAATTTATTCGTTTATTACTTCGGAGTTTACATCGCCATCAATCATGTCATTAAAACTACTCCCACGCCATGACTCTAGCTACCTTCACGGTTGGAACGATGCACTCGTATAAAAGGCACTCCCGTGGTATTCGCAAGACGCAAATACACCTGGAAGAGTATCGCCGGGAAATTTTATGTCCACTCTTCGACAGTTCAATGTTGACGTGGTAAACAAAATTGGAATCTGACAGCCTTGATTTTTGGCGAGATAATTGGCCTGCGTGCGGCTATGCATCCATGAATGCCAAATGTATGCAGGTCCTTCCTCAAGATGTGCTATAATGAACAATGACCCCTTTTACCTCTTGGAATTCATTCTTGATAACTTCTTGTTTGGTTATCTTGCGGTTTTTTATTTATAAACTTGTTTACTTCTTTATTTCAGCACCCGTCGGTAACTTTCAGTGAGTTTAGGGGATCTTTCGACATAGAATGTGAGTGTTCTGATGCGGGTGTTGGTGGGTGGTAGCGAAACCATTCCTGAAAAACGAATAAGAGAAAATCGTCTGGCATGGGCCAAAAAGCATGAAGCAAGTCATCTTTAACAATGAAAGCAGGATTTGTCTCGGATCAGATGATGATAAAGGACAGTTCGTTTGGAGAACACGTAACCTACGAGGGTGAATCAAAAAATAAGATAATTCTGCATCATCTGTGATCGAAGAGCGCTGACATCATTCGCCGTTTTTAAGGATGTTTCCTGTATGTCTATAATTGCAACGTGGCATAATCCCACGTGTTCACGCGTTTACTGCGTACGCAAGAGTATTGTTGTCATAGCGCAGCAACTGATTGTACACTCCAAGTTAGAGATTCGCGGAACAATCCAATTTTTGCGGGCGAAAGGTTTAAATTGCTCTGAAATCCATAAGGAAATTTGCAGTGTCTACGGGCATAATGTGATTTCTCGTCCTGCAATTGTGAAGTGGCGCAGGCAGTTCGTAAATGGGCGCTAAGATTTGATGGACGAATACCGCGCGGAAGACCATCCACGTCCAACACTTCCGAGCACATTGCCCCCATTAATGAGATGATAATTCTGGACAATCGACATATCAGAATTAAAAAAATCGCCAGAATGCTTAAAGTTTCTTAACGGAGTGTGCACTCGATTATTCATGACGAGGTTGGATTCAGGAAATTGTTTGCCAGGTGGGTTCCACGACAGCTCACGGACCATCACAGGAACGAACGTTTTTTGTCGTCTTTGTCTCTCCTGCAACGATATTCCACCGAAGGAGACGCGTTTTTGCGTCGAATCCTGGTTTCACCATTTTATCCCTGAAACCAATCAGTCGTCTATGGAATTGAAGCACGGGAACTCCTCACCCACAAAGAAGTTCAAGGTTGTTTCATCTGTGAGAAAAGTCATAGGGACTGTTTTCTTTGACTGTGAAGGTGTCGTGTACACTGAATTTATGGAAAAAGGGACGACAATCAACGCAGCCTCTTACTGCCAGACGCTCCGAAATCTGAGAAAGCGATAAAGAAAAAACGTCGGGGGAAATTGAGTTAAGGGGCCACTCTTCTGCACGACAATGCCATACCGCACACAGCTCGCGTTACACAGGAACTGCTGCTACTCAAATTGCTCAAACGCAATCAAAACTCCATAGACATGAAAGGAAGTCATTTGGGGAAACCACAAAAACGCATGGTTTGGTCCACCCTAGAGGATTCGTCTTCTGTACCCTGGCTGTGACTGTTGTACGCAAGCTTGTTTCATGTGTTCTTTTTTCTGTTTTTCACATTCAGTTTTTGCAAAATTTCATCAAATTAGAGCCCAAGCTTTGACGGCTTTATTAAAATACGAAACTGAAAAATATTCGCAATCCGTTTTTTTAAAGATGATGTAAATAGTAAATAATATTCATAACATCTATTGAAATCTCCTGTATTTTACATTTAATCAATTATATGCAAGATTACATTTATAAAGCCAGGGGCAGATATTTTAGTAATAACACAGTTGCAGTTTGTGTTGCCTTTCCTCACGACCAATTTTATTTGGCTCTTTCAGGAGTTGGCTTCTTGTTTCTTTAATGGAAAGAGGCGTAGCAACATTCACCACACAGCACCGACTTAGCCCCATCTGACTATTATTTGTTCGGGAAAATGAAAAGTGACCTGGAAGGAAAACATTTCCGCACTGCTGACATGGTTGAGAAACGCGGGAACCTATTTTTACCGCAGCGGCATGGAAATGTTAATTTGTTTGCAGTTATTGGGTGATTATGTATAAAAGTGAAATAAATGGTGCACGTTTCCTCAGAATATGTATATGGGATCTTAACTTACATCTATTTTACTGTTTCAGAGTGTAACTTACTTTTTGATTCACCCTCGTAATTTGTCGCAACTCAAAAGTCAAATTTTTACAATCGTTGGAAAACTGTGTTCTCAAATTGACTGTTAATGCAAAAGTATCTTCTTTGACCTTGTTGATTATTTCTTGAAACGAAATATCGGAGAACAGTTCGAAGATATCTTCCCAATATGATAACGCATCTTGCCACAAACAGTCTAGATATGAATCCTATCTAAAATCTGTGGTACCCACCTTAAAAAGAATGTGAAGAAGAGAAAAGCTACTAGCAAGGATGAACTCCTATGTGCTTCAAGACAGGTTGGGCTGAATTCGACAAAGTTTTATGTCAAAATCTAATAGAATCTTTGCCGAAACGTGTGATAGCAGTGTTAAAAGCTAAAGGAGACCTAGCCAAATATTAAGAGAGAAATATTTTGCAGACAATTTTTTTTCCACGTAAGGCAAGGCGCGCATTGAGGTGGTAAGTAAGTGGAGTGTGAGTGGCGTTGTGGTTAAATGGCAAGTGGAATTATTAAGTCCTACGTAAACAAATGTGAACGCCACATCAATATGGAGTGGCGGTGGTGAAGTGAAGTGGAAGTGGCGCGGCGCCACACAGTGGTCCAAAATCCAGAAAAGCTGGCCAAAAGTCAAAAAATCAATTTCGAATTTTCTAAAACATTATTAGTGTTTCGGAAAAAACTAAATTCCTCATCGAATGTTACCCATCTCAGGTTTATATTTTTTATACTTCAGTTTCCAATTCAGTTCAAGGTTGACCTTCGTCGAAACAATCGAGACAATTCAAAATAACGAAGATTTTACTAGTCCGGTTTTGTGGGTTTATTTTAAAAACGAAGCTTGCAAATCAAATTTTGCACAGTGGATTCTATTCCTGGAAGTAAGTGCAATAGAAAAATATACTAACAATATTTTTTAATATATTACTTATATAGTTTTCTTTAGTTAAATTTAAGCTTTTAAGATATGATATATTTCAAAAGAATTAAATTTTCAAGTATCCAAATAGTTATGCATTCCAGCTCATTCCGAGTTCTAATTAATACCATATCTTAGATTACAGTTTTCTCTTTCGAATCGTTAAAACTTTTGCTGCCTTTAACTGCCTTTTTGGCTTTGCGATACATTTTTGTAACGCCCCGCGCTATTTATTTCAGCATCAATCCAGCGCTGGATTTGCAAATAGTGGCTAGGGCGGCAGATTTCCGGGGGCGGCGGATTTCTTTAGTTTGATTATTCTATTCAATACCTACTTATCTACTTAAATATATTATTTATGGACTAAATAGTCTTTGTTTACATTACAATACTTACAAGTGACCACGAAAGCAGGGGCGGCAGAAAGTCAGTGGCCTATACTAAGGTAAAGTATAAATTCTGCGCTACATCGATCACTTGTGAAGCACATAAACAGTTCAAATTGTCGTTTATAGATAGATATTCTGTCCGAAAATCTCTTACTATGAAAAGGCTCATACTTAATATTATTCGTAACACGCATCCATAATGTTATATATATATTTCACATTTGTTTATTTGTATGTTTACCTGTTTGTATGTCCTTAATATTCTCCTAAACGGTAAAAGTATTGTCCTCAAGCATCCGAGAAGAGATCCTCGGTGAGTGCGTCTCAGACGCTCGTGCCAAGTGTGTTTTTAATAAATAATTAAAGATTCTGGACCGGACTGTATGTCGGCTCACACATCAACATACAGAGAAAAGGCGTATCGATACGCTTTAAAAGATCTTTTAAGTAAACATAACATTTTTAATCATAAACAAAAGGTCTTATCAAGGGAAAGAAGGCACTCTTTCGATAATCCTTCGTTTAAGTAAAGACACAAGCAAGGCTCGCTATTGACTTTGCTTCGTTGTCAGGATTAGTTTATATTTAATACCTCCTGTACAAAACAGTAACGGCAATTAAAGTAAAGAGAGATTTTACTAGTCTGGTTTTGTGAGTGTACTTTGATAAGAAATTTTGCAAATTAAATTTCGCCAAATGGATTCTATTCCTGGAGGTAAATGCAACTGAAAAACATACTAATTATGTTTTTAGTAGGATCCGATAGAAACGTAATAACCTGTAGTAAAGGAGAACTTTTTATGATAATGCGGGACCATTTACAAAAGGGCTTATCTAAACAAATAGAAATTTTGGAAGCTGTATGGACAGAAAATATGAATCGCAGTATCTTTATACATGAAGATGGAATGCCTATCCTTTCTAAATTATTCCACACGAAATCATTTATTATTATTATAATCTCCAACAATTTATAGTACAACTACAGATGATATATGTAGCGATTTCTATAGTGAATCTTCAGGAACGGACATTGATTTTGACATTCAATACGAGTCTGATGTTGATTTCGATTTTTGCCTTTAAAATAAAGGTTTTTTTTAAATGTACGAAATCTATCTAATATTTTATCTTTTTCCTTCAAAACGACATGAAAGATCATACCCCTAATATATCAATTTTTGCCAAATTTAGACATATTTTTGGCATTCAAGTTTGCTACTTTGGTTCTGTTATGCTGTTTTCAGTAATTTGGATCTCAGATTTTTTTAATTAGCGACCTCTAAAACCCCAATATACCACTTTCGTGTAAATCAAATAATTTTTGACATTTTGGCCAGCTTTTCGGGATTTTGGACCACTGTGCGCCAGTTTGGTGCTACTTATCTGCGACATGTTTTATCTTCGACATTTGAGTAGGAGAGTGCGAAACTGCAGTGTTGTTATGAGAAATTTGTCTTTCCTTTGAAGCACAAGACGTAGTATTTCAAGTAATGTGCAAAATGCTACTTTCTTCATTCGGAAAAAAATTACACCTCATATATTTCAGCGAAGGCATTTGATCCCAAATCGAACAAAAAATAATGTTTGGGATCACCCTGCAAAAAATACTGCTTGAAATGCGTTGAAGCTGCAGCATATGATTATGACGCTTCTTTTACTTATCCGTGTCCATTTGGGTAACAATTGCACATGTATTCATAGTGTTGTTAAGATTTCTTTAAAAAAAATCGAAATGTTTTCGTAAATCTTTTGTTTATAACATGCAGGGTTTTCAACTCAATGCAATGCCATTTTCTGGAAACTTGGCAATCTACAGTAGAGACAACAACCTGCAATCAGAATATAAAAACATTAAATATTTGATGAAATATGATCATTTTTACCAAATAATGTTTAAATGTGCATGCGCAAGATTTACCAAAATGTCTTTTACATAATTTCTTAGCCAAATGTATAGAGCTATTCTTATAAAAAGTCCAAGCAAATAGCGTGAAAATTCAGCAAGATATCGCCGATAGAATGAGTTGAATTTCAGTTGCTCTCAAAGATAAACAA
>JAHWFO010022939.1:0-11205 GCA_023313115.1 Rhysida immarginata | reverse complement strand
CCGAAAAAGAAAGGTGTCATACTAAGTTATAGAAATTTTCCGAACAGCTGCAAACTGTTAACTTCGTTTTTATTATGATTATTAATCAGTATGGGCCTTTACAAACCTTTAGCTTCCACTTACCTGAAATTCCGAACAACGAAACTTCTGTAGCCATTATCAAGTGGTGGAAATTGTTGAATTGGTTCGCCAAATAATTAAGTTCAGATTGAAGTACATATTTAGTTAATCGATATTATTTAAAATGATTATTTTCTTGACTGTTTTTAAAAACCTTTGTAATAACGCAATTATTTCTCCAAACCAATTTATTGATTAAATTCATAAGCACCTGGTCGTCGGCTTGTCGCCTGCAGCAAAAGAGAGTTGTTGGTGCTGCCATCCAGGAAGAAAACTGAAAATTTTTATTCCGTGCTCTATAACGTATTGTAAGTTACTTCTCTACATTATGCTTGCGCTGTTCATTGAAGAATATAATTTAGATATCAATTTATATTTTAAATTTTTAGCTCGAATTCAATTGTGTTGAGAAATTTAAGTGAAACAAAATTTAATGATGGGAAGCAAAACTTTTAACATGGAGAAGTACACGTACCGTGCTCTAAGATACAATTTCTCTTTCTAATTTCTATTATTAATTTTAGATAATTTTAATGGGAGAGGGAACTTCCAAGTGCGTCTAAGCAATAATTCTCTCACTTATTTTTAATTTTTTCGACGTTGAATTCAATATGTGGTGCTTCTTAGTTAAATGTTATGTAATAAATGAAATTTACAAAATAATTAAAATTTAAGTTTAATTTTTTATAAGTATCCTGTTCTTTTTCATTTGATTTCTATATATGAAAATTATTCTAAAAACTTTTTGCGAGCTTGCACGCAGTAATGTTTCACTTCCTAATCCAATAAACAAAAACCGAGATTTCCATCATAAAAACGAAAGTATATTTGTTCTTTAAGTGAATAAATTTTATGAAACGTCACTGGGTATCAGTTTTATTTAAGATATTTTTTTTCAAAAAAAATCACTAGGGACAATGAAGATTCAGAATTCCGAATATTTGCCAGAAACTTTAATTAAATGAGAACAATAACAATTATTAGCCATAGATGGCTCTCTACATTGAAACAAAGTTAAACTTGGCTAATCTACCAAAGAATATAGATTTATATATAATTGTGATATGTATTTCAATAGATGAATTAAGTACATACAATCAATTATAATATTTCAAAATATATATGTAATCTTTTTTCTGTTATTTTTTCCCTTCAGGTTAAAATCTTTGGTTAAAGTCTAAAATGGAAGCTGAGTGGAAGGCTTGAGATTTGTGTTGACTTTTTCCCGCGCATTTCAAAACCCGATCTCGGCAACGGGTGGAAGTTGACTATCTTCAAATTCTTCATCGTCAAATGAACTCGGACTAAAATTATCGTCGACTTCTTCAGAACTGAATTCCCGTTTCATTGGGAATTGATTGGTTCTCGCCAGAGAAGCCAGATGGCGTTTGGAAACATCTTCGTCTTCATCTTCGTCCGTCACGCAGTCGACGTCAACCGTTCCGGAATTCGATTTGCAAGGCGATTCGGTGTTGGTGGTTCCGGCCGCGTCTCGCAACATGCCTATGCGAGCGATGGACGAAATGCTTCGCTTGTACCTGGACCACGAGTTCGAATGGAGGCTGGGAAAGGCGTGTGGCGACTTGATGAATCCTCTGGGCTGCGAAAAATGATAGCGGACAGCAGAAGAGCGGGAGTTCGGGGATCGTCCCCACACCGTGTCCCTTGCCGAGCGGTTGGCTCTGTAACTGCTAGGCAACATACCGTTTCGTACCAAGGAGGCTAATGTGCGTTTCCCTTCAATTCCCATGGTATCCGTAGTATCCTTTTGCATCTGCTCTTCACGCAACTTTGCGTCTTTCGCTCTTTCTTCCTCCTGTCGAAACCAATCGAAAAGGGTGCGTCGGGGCGATGTACTCGGGTAAGTGCGACGTTGATAATTCTGACGGTACACGTTGGTGTCGACGTAGGCTGGCTTTCTTTGTGTTCGGAAATAGGGCAACCAACCGGATCGAACAAGGGAGGCGATGTGTTTCTTTTCCATAGGCATCATCAAATCGTCTTCTTCCGTGTCATCCAGCAACAAGTAATCGCTGCTACTAAATGGCGCGCCATCCGTATATTCTGCGTTTTCCTCTTCATATTCTTGAGGTAAGAATTCATCAGCGACTGAACGTTTCAAGCGAAAAGGTAAATCTCGCCCACGTACTAAAGAGCCTAAATACCGCTTGCCTGCCAATCGTAGACTCGAAGGTCCCAACTCGCCCGCGCGTACTAAGCTTCCCAAATAACGCTTGTCAAATTGACCAGACGAAAAGCGGCGCCCTTTGCTCCCATAAGGTCGCAGATCGCCAGACCCAGCCAACGAAGCTAAGTGACGCTTCTCAGCAAATAGCTCGTCTTCCTTGGAAAACCTGGATTCTTCTTCTTGGTCGGCCTCCGCTTCCGGTAGCGTAGAAATTCTGGAGTTTCGAATTCCTCCTTGTCGAAGGATGCTACCTAAATAACGCTTGACAGGCTCGAGTTCGTCATCCTTGCTCATAGAGTCGGAGTCCTTGTATCTTTTTCCATGGAAGGCAGTCGGGAGCTCTCCTTGTCGTGCAACGGAACCGATAAATCGCTTGACTGGCTTGGGTAAGTAGATCGGATTCACGTGCGAAGAACTATCGGTGGGCGAAGAGAGGTTCTGCTTCGTTTCTAAAGATTTCTTCGATGTTGCCTCTTCGGCACTTGAAATCTGTGGAAGAAATAAATATACGAAATTATTCATTGCATGAAAAGATATTACTACGCATTTTTAGCAGTTTAATGCTTTATTTTCTACTCCTACGTGATAGTAATTTTCCACATAAAATTTGATTATTCTTTTGGGCAACGGTACTATTCTACTCGTGAATCCAAAGGGGAATAAATTTTGGTAATTACTTCAACAAATTCTTAAATGCTCAAATTAATAAACGGAACTATTTTACTATATATTAATTAATGTATGTAATTAATATTTTATTTGCAGGTTGTGCTTTTCTAATATTAAGAATTTTAGTCAATTTTTGGGGTTTATTTTCGTACACACAAAGGAAGGACCTATTTTTTTTTTTTTTTTTTTTTTTACATGATCTGTGAAATTTTGTGTGAATATCTCTGTAGATTTGAACCCTGTGAATGTTCGGCAATTACTTTCTAACCGTACAAGTTACGTCTAGCTCTGTTGTCTTGATCCTTTATTTCGGACTTGGACACTTTTAATTGAACAAAATGACCAAAACCCTGGATATATCCTCCGAAATGTCGTCCGAAAAGAGCATAGAAGCCTTAAAACCCTAAAAAATGATACTGATAATGCTTTTCGTCAGAGAGAAAGCATAAAACAGAACGCCATTTGCCTACAACGATGTTTATTACAATAATACATATATGTATATTTCAACTATTAAGCAGTATGAGTTAGCTTAGACAACAGTTAAAAATAGCCAATCAGTAGTTGTGAAAAAAATCAGGTCTCTTCTCCATTTATATATACAATCAAGAACAGATGGAGGTAGTTCTCCTTCTCCTACCTTCATCTGTTCTTGATACTGTCTTACACTACTTATACAGGGTGTACCTGAACAGTCTGTACAAACTTGGAAGGGAGGTAGTATGGGTGATTCTAAGCAAAAAAGTTCATATGAACGTGGGTCCGAATTTGAACGATAACTGAGATATGAACAGAAATAAAAATGTCGCCACCAAGATCAACAAGTTAAAAACTCAACTTCTGTAACATCTAGAATGATGAATTTTGGTAAAACAGCAGGGTACATAAAACCGTGTGTACTGTTAAAATTTTAATGGAATTCAACGAGTAGTTTCATAGTTACGCATTCAACATCGTACGTAACCCGTGCTCACATGCGAGTACTAACCAGTACGTGTTACGATTTTGACTGCGTAAGTCGGAAACTATTCGTTAGAATTCGATCAAATTTCAACGGTTCACACAATTTTATGTACCCTGTTGTTTTACCAAAATTCATCATCTAGATGTTACAGAACTTGAGTTTTTAACTTGTCGATCTTGGTGGCGGCATTTTTATTTCTGTTCATATCTCAGTTATCGTTCATATTCGGACCCACGTTCATATGAACTTTTTTTTTTTTTTTTGCTTAGAATCACCCATACTACCTCCCCTCCAAGTTTGTACGGACCGTTTAGATATACCCTGTATAATTAAAGCTCTTTTTCCTGGGTTCTTCATCGAGTTGATGAGCCGTTTTGAACAAAACCACAGAACCCAGGAAGCAAAGTGAATTCAACATTAAACCAAATTCTCAACACCTTCGGTTCAATTCAAATCTGGGTAACTGAATTCAGTCAATATAATTGCCAAAACTGATGTGGACATATAGGCACGATTTAAATACACAGTTATTTGGATTCAGCTACATATTGTATATATGAGATAATAAAGCAATTTGTGGTTCAATTCCTTGATCAGTTATCTCGGACATTTATTTAAATTTATGCAATTAAATAAATTAATTTATTTGCAGCTAGGTAGTTTTTTGCTAGCTTCGCCGTTTATGCAGTCTGCTAAATCTGACATGCGAGTAGATTTTTTTTCCTTTGCGACTGAGTCATGAAGAAGCAGCAACAACGACTGCCAAATATACTCCCGCTGTAAAGAAAAGCGAATTCTGAGCGCAGACACGACGGTTTTCGTCACTATAGTGATATAATTGGATGTTCTCAAGTTAGAGAACATCCAATTATAAAGTAAGTGTATAGGAACCTACAATCGAAACGTCTCGATGGAAGCACTTTATTAACCAGCAGGTTCAACAGAATTTTCAATTTTTCTTTCGTTTTGTGCTATTAGGTGAAGATCTGCAAAGAGAATTTCTGGTTCTGATGGTTTTAATTTCCCTTATACAGGATGTCCCATTTAACATGACAAAATAACCCAACCGAAAATTACGCATCATACAAAAAATAAAAAAATACGTGTTTAATATTTTAAAAAAGCTATCAAATGATACCAAACCTGTGGGTGGGGCGGGGGGCAAATGGGAACCTACATTTTTTATTGATAATTCGGATTCTACGCTAAAAATATATATAACGTTTGTCTGAAACTTTTTTTTGATTAATGATAGATTTTTAATAATTAATTTGTTGGTGGCGTCTCACCATGTTCGTGCCCATAGCACTTCAGAGACGATCCGATAATCATTAGACACTTACTTCTCTAATTAGGAGAGGTGCTTAATCAATTTTTGAAAAGTATTCTAAGATTGTCATTCTCTTTTTACTTTGCATCATGGATTATGTAACTGTGCAAGAAAAAATTGAATTTTTTGGCGAAAGTAGGAAACATTTCGACGATGCTGTCAATTTGTATGCTGAATGTTTTCCTGAAAGAGTACGATCACGTTCTTCTTTTGTTAGAGTTGTTAAGCAGTTTTCTACTGAATTTTACAGCGAAGAAAGGAACGCGTGCAGCTACTGTTTGTGGAGAAAGTAATTAAATAGCAGTACTAGCAGCTGTGGCTCATAATCCATATGCTAGCGTCCGAGAAATATCGCACCAAACAAGAATTTCTCTTATGAGTATTTGGAGAATGCTGAAGTTACCTAAATTTCATCCGTATCTTGTGTCCATGCATCAGGAGCTAAATGGCGATGAGTTTTAAAACCGACTAATGTTTTGTCAATGAGCAGAACGTTTTTGCTTTGATGAATCAACATTTACGAACCATAGTGAGGTTATCCGCCATAACATGCATTATTGGAGTGTAGAAAAGCCATACTGGATTCGTGAAGTAAACCATCATCATCCTTGGTCGGTTAATGTTTGGTGTGGAATAATTGGCGATAAACGGTCATTTGGCGATTTACGGACCATAAGGCGATTGACGGTCACTTGAATGGTAACAAAAGCCGAAACATTCTTGAAGACGAACTACCGCAATTACTTTAAGACCTGAGCTTGTAAATGCGACATCCATGATGATTATCCAGCACATTATTCGTTAGTAGCACGCGAATTATTAGATCGGGATCACAATAATCGCTGGATCGGTTGGTTGGTTTAGGTTTTAGGGCGCGTCAACTGCTGAGGCCATTTTGCGCCCAGCTGGATCGGTAAAGGGGGACCTTACCTCCCCAGATTTTTTCTTGTGGGGTTACCTAAAAGATGCAGTTTATAAAGAAACACCTAAGCTCGCGAAAGCATGATGAATAAGGGATACTTGTGCCGCAATTACTCCAGACTTGCTTTTGAGATGTGTACAGGCATCTGAACGAATCAACAAGTGTATTGAAGTTCGAGGTCATCATTTTGAGCATTCAATGATGAGAGGAGAAGAGACTTACCTAAAACAAGCAACCCGAAAGAACAGAAACGTATCACTTTATACTTATTTTAAAAATAGTGAACAGGCATTTTTTTAATTTTTCAATCCAAATTGTATTTCTCGAAAATTGCAAAAAATCTTATTTTGTGTGATTACAGCGCTATCTTTCACGAACCAAAAAAATGTTTCAGACAAAACTTATGAATTTTTTAGCGTAGAATCCGAATCTGCAATAAAAAATGGGGGAGTTCCCATTTGAAATTTCAAAGTTGCCCCCCCCCCCCCCGCCCCATCTACAGGGTGAGGCATTTATCTGGAGACAACTGAATATCTCGGAAACTAAGCATTGTACGAAAAAATATCCAAAATCAAAAGTAAATTATTTCGCGGGGGAAATTCATTAGTTAAAAAATTACCCCCCCCCCCTTGTGAGGGGGGGCTGGGGGGAGGGGGTAACTTTGAAATCTTAAATAGGAACCCCTATTTTTAATGGTATATTCGTGTACACAATATTCGAGAAACGTCCCATTCTTGGTATTTCTTTTCAATTGATCCAACCGTTTAGGGGATAGAGGCCCTGAAAGTGTGGAACTTTTAAACCCAATTTTATCGATGAAGATAAAGAGATAGAGAGTGGGTCTTACAGACATTCCTATTCTACTTTTTAATGGTTTTTAAGAATCCGAAGTCAGAATTTCAAAAATCCAATATTTTTCAATACACACGCATAGACTCTGTCTCCATAGGACTGCTGCCCCAAAAGTTTATTTGTGCATTAAAAAATTTTGAATTTTTGATTTTGAATTTTTGATTTTGGACATTTTTTCGTACAATGCTTAGTTTCCGAGATATTCAGTTGTCTCGAGATAAATGCTTCACCCTGTATACGGATCTTTTTTTATTTTTTTGTATGATGCGTATTTTTCGGTCGGGTTATTTTGATTTTGATTTGTCAGGTTAAATGGGACATTCTGTATTTAGATAGAAACTATTTTTGATCAGTAAATATCGCTTTAAAAAAAAAAAAAGAAAGGGAGAAAGAAAGAAATTCCTGCCATTGAGATTTAGATTTAAAAAATAAGGGCCCAAGTTTATTGGTCTAATAAAAGATTTAGCTTCGAAACATCTTGATTAATGTCGATTGTGGATTCCTGTGAGTTTTATTAGAAATTTAGACACTTCAATTTTTTTCATTTTGTTTCCTTTCGTCTGGTCGGAGCTTAATTTCTTGGTTTTAGATAAAATTCCATGCTAGGATTCTTGAGAATTGCTCGCCAAGGCAGAATATAGCTCGAGATCTTTGTATTTTCTCTGACGGTCGGCGGCATCTCAAAACTTTCGCCAGCAGATATATTCATGTCTAAAGCTTTACTATCTTATTCAGCTTCTGGTTGAAATTTTGAGTGAATAATGTTAGGCCTATATTTCGAAAATAACACTAAATCTTTATTTTCCCGTTTTTTGCGGAGCCAAATGATAGTCATTTATTATGGATTCTTTTTTTTGCAATAGGGCGACAGGGTACGTAAAAAAAAGGAACAAGAGGAAAATTCCGAATGTAAAAAGAAAAAAAAACTTTTATGAAGGACTTTAGTTGGAGTGCTTCTCAATAAAAACAGAATCAACAAAATTTTTATTTTTTTTTTATTTTTCGTGCTGAGGTTAAATCTGTATTTTTGGGCCAATTTAAAACGGGCATACTCTCTTTAAACTTTCAACTGAAATCTCAAAAATTATTCCTGCAAACAAGAATCTTATCAGCTATTACTAAAATTCAAGATCTTTCCGTCTGTCCCGTTATAGACTCGGCCTCTGTAAGAGATACCCCGGAACTACCTTTTTTGTGGATACTGCTGGCCGTGTAGGGGGCCTAGGATGATTTTCATTCCAATTTCGGGTTTTTCCTAACAAAAATAATTAAGTAAATTAATGTTTCCTGCATGTTTATGGAGTTTTGTTTGTGACGTCAGAGTTTGGTTTGCCAATATGATTGTTTCTTCTAAGAGGGAAAACAGTGTGTGCGAAGCAACAACAAATAATAAAATCGATTTGACTGGAGACATTGATAGTGTTCATGAAATATCCATTCCGTATACAGTCAAAGTTCGGCAACAAAAAGGTAATTGAAACAATCAAGAACTCAAGGCCACATGCTAAAATGTTATTTTAGAAATGCTTCGAAGTACCAAACCCAATTCCCATAGTTCAATTACTTTTGAATGTAAGCAATTGTCTGTAGAGTGTTCTAATCAATAATTTAATGAATAATTAAGGATTTTTGCTCAGGAGAAAATCAGAAGTACGTCCTTGTAATCAGGATCGTGCAATTATGCGTGCGATGGGCTCGGGCTCCTGTTCGATCATTCATTTTAGTGGGTAAATGGTGCGCCGAATTCCCTGTCGCACTTGGGCCCTCAGGTCCTTTGCACGGCTTCTGTAATCAGTAGAACAGCCTAGTCAATGCAACGACGTGTGGAGGCCTGCTTGGAATCTAACGGAGGTCATTTCGAACATGTACTGTAGCACGTCTGGACTGTTATGTTACTGTACAAGCCGGAAATAAACCTAGTTTGTAACGCTGAAGGATTTGATGTGACAATTGCGCCAGCTATTGTAGGACAACGTCGCACGGTTGTCACTTCAAACACCTCCGTCGCCTGATCCCTCCCAACTCACGTTCTCCCATCCTCAATGCCTTCATCAAAGTCCAAAAACCAAACATGCCCATCCGTCCTGTCGTCAACTACACTCCTGCCCCTGCCCACGGCGTCACCAAAACCATTTCCAAGTTCCTATTTAACCTTGGCTACTTTCTTGAGTTAGGCTCCTGTAAGATCCATATAGTCCGAGTTATCTGATCTAAATAAAAATGATTTTAAATGATATCACTTTAAACAACATGATTATGAAAAATTCAAGTATAATTTTATTTCGTAAAATTGCTCTTGTTTCCGATTTCAAAGCATTTAATTTTTATTAACTCTGGGGGAGGGGAATCTTCCTCTCTTATTGTTGTTTTATCGAATAGAGTTGTTTATATCAAATTTCATATTTAAAAATATCAGGTCAGGCTTTTAAACAGGAATTTCTGGAAATAACTTATTTTTTCTATTAAAATTCTCAGTGCGAAGACCCTCGTGTCGTCTCATCTCGTAGTCGATGATTTATCACTTCGCTTTGATTTCCTCTTTTTCATGTTTACGTAATTCTCGTGTTCACTTTTCTTACTTAACACCCTCTCAACTTTTTAATGAGTCATTTATGTCCCTCATAATTTACGGCGGGCGATGCCTAAGCCTGCCATGTTTAATTTGAGGGTGGAAAGCGTGCAAGAAAGCGAAAGGAAAAACACGCACATAGACATGCATTTAACCTTTTGGTGAAGTGGTAAACTACTATATCATGATCCTTGTTTTAGGGGGCCACTTATAAACATTAATATTAAAAAAAATTGTGTCGCAATGAATTGTGACTAAAACGCAATGAAAATTTAAACTTAGGCACTGCTATCCGCAATAATCACTAATATTGAAAATATGCTTACGTAATTTCTAATATATTTCTGCAATTGACCGCACTTCTGTTCTATTGGTTTTAAATTTTACTTTTACATATACATTGCAGGTAATTTCAAAGTATGTCACAAGAATTTCTTTAGTTTGTATTTTAAACAAGCATTAATTTGCGGAAGGCTTGTACTAGATGACCAATTTTCTCAAAAGATTGTTTTTCCATAAAGTAGAAAACAGAAACGTTACTTCTATCCACAGTAAATATATTGTGGATGTAGATAAGTTTCCACTTCTATCATTGTATAACTACCAAATGCACTTCGTCCCAAGCAAAACCGATTTAGCTAAAGAGTAACGTGGACGATATTTCTGGACATAAGTTATTTCAGATTACAGGAAACCTGTAAATTGCCTTTTATTTTACCTTTTTACTTTTCGGATATTAATAAAGATATGAAATTTAGGTTCAATGTCTGCATCCTCTATAGGGATATAAAATTGTTCTTCCGTCCTCCATTAAGTCCCGAAAGCAAAGTTTCTTTTTAAATACAAGGTGTGATCAAATAATTCTTTTTGTCCTTGGTCGATCTTTGTAGACTTTAACACAGTCCCATAAGAAGAAGTCGAATGGCGATAAGTCAGGGTAACGGGGGGGGGGGGGGGCAAGCAAGTCTTTCGCCAAAGCGATTCGGGAAGCCTTTTGCGATGGCACGATTGTCATAGTTACTTCCGAGCAAGTCTAGGATATCGCCTGTGGTGCTCCATTCTGCTGAAATTGTGTGTCTTGGATCCAGTGTTCCTAATAGGCATCAGGAATGAACCTCTTTGTCAAGAGCTCGAAGTAGCATGCTGGTCAAAAAAAAAAAAAATAACGGACCCAAGATGCCATTGGCATACAAACTGAGTCAGACAGTGAACTTTTGTGGATGAAGAGGATTGACAACGATCATTTCAAGTTTCTCACTTCCCCAAAGACGATATTTTGGCGACCGGCATAGCCATCCATCCAGAAGTGTGCCTTATGGAAAAAGGCAGGGTTGAAATCAATGTCGATCATTTGGTACATGATGTTGGCAACCCCAGTCTTTCGTCAACTGCATCCGGTCCGAGAGGCTGTCTTAACTATAAACTGTCAGGATCTTTGTGGGCTATTCTTCATACTGTGGCTGGACTGATTTCAAGTTTTTGAGCCAAGTGCCGAGTTGTTGTTGATGGCTCTTTTTCCATTACTCTCTTGCAGCGACATATTGCAGGGCGTCTTTGCTATCCTTTCTTTTTATTTATTTATTTATTTTTT
>JAHWFO010022933.1:492-13205 GCA_023313115.1 Rhysida immarginata | reverse complement strand
ATTTCCACGCAAAAATGAGAAAATGGATTTTCTTGAATTACAGCGCCATCTACCAAAAATAAAAAAAAATGTTTCAGACAAAATGTACGTAGTTTTTTATGTAGGACCTGAATCTGCAATAAAAAATAGGGGTTCCCATTTGAAATTTTAAAGTTGCCCCCCGCCCCACCCCCAGGGGCCGGGGGGGGGTGGGCTAATTTTAGCACCAGCAGATGCCCCCTCGAAAATAATCAACTTTGGATTCTACGCATTTTTTCGTGTGAAGCTTATTTTTCGAGTTATTCTGCTTTGTCAACTTAAAATTTACACCCTGTATAGTAGGCAGTGTCCAGAGCTTTAGCAGAATGTGATTCATCGTAGAAACGCTACAAAAAGGAAGCTATCGCTAGTGTTTGACGAATACGAAAGGTTAAAAAACAAAAATGGCATGAGAATAATGCTGTCGCCATTATGCATCAAAATTTTCGGAAAACTCATCATTAAATAATAAAAAGAATTTAAACAAGCAGTAAAATAACGGTGATACAGGTTGAATAATTAAATAATTACAGGCAGAGTGATAATCATTGTGATTAATAAACTGCAAGTAATATTTAATTATTCAATAAAAAGAGCATTGAGAATTTCGACGTTGTACAACAATTAATTCAAGAAGTTAGCAATGAAATCGAATATAAACATAAAATTAAAAAATTTGCCATCCGTCGATTAAATTTAGTACTATTGTAATAGAAATTACTATAAAATTAATTATATTTCTGACTATTTTTTACTAAAATTGAACGCAGGGTGGTAGGACCCTGAACAATAGTTGATGTTTTGGATACAGGCTACACTTTGTAAAAGTGGAATGACTTTTAACAAATAATTAATCTTGCAAAGTAGATTTTTAATACAATAAATCGAGTACTTCAGTACTTGTCACCTGGCATGTTTTAGAAATATTTAACATAATCATATAACACCTATCTCGAATTTACATAGGATTTCAGGAAACTATGATATTATGGAATTTATATCAGATTATTAAAAAGTTCTTGTGTATTTTCAGTATACTTGTATTGTAATAAACATTCAATTTATTACACTAACCGTTTGTAATATCCTATAATATAACAAAATATTAACAATTAAAGCGATGAATTTTTAATATCAATAATGAATAAGTAAATGATATACTGTATCTCATAATTACTATACATGTATTCATTATTGATATAAAAATTTCTCTTTTAAATTGGTAATATTGTGTTATATTGTAAGATATTACAAGTAATTATTATGATATTAAAAATTCACAGTTTTTATTCTTAGTAATTCAATTTATTCCTTAAAACAACCCCTTACAATTAATAACATATCCACAACGGCTGGAAAATGAAAATCCCATGTCTTTGGTAAAAACTTTGATTTTGTAAGTGAAAAAGTCTCCAACTCTATTTCGAAGGCATGACTATCTCTAAACTGTCGTTTGCACATGATTATCCAATGATCTAAGAGATGATAATCTGTGGGAGAGATGTCATATGAGTACGGAGAGATGGAGCACAGTTTCCAAGATCTTGAACTGCAAAATCTTAAAGACTGTATGCTATCTTGCATAGGCCTGTAGCAGTACAGCCTTTGCGAATTACTAATGAAGATTGTTGTTGAGGAGTTTATGAAGAGCCCGTTGAAGCATATCACAGTACACATAAAAATGACATTGATCTAACAGTAATACCTCGAAGTGCATTACTCCAACTGCTATCTAGAAAATTGCCAGCAGTACGCGGTCATAAGTCGAATATTTTTGTTCTGTAGGGCTAAGTTTTCGTGAGAAAAATGCTAGAGGCTTGGGGGCTTGCTTGTAGTGCATCTGCAATACGGCGCAATACGGAGTTCGCAGTCCGCAACACTTTCTTTACGTACAGATCCTGTTTGGGATCTTTCTCGGAGGTAGGTTAGTTCGATAGGTTTTATGGGTGCACCAACAGCTAGGTCATTTTTAATATTTCTTCACCCAATCCAGAGTATTCAACATGATTATTATCTTTTTACATTCCGAGAACAAACACAAACATCCATACCTGCAAGCCGGCGGATTCTTTGTATGCTCCAGCGTTTTTGGCCTCTAGGCTGGCCTTTCTAGGACGTTCTTCTGATGATAATCATTGGTAAAATAGATTTATATTATTGTAGACGATCCACTTTTCATGTTTATGTTATGATTCAGTCCATCAGTGGCTCTCCGTGGTTGACGTTGGAGCAAGGAAGAGAAACTGTGCCAGGCGTTGCACTTTATTTGCTCCTGAAAAAGCATGGAGGCAAGCTCACTCTGGGGGCGGACAACCTGGACATTTGACTGGGGCAGGAAATCTAAAAGGCGGCATTTTGGTGGTGAATGTGACAAAATATTGATAAGTTAAATATCCAATTAATCGAAATTTGTCGATTTATTTCTTTGGCTAAAATTACCATGCAATTTACGAAGGGCGCTGCGTGAACTTGTTTGAAACAGGAATGCCGGTAGGAAAGAATATCATGCTTTAAATTGAAGAAATATCATGCTTCAGAATATAAAGGGCCGCACTTAAGGGGTTCTATTTTTAACAGGCCGCGTGGTTATATTCAATATTTACCCGAATTAGTCGTAAAATCATTTGGAAAATAATTTATTGGTAAAGAGGTATATTTGATTTTTTAACCCATTTTTTATGTAGACATATAATGGTTGGCTTTTTATTATAAATTACAGAAGTAACTCTTCTGTGGAAAATAAAAACTAATACGCATAATGTTGAGAAATACGAAACTAATATGTGCCATTTCACTTGTAAATTGCTTTTTATATTCCTGAATCTTCACCTACTTCCCTTTTCTGTTAAATGAGCTATTCCATGACAGCAATCAACACATTTTATTATTCATTTTAAAGTCGACTCCCATTAATAATGGCTCCAAAAAGACAGCTGTCTGATGATATGAAAACAAGATTAACTGAAAACATGCAACGTGGTGACAAGCAAGATGTAGCCAAGTGCTTTGGATGCACACAAGGTGAAATTTCCAACTTATGGAAGAAATTCAAGACCACAGGATCCGTTAAGAGGCAAAAAGGAAGTGGAAGACCAAAGGCAAGAACTCCGAGACAAGATTCGAGAATTGAGGAAGCTGTGCAAAAACATGAAAAAACAGACCTCCAAAGACATGAACAGTGAATGGGCTCAGTCAGATGTGAAAGTGAGTGACAAAAAACTAAGAAACAGATTACGTGCTCTTCGAATAATGCACGGACACTTCGTGCTGCATGGCACGGCGCATTGTCCTGCTGGAAGATGCCATCGTGCTGAGGAAACACAATCTGCAGGTAGGGGTGGTCATGGTCCGAAAGAACAGATGCGTACTTTCATTATTCCATGGTGCTTTCCACCATAATGAGTGCACCCAGGGAATGCCATGAAAACATTCCCCAGACCATAACGCTGCCTCCTCCGGCCTGGATCTTTGCGACACGTGTTGCAGTGTGTTTGTTTTCTGATGCTGAACGCCGTACACGCCATCGCCCATCTGTCCGATGGAACATAAACCATGATTCATCGAAAAAAAACCACCTTTCGCCATTTGGTTGCTGTCCAGTTGCGATACTGGCGAACAAATGTCAGTCTTTGTTTCCGGTGAACAGCATTGGTGCATGAATCACCCGTCTGCTGCGGAGCCCAACTGTCGTTGAGATACACGCTTGGTAGCTCCCTGGTTCATCTGGGAGGTCAGTTGGTCTATGGTTGCACGTCTGTTCGCTTGCACGCATCTCCGTAGCCGTCGTTCACCCCTGTCAACTATGGCCCCTGGTGCCCCACACTTGGCACGTCGCTGATTTTGGTTATTGCTATTCTGCTATGCACAGTACACTTTCACCACGGTGGCACGCGAGCAATTCACAAAACTAGCCGTTTCAGAAATACTGCCGCGCTTGGCTCGGAAGCCAATGATCATGGAGGTCGGATAAATGGTGAAAGTTTCGCCATGACTCCAACAATTGCAATGTTTTCTGCTTCCTTCTGACACCCTTCTTATACCCCCCCCCCCCAACTCTGATACTGGTATGTACCTTCTGGACGTAACCATTTTCCGCCGAAGTTGAACGTAAGGGATGGTCACATTAATCTGACTAGACTGTGTATTAAAAATGCATGTGAATAACAATTTGTAAACAGGTACAAGTACATTTTAATTTTTACTGTTTTGTGCTACTTGACTGTTAATCTTATTTTGAATATTTCTTTCTAAATACAATACGTATTTATTATAATTTTAAACCAATTGATCTTTATTTTAAAAAAAAGATATACCGGGTGTTCCAACGGTACGCATCCAAAATGAAAAATTGAGTAGACGACCTCAATATCTATGAGAATCACCCCCGTGTAAGTTATTTAAAATATTACTCCTATGATGTTATTAACGATATTAACAGATTGGTGATTTTGTCGGTAACCCTTCGAAGATATACACACACCAGCCAATGAATTAAAGACCTTCGTTCAATATTGTATTGATTCTCCTGTGGCTGTAATTACAGAACATACGCGGTTACAATGCAGGTAAGTTAATCGCAGACCATGCATTCGTCAGAGAGATCTTCAGGTCCTGCAGAGTAGACTGAAGCGAATGCCTTCGACGAATGTCTCTTTCCAACATGTCCCAAACATTCTCAATCGGATTCAAATCAGGACTTTGCGCTGGCCACGGCAGATGTAGCAGCTCTGTGTCATGTTCAGAAAACCACTCCTGGACAAATCTTGCTCGATGGACGAAGAACCCGTCACCATTTGGGTACAAATGTACCATTGCAGGATGGACTTGATCTACAGCAATGTTCAGGTAGTCTTTGGCTTTCGCCCGACTGTCAAGGAATATCAGGGGACCCATGCCATACCAACAAAACATGGCCCATACAATGACACCTCCTCCTGCAGCTTGAACTGCGTTCACAACACATGAGGGGTCCATTGCTTCATGCGGCTGCCGCCAAATTCTCTGTCGGCCATCGGTGCATAAGAATGTGTAACGTGACTCGTTCGACCACATAACCTTTTTTCCAGTCGTCTACTGTCCAATCACACCGTTCTTTACACCACTGCTGGCGAACTTTCCGGTTTGTTGCTGATACCAGGGGTTCCTCACTGGCATGCGACTTCCCATCCCTATTCGCTTCAACTTTTGGCACATTGTTCTGGAGGAGGTGGGTTGCGATGATCCTTCATTGAAGTCTGCCATCAGCTGCTCCACAGTAGACCTTCCGCTTTGCCGCACAATCAGTCTCAGGCGACGTCGGTCCCTGTCTGTGTTGATTGTTTTCGATCCACAATTCTGCCGTTTCGACAACTCTTGTGGATTCCGTTTCCACGCATTGAACACCTTGGAGACCTGACCTTTTGAGATACTGGTCAGTTGTATTGTTCTGGAAATCTTAGCTCCAGCTAGCCGGGCTCCCACAATAACTCCTTTTTGGAACTCAGACAGGTCTGCTTTTTTTCCCATTTTGC
Source organism: Rhysida immarginata (assembly GCA_023313115.1). Lineage (NCBI taxonomy): Eukaryota > Metazoa > Arthropoda > Chilopoda > Scolopendromorpha > Scolopendridae > Rhysida > Rhysida immarginata. Next base: position 7,677 of record JAHWFO010022933.1, on the reverse strand, counting down.
TCAACTTGAGCAGCTGCAGCTTGTTCCTACCCTGTACCTGCAGCTTGGAATGAGCATGTACCTCACATGGTTGCATTCATTTGCATATCACAATTGTTTCTGACCTGTGACCTCGCTTTACATATCAGCACAGTAATTCATAGTTTCTAATTCATTGGCCAGCGTGTGTAGTGGTTGGTGGCAGACACTTCGAACAGTTATTGTAATGACATGTTTTCGAAATAATATGTGTGGGTTTTCAATAATCCACCTGTAGAAACCTTTAAGATTATTTAGCTGTTCCCAGAGGAAATATCAATTTTACTATGAAACTCCTATTTTTACCTTTAAAATTGCATGTTTTTTTTTAACCTATTACATGCTGTTTATTTCTGACAGTCTATTAAATACCTATCAGTGCTCCTGACCTGATTTATTTTGTTTAGATTCATCATCAAAGAATTCTGAAACTTCACAGTTACTCAGAACTTCTACTTTAACCATGATTTGCGAAGAATTGTATGCATGCAGTTCGTCCATTTTCTGAAATTGAATATTAAATTGCCCAAAGAATATAATTCCATTGACCAAATTCCTCAAAATGTCATACATTCCCGAAAACACACATTTTAATGGAATAAGGTAAGGTTACTGACAAAATCACAAAATCGTTAATATCTCCATAATAATAACATTTCGGATACATACGTGGGGATGATTCTCATAAGTACTGAGGTCCTTTACTCAGTTTTTCATTTTGGACGTGTACCGTTGGGACACCCTGTATATTTTTAAAAATTTTATATTTAGAGGGGTCAGTTTGTCTTTTTTGTCCGGAGCGCATATTACCTATCTTTATATTGCTAGAGTTCATAAAAATGAAATTTTGGATACTTTTTTCGATTAAAAATAGGTATCTTAAAAGCCTATGCAAATGCATTGAACGAATAATAAACAGAACGCGAAATTCATCAGTGCCATTAAAGTAAAATCATGTTCGATAATTTTATTTTGCGATATAAAAAAATGAAGCAAATTTATTATGCGATAAGGAACAGACATCTGTTTCAAAAAACGATTAAATTAAAGGTGAAAATATTATTAAGTCATACTGCGGATGACGTTTTCAACGCCAGTTAACCATAACACACCGCTTCTGACATCATAGGAGAACGCATAAGAGTCCCAATGAACTCTAGCAATGTAAAAGTCCGTAATATGCATCCAGGGCGGCATGAAAGCGAGAGCGGGCTCTGATGGAGGATCCATTTATCCAATATTTTAACTTTTCCCTTTATGCGAAAAATATTTTCACTGTGCTAATGCATGACAGGTTTAGCATGGATTAGCTGCAATAACTGCCTTCAGTGCATCTCCATCAACAGCAGTCGGTCGTCCAGAGCGGGTGTTATCTTCGACGGATTCATTTCCTACCAGGAATTTTGAAAACCAAAACTGAGCTTTTCATGTTGACAAGGCATCCAGTGCATACGCTTAACATACATTTCAGGATGTCTCACTTGTATTGTGACAGTTTGAATTCAAAAAACAATGTTGCTCGAATTTTGACCTTTCTTTTACCGCTTGTGACTATGATAAAGTAATTTCAATTAAGACGTTTCTCAAAAGAATAGGTATAAAGATGCAAATTTTTGTTAAGTGGTCCAGGCTGCTGAAATAAGCAAGAATTTATTAAATGATCTGACATCTACCATTCTATTTGGAATTTCTTATCTTAAAAATATCTCTGTATACATATTGATCCGTAATGTCATCTATTTGATGTATGTTTCATATATCCAGCGTAACTAAATGCTCATCCACACAATTAGTGCGATAAATGGTATTTGTCTCTGTTGGCACTTGATGTGCAAGATTAAATCTTTGACCATTAACACAGTCGAATATTTCTTATTCCATCAGTGCCAAATAGTTGAAACTTGCTTTTATCAGAAAACAAGATTTTGCGCCACATTTTAGATGTCCATGACATATGAGTATAGCAAATTCTAGTCTAAATTTACGATTTTTGGTGAACATAAAAGGTTTCATTACTCGAATTCCAGCATTACTCGAGCGGCGTGAAACATTTTCCAACTGATATTTACACTACATTCTTCATTAATATCACATATTTCATGTTACTTTTACTTTCGCACTATAATGCGGTGCAGTCTAGGAGTTGTTTTGCGGGGTCTGTCACTTCTTGGCGAGTCTGCCCTTTTTGATAGATGGGCTTGTATTTTTCCCAATTTTAAGTCATTTTGAAATGGTATATGCACACAAATAACCAGCCACACTTTGCATATACATAATGCAACGTAATAGTAATTGGCTAATCATGTAAATGGAATAAGCCGGGCCCATCGTGATTCTTCTTTACCCTGGATAAAGAAGAAGAATGACGATGGCCCCGAATAAGCCGCTAAAATGGGAGGGGGGGTAGAAGTGATAGGTCTTAAACTTCTGCCCATCAAATATTGTATTTCAGTTTTTTAAAGAAAGCAATGCTTGATAAATGAAACAATTTATCAGCACCATTATTAAAATGTTTTTGTATAGTATCAGATAATAATTCTGGTCCTTTACTTCTTCTCATTATTTAATTACCTAACAAAATCCTCATTTTTTTATACCTTGACCAAGGATTCTATTCGAAACGTCAGCTTTTTTTTTTTTTTCAGAGTCTTTCTATTCTGTGTCCAATTTGCTGTTATTCCAGTTTTTTGTGTCTGGTCCTTTTTTTCTTTTACATCCGTCATTAACAACTCCATTTTTTAACATTTTTTTGCGCCACCATGAAAATACACGGTTATGGCTGTAAAAATGTTTAGACCCGTACATTTTCAGTTTACAGTGTATTATTTTCAACTCATAAGTGCGCATTTTTTTCAGTAGGAAATAATTCTCCTTTAAAATAGAATTTTTATATTTAATAACCCATTTCTCATCTCTTTTTTAAAACAGTGTGCATATTTATACAGGATGACTCAAACTTATCCAGCATAATTGTTTAGGAACATTGTATGGTTCAAATGGAACAAAAAATGTCCTATAAACATTACATCTAGTTTCGATCGTGTGTGAGATATCGACGTTTGTCTATTTCTTTTATTTAGAGTCTTTTCCTAGAAAAAAACGTAGGTTTACCTATTTATTCTTAAATAAACTCTTCCTGTTTTGCATGCCAAACAGGAAGAGGAATCGTCGTAACACGTGTGAAAGGTATTTCATTGATTTGAGCAGTTGCTCATATTCTGCAACACAACGTCGAAGTTCATTATGGAGTTTATTTTCACAAATGAAGAATATGCGAACATTCATTTTTACTACGGGCTTGCTGCTGGTAACGCTGCAGAAGCCAGCAGATTGTACGTAGATGCATTTCCTCATAAGCGCCATCCACATCGAGAGGTGTTTTTGAGGGTACACCAAGTTGTAAGGGAGACAGGATCGTTCAGACGTCGATGTCTCACATACGATCGAAACTAGATGCAGTGTTTATAGGACATTTTTTGCTCCATTTGAACCATACAATGTTCATAAACAGTTATGCTGGATAAGTTGGGTCACCCGGTAGAATTAAAAATTGTAGTTTTCCAAAAAAAAAAAAATAATAAAAATATATTTGTGTAGCTTTAGTCTTAATTTAAAATTGAATTTAATTTCTATACATTTGAACATAACGAATTCATTTTTGAAAATAACAATAAAATGTTTTTGTTGAGTAATGAAGTAGTAAATCTGTGACAAAATTGATGGTTTGAATTACATAGGCCAACAAAAAAAACTTTTAAAAAGTCATTTTTAATGTTAAGATCTGATTCTCGTACGCTTTCTTTTGTGCTGAATCCGAATCTCAGATTTTTTTTCTCTCACCCACAGATTTGTTTATCAATGAAACACTTTTAAATTATTCAGAGTTTGGGACCTGACAAATTTGGTTTGGTTTGGTTTGGTTTGCTTGGAATTAACATCCTTTTCAACTGCCATGGTCATTTCAGGACGGCGTTATAGGGGTCACAAATTTTGCCTCGCAAGGGAGATTTTAGCTGGCAAACGACAACACGGGACTAACGGCTTTACTTCCCTTCCGAAAAAAAAGCGTGATCTCAGGATTTGCCCCCTGGAAAAATCCTCGAGCATCAGAGGCGATCACGCAACCACTGACCCATCTAGGCTGATCCTGATAAATTTCCTTGTGGCCCAAAAATATGGATACTTTTAACATTGCAGCCGCTTCTCTTCACGCAAATTACTTTTTACATGTCAGTCCCTATCTGCGTAACTTGGAAACGTGATGTGAAGGAAAAAATTTAAAAGCAGATAGTTCAGCACACAAAAAAAAACAAAAAAAAAATAACAAGAATAAGGTAAATTCATTCAAGATGATTTTTCATCATTGGCCTGAGTTATTCCAGTGAAATAAATGTGACAAATTGGATCCGTTCAGCTGACTGAATGACAAAGTGGTTTATATCAAAGTTAGAGATTCGAGTTTGGCATTCTTATAAGTAGCTTTTTGCTAATGCTCCTAATAAATAGCGAATTCTGGAGTAGATTTACCACTACCAACCGAACTACCCTATTTTCAATGATCACGGAACATTATATCAATGGACAAATGGACCATGACAAACCTACTCTGAATAATAATAATACTATCCTGAACGTTAACAAATATTTTATGCACAACTGATGTTTTCCCAACAATTTTCTATTTTTTTATTATTTCTCCTGTTTACTTTCCTAATTATACTTTATTCCATCTGGCATGCATATAAATAAATAAATAAATAAATAAATAAATAATTTAAAAAACAGTTCGTCGTACATCATCTGGTCTGAAACTTTTTTCAATGCTTCAAATCGTCACATTCATTTCGCTCAGTATCATTTTGACACTCAAGTCAATTTGACTCCTTCCGTTCGTTTAGTCAAGTCATTATATCTGTATGCCCCAGAATCGATTTGACTCAGTAGACTGGGCAGATTCAGCAAATTACATTGAAATCATCACTTTCATTTCTTCCCAGAATCATTTCACCACTCTGTCGAATCGACACATTCTGTTCGTCACATTCACTTCGTGACTTCACGTATCCAGTCAGCTACAAAAAGGTTTGTGAATTATTAAAGTGTAGCCGTGATACACGTAGTCCCTTGTTCGAATCCAGGTCGCGGAATTTTATCTGTTTTTTTTTTCATTAATATCTTTAGCTTATGTTTGGCGAATTAAATCTAGTATTAATTATTACTTACGTTCCAATTATGTTTAATTATTTAATTAGGTAGAACCCCAAAAGTACAATCTACTGAATCCCGGATAACGATGCACTCCTTATTTTTGTTATAACTAAATCTTATTGCATGGGCGACATTGAAAGTACACTTCTTATGACGATAACAGAAACTGAAACGCTCTTCCCAGTAAAATCTTCTGTGTGAAGTTTGATTTCCAGTGGTTTTATTAGGTGGTTATCGTTGTATAGCATCCAAGTTTCTCACCTTATCTGATCATAGTATGCTTCACCTTATCGTTGTTCGATCTGAAGTACCGGTTTTTCAAAAAAAATTTTAATTTCGAACTTCAAAATCTAGACAATGCCAAGTCCTACCAAACAATTTTTATATACAAAACTACCCTCAAAACCCGGCGTTGCTTGTGTTTTAATAAAAAAGAAGAAAAGCTGTAAACTAAAAACTAAACAGTGAAAATTAATATAACTGAAAAAGACTTGTCTGGAAGAGTTTTTAATTAAAATATTTATTCTGTTGAAGAAAACCAAAAAACTTAAGTTAAACACACACCCATACAAAACAAGGAATTAGTTAGTGCAAAGCTTCCAAATAAATAATGTTCTTAGTGAAACCTTTTTGGTTAAAGTAGATCTAAGGATTATGTGGAATGTCAACAAGTGAGCAACCAACATAAAGCTGACCACGAGAAAGTCAAGGAGACTTTATATCAAGTCCAACAACCTTAAGAGATTGTCCTGAGACTTGTTAATTGCCATAGTCGATAAAATGAGGCTTCATGCTTTTCATGACTAACCTTGTTTCATTACACAATCGTGGAAGGTCCCACTTTCTCAACAGCATGACTTAGCTTTTACTTGGAAGATTAGGTTGTGCAGTGGCATTCCAGGTGGCTGGACAAAGTTTAGAAACTCAGATGAAAACTCTACAGCTTCATCATGATTGACAACAGTGTCAATAGAACGGAAAGAACTTGTTGTTTCAGGTAATATTTTTAGCAGATCTAGATTGATTTGTTCTAGCAGATCCAGTTTGATTTTTTCCACTTCATCATTTTGTGGAGCCAAAATCGCACGCTCACTCAAGCAGGTGGAGTTCTAGTAGTTGTTGTTCATGCTAGAAAAGACTTTTTGCCTTGAGCTCATCTATTGTGCCAACTATCTGTTCACATGGCAGTTGATGCATGTTGAGCTGTTCGTAAAAAAAAGGCAATCCTCTGCGGCCAGTAGCAAGCAGTTGCTGTGAAAAGTGCTCAGCTGTTAAATCCTCAAACAGATTGGTTCTCCTGGTGGTCTTCAGTTCCAGTTTCTGAATATGTTGCCAGAGAATGGAGCACTTCAAAGAAGCATTCAGCTCATCAGCCTTTGTGCCTCTTGAGATGACGATTCCCGTCTGTTGAAAGTCTCCTGCAAGTACCACAGTCACTCCTCCCATGAGACTGTCACTGCCTCTGATGTCATTCAAAGTCTTGTCAACAACTTCCAGTGCCTTGCGTTATGACACGCTGCATTCATCCCAAACAATGAGCCGTGTTTATTGGAAAAACATGGCCATACCTGAATTCCTTGAAATATTACATATTGAAGAATCTGTTTTGGTCAAGTTCAAAGGAATCTTAAAAGCTGAATATGCAGTCCTGCCTCCAATATAAAATGCTGCTGCAATGCCAGAAGATGCTACAGCAAGATATGCACTGCTGCCTGATCTTTAGTGATAAAAAGTTGATCAGGAAGGTTTTCATGTGCCTCCAGGCACATCAAGAAAAAAAAGTTTTCCAGTCTGTCTTCTAACAGCATCGATTATCCTGTTGCAAGCAGTTCTTTCGTCATTGAGTAGCTTTCATTCATTTTCTGCAACAAAAGCCTCCAGTTCATCTCTCTTTTTCTATTTTCTTTCTCCTTCTATCTATCTATCTATCTATCTATCTATCTATCTATCTATCTATCT
>JAHWFO010022899.1:0-10240 GCA_023313115.1 Rhysida immarginata | reverse complement strand
TCTGGGCAGAGGTTAATACATGTTATTGTACTCCAAATAAAGGAGTATATGACGCTTTGTGGGTGTGAAATATGGAACAGAAATGGGAGGTCTGCTCTGAATGTTGAGATCCTTGTAGCCCATCATAGCATGTACCACCAATCCTTCCATGCAGAGCAACAAAACTGCAGTTTATGAATTTTTTTCTGGTCCACATCCCAAACCACACTGAGAACACAAGTATTATGTCGTTTAGGATATAGCAATAAGGTATACAGTGGTTAGTGAAGTAAGGAACAGGTGTTTCCAAAACTGTATAGAATTTAAGTTGAGGGGCCTTTCATCATTAAGTATAAGCTGTCTTGATTGTAATGGGGTAATACAGTAATTTTGCTAAGTGTGGTCAGTGTATAGCTCTGTGTTGTGCCTTGAAAATGAATAAACATCTGATTACTTATAATTTGAAAAGCTTCGTGTCAATGCTTACCCTTCATATAAGGCCCCAAACTCCTGACAAACCCCAGCCCACAAGGAAGCAGTTGTGCCCATAGGTCTGTGGCGTAAGAGTGTGGGAGGGGGACTTCACATCTGGTGCCCGACGTGGGGCCTGATACTCCGGAATTTCCGGAGTATCGAGGGAGTACATTGTCACGGGCATTAGCAGGGGTATTTGCTGTTACCCGAGTTAATACTGTACATAAGGGATGTAAAGGGTCCAGTTGAGTGATAATGCATGCTTGAAGCTGATCGAGGGGCTAGAGGGCTTGATCCATGAGGTTAGGGTCATGGTCATGGGTATGCTGATGCAGGGTGGTAATGATTGCATTGCGACGGAAGCTGGGAAAGTCAGGGAGGGACCATGGAGAAGTGAGCATAGATTCCAAATTGTTAAGGGGCAGTCTGTGGAGGCCATTATGGTGGAGACGGGGGTCTAGGAGTCAGGAGCCAGCTATGCAGACAGGGAGCTTGAGTCCCGGCTGGGAATTCAGGGACAAGCTAAGCTGGAGGATAAGGGTGTGCGGGTTAAGAGGGGGACCATACGTGATGATAGTCGTGATGGAAACCATACATGGGAGAAGTTTCGGCTCGCTTAAAGTTATTAAACAGGTGTCTAGGTCCCTGGTTAAGGTTAGAGGATTGAAGTTTGCGGGCACGCAAGTTGTGCATGAGGACAGGATTCTGGTGGTGCATAAACTGAGAAACTTCTGGTGCACGCAAAATGGGGACGTGCCAGTTAAGGAATATGCAGATAAGAGCACATGTATGCTGACTTAGGGTGCAAGCGGGTCTGCATTTGCAAGCAGCATACACGGAATGGACAATGTCTGTAGCCCTTCGCCAGTAGAGGGGAAGTGTCAGACACCGCTTGAGTGCACCCCCCCTTGATGCACAAGGTGTAGCTAATGAGCACAGCTGGAACATGACGGTGCCCAGATGTTCGACAAACCAAGTGTAGAACCAATAGAGTTCATTGATATGGATCGTAAAATGGGTGGCGTTCAACCACCGTTTGAGGATGTGGCAGATGCCTGGTCGGACGAATCTGTGAACAAGGTGAGCAGCATCGGGACCGTTAGCCATGAACCGCGAAAGGCTGATGAGAGTGAGCATGGGAGTCAGCCCACAACCCAGGCCAGAATAATTTTAAGACATTTCGTATAGAGGAGTATAACATGCTTGTGATAACCATGATCTTCTAAAATGCTCCTCCACAACACGATATTCTAGGTCACACAGAGGTTGATGCATCCTTTCAGTGATGCATCCGTTGTAAATGCCAGATGGATTTCATGTCCATGTATTTGATCGGCTTGAGTGCCTTTGCAATATTTTGCAGAAACTGTTGTGGAGGAATCCCTATACTGTTGGTGTTGTGAGTAGAGATCTCTTCCAACCACACAAATCTGTGGAGCAACCCGCATGAATAGTTTCTCATCAAATCCAGATGTACATTGGCAGATGGAGGAACTGTCGGCATGTGTGATTAGACAGAGTCCTCGGTCAAAGATACCTCCTCGCCAACAAATATTACATCAAATACCACAGTGGATTCCTCACCAAATTAATCCTCCCGAGGAAGGAGGAAGGTATAGGAAAGTAGCGGAAGCTCTGAGGTCATCTATTTTTACCCTTTTATCTGCACTTTTTAACCTCCCCCCCTCATTTTTTAATCGAAAAATTGATTTTCTGGAACGTAGTGTATTTAGAAAATGAAAATGAGCTCTATCTTTTTTCATTTCTCATCATTTCCGATCGAATGATATATCACATGCCATATGTTGCCATAGTTCTAATGACTGGCACCCCCACAATTCCAACCCTATGGGGACAATTTGGCCCAAACTTCATAGTAATGTTGATCTTGCTTAGAGGAATCTGCATACCAAATTTCACTCCTTTATGTGCATAAATACTCTTAGACATTTTGGTCCCCTCTGATTTCAACCCCCAAAACTCCGACCCCAATGGGCCAATCAAAACCATGAAGGTGCACATGCCCATAGTAAGCTACATTCCAAATTTCAACCTACTACCTCAAAAACTCCGGAAATTATAAGGGGGACGGACGAACAGACATCGTGAAAACAATAAGTGGCTCCATTCTTCCGCTACTTAATATCATTGTGACATTATGTCTAGTAAAGCCAAAAAAATTTTATCTTTGAAATTAGTTTATGTCACTTTAATCTGGTTATTTAAAATTTACTGATAATATTTTAAGATTTTTATTTATTTTTTCTCAATCTGGGCCTGAGAAAGCTGTTCTGTGGCCCGGCTCCCATGGTAACGGCTGTTTATTTAAATTTTCCATTGTTGTAATTGAAACACTGGAACAAAGGGCAGGCGCTGTGAAGAGAGCGCTCATGAAAAGATCAAGAAGAGCACTGATTCATTGAGGTTGGGCAGGAGAAAATAATATAGTTGTGAAAAGACCTTGATAGCAAAAGAATGCACGACTATGGTACGTGAGCGAAAGTATATAAAATGAGAATGATCTGTCAATTAATGAACTCAAATGGTTTGTTCGTTTGTCAATGTGAGTAACTCTTGTCATGACAATCGAGAACCATAAAAGTAATCACTAAGAAGGAAGCCTGACATCGTCAAGATTTGAGTTGAGTAGCTGCAACTTTAAGACAGAACAAGGTCGAGAACGAGCAGGCACAAGCTCGGATCTTAACCTTATTGGTCAGCAGGAACTGCACAACATTGCTTTCTTCTGAGAAACTGTTACTGTATAGGAAGAAGGTATCTCTGGGACAACAGCAATGGCCATTCTTGTTGTCGACAAAGAAATGTGATGAGTGACTTGCATCAACTAAATTGACGAAAAGAGGTGCAACATCAGTGAGAGCAACAAGTAGGCCTCCATTCATAAACGTCGAGGTGCGAGTGTGAGTTTGTGTTTTACAAATTCAACATAAAAGAAAGATTTAAAAGAAACTTTAAGTAGATGAAAAGATATCTTGTTAAGGCTTCATTGATTAAACAATCTGTGAATAACCACAATTAATCATATACAAGTTAACAAGATCGAGTCGTAGTGAACATTAGTGATAAAGAATGATTGCTAAGCAATAAGATTATTTGAACATATGTTTAAAAGGGGGCTCATATTTATTAATTTTCATGTTGTGTCTTATTATAGCTAAGAGCACACTGAGTGACCATCAGGGAACAATGAACGAGTGCACCTGATCGGCAACAATGCTCAGGTTGTGTGTTGCATTCTAGGATGTGTCTACGGATATCAGAGGACCCAGTGTATTCCAAGAGAAGACATCCCAGACCAGAGAAGACATCCCAGACCAGCACTCCTCCTCCACCCGCCTGTGCGGTTGTCTGCTGACAGGATGGGTCCATGGCCTCATGCTGTGTGCATCAGACGTGCGGTCTGCCGTCCGCATGATGAAGTAGGAACCGCGATTTCGTCGGACCATGCGACCTTCTTCCACTCATCCAGTCTCAAGTGGCGAAGCTTGTGTGCCCATAGCAGGCACGCTTTCCTATTTTGTCGGGCTGTTCTTGTCATTCACGGAATACCCTTGACACTGTTGCATGGGAAAACCCGAGGAGGTTCGTGGTTTGCGAAATGCGCAACTGTACCTGTCGAGCTCCAACGATCATGCCTTGTTCAAAGTCGGTCAAATCCTTGGATTTATCTATATTCAGTCCACTTCTGCTGTTGACTGCAACTTATGATCCAATGCATCCCTTTTATACACTACTTTGACCTGTCCCATTGTTTGAGTGTCACTGGAGGCCAATCCATTTTTCTTAAGAGGGGTCTCTAATAAATTGATCGTTCAGTGTATAATACTAAGTAATTTATTGCCTTGCATGCAAATGGAGCTTATTTCGTGACCAGGTAAGAGCAGGACTTTGCTCACCCAGGCATTGGATTTTATTTCTTATTTTTATTTATAATAAAATAGAAAACTAGCAAATATATACAAATATTAATAATAAACCTGAAAAACTAACAAGTTTTACTTTTAAATTAGAGGTAACAGGTCGAGTTATTATTAGGGTATGTAGTATTCATTAACCCTTTCACTGCGTAATTAAATTTTATTTTCATTCTTGAGAAGATGGAATTATCCACTTTTAGCAGCATAACAAAAAGTTAAAACCTGTGAGATGAATCAGATTTTCCCAGGTAGAAATAATGTTATTTTGTGTGGATATATCCGCTTTACGCAGCAAAAGGGTTAAAGTTATATGACAATTAAGTTTGGCATGATAGTTAGATTACACCAACATCTTTCAATTAAATTTATCTTAATTATTAGGTAAAAATACAGAAGGAATTGTCAAATGAATTAATAATTCAATGAACACCCAAAAGTCTACAACTAATAATGTATACAGTATAAGAAATGATGTTCCTACAATGGAAAATAACAATGGCTATATTTCTAACAATTTGAACATTAACATAGTACAGAAAGCATTATAGTAAACATTAAGGTTTTCGATGGTGAGACCATAGCCTAATAATACGAAGTCTGTACACTCCGGGGTGTCCTTTGATTCCTGATTTCCATCTGCGCATGCCCAACCGCCTAGCGGACAGACCAACAATCACGTTTGAATTAGATCGCGTGTATTTATCAAGAAATTTCGCTTTAATTTTCCAATCACAACATATTACGGCTTCTTCTCTTTCTTTTTTATATATATAAGCAAGCTATAAACTAATTCTTTTTCAGATGTTAAATATTTTGCTGTTAAACGAAACATTAACGCAGTTAAAATAAATATCTCGGATCACTTACGACCACTCATAGCGAACCATAGCTAACTGACAATACGTTTTCCCATTGGTTGGAGAATTTTTGACGTCATAACGATGCGTGTGTTAGCTGTAAGTTCCGGGGCCATCCGTTAGGTTTGCTGCTTGTACAAAGAGCAAAAATCGGCACGTTTTTTACTATGGGATTCGACGGGAGTGTACAGACTTGGTATTATTATTAATAATTCAATGAACACCCAAAAGTCTACAACTAATGATGCATACAGTATAAGAAATGATGTTCCTACAATGGAAAATAACAATGGCTATATTTCTAACAATTTGTACATTAACATAGTACAGAAAGCATTATAGTAAACATTAAGGTTTTTGATGGCAAGACCACAATAGATGTGATTAGACAATTTAAGAATATTCGATTCTTTTTTCTTTGTAAATTTCTAATTGTTCCATTATGCTAATATTGTAGAGTTATCCTAAGAGTTAAAGATTTCTAAAACGATTTCAAAACGTTTAATGCATGTCCTGCTGTAATAAAAATATTGCCAAATTTTCAATTCCCAATATAATGTTTATGTGAATGTAGGCGATCTTAATACAGTGCACCCTCTGCATAGCAGCATTCTACATAAATAAGTCTGTACTTTTTACTTTCCTGAAAAAAAAACTTCGTCGTATGGAGTGACTGTTATAAATTTGCCATTAGTAGAATAACATTAGTACATACATTTAAATTGCCATTAAGCTCATAGCTAAATAAAAATTATCAAACATGTTGCATTTTCATTTGGAAATTCCATTCTTTTCATATGTGGTTCCATTATCTTTAAAGCATGTAAATATGTTCTTGCATGTATTAGTGATTTTATAATATGTTATAATTTAAATTTAAATCATTTTGTCAATTGACAATATGGTTTGTAAATGTAGACTAAATTTTCTGTATGGGAAAGTGGTTAGTTTCAATTAAATTTTTCTTATTTTAATCAACTATTATTAGATTATATCTATTTTCTCGAACAAAATATTTGATTATTCTAAAGCATCTTTTTGATCATCATGTCAAACCATAACTTTTTACACATATAATATCAAAAGGTTTCTGCATTTTGGGAAACAGATGATTGGATGACCTAACCTGACGTAACCTAACCGAAACGAACCGAACCTAACCTCACATGACCTAACATAACCTAACCAAACTTTAACTAAACCATCGTATCTTAACCTAAACAAACCTAACGTCCAACCATCTGATATCCCAAAAATAAATAGTCTTTCAATATTATGATAATTGAGCGCCAAATCTTATCTTTTACATGATGACCAAAGAAGGAGAGAGAAATAATAAAGAGTTTGTCTGAGCAAATGGATATAATCCAACAATAGTTGATAATATTAAGAGAAAATTAATCAAGAATAAAATAAAATAAAATATCCATCAAATATGACACGTTATAATCAAAACTGGGTCTGCATTTACATACCCACATGCATATACAGGATGATTCAGAAAGATAGGTCAAAAATAAAATGCCATGTACAGTTTGTAGCGGGGAACAATATTTTTCCAATAAACATGGGTCCGGAATTGCATCCTTACAGAGATAATGCAACTTGTACGAGGTAGGAATGAATGTGCATTACCCGGACGGCAATGGTAGGGTCCATGTAAATTAGGATCTAAACATGTAATTCCATTGTCATACAATGTATCGCTTGACTAATGCGGAGCTGGCAGACATGCATCTCATCTACAGCGAGGCACAGCGTAATGCTACCGAAGCAGAAAGGGTAATGCTACTGAAGTGGAGAAGTCAGTGATTATACAGACATCTTCACCAGAGTTTGCCAGAACCTCGTCCGCAGACTAAACACCTGCATCGAGGCTAAGGTCTGCATTTTGAACACTACTGTAATGTCATTCCTACCTCGTACAAATTGCATTATCTCTGTAAGGATGCATTTCCGGACCCATGCTTATAGACAAAATTTTGTTCCCAACTACAAACTGTATATGGTATTTCATTCTTGACCTACCTTTCTGAATCACCCTGTATAAAGGCTTATAAATCATCAAAAAAATTAAAAAATAAAGACTTGAACACAGCTTACAGAACCAGTGAATCTACAGTAACATACTCAGATGAAATGAAGATAGTAGAAACAAATATGAAAAGATAGAATTTACAAAATTAAAATACAAAGTATGACCAAACACATATGTTTTATAATTTAAAATTCCTGAAAACCTTAATTTTTAAACATCTCCATTTCTATTTTATATTTTATAAACATCTATTCTTATAGTCATCATTACTTTTAAACCATTGAAATGGCAAAAGATCAAAACAATAGACAATCGTATTAATAAATGTCTCTCTGTCATGAACCTTCAATGCATGAGCATACTGAGTTTCCAACAATGTATATCTCGTGTCTAATAATGCAAGGCAAATAGGCCATAATAAAAAAATTTACTTCTGAAAGTCAATTCCAAATATGCTAAACATGGCAAATGGGGCAGTCACTCAAATTTCATATTTTTTGAAGTGTACCTAACAAAGTTGCAGCTCAGTGTATTTAAAAAGTCAAGATGTAGATTGGTAGAAATTAAAAACAATTTCAAAACACGAAATCGTGAATGACAACGAATTAGACGATGGGTGCATGTACTTAGATTCTCCACAACATGACAAAACAAGGGGTTATACAATACGAGTAGAACAATAGGCCTATCGTGTTTGTATCAACAATGGTATCAACATGAGCAATATGCATGGAAAAGAAAATACCCTGCTTACAAGTGACAGTGGTTTGCCTTTCCAGTTGCATCAATGCCAGTTCACAGTTCAGCTTTTGTTTACCATAACAATCAAGAAAGCCCAAGACCAAACAGTCCAGGAAATTGGACTATTTGCCTCATCTGTCTTTGCTCATGGCCAATTGTATGTAGCATTGTCTCGAGCTACTTCTCGAGAGAAGACCAAGATTTTGGTAAATTACAAAGTCTATGCAGATGATGGTGGAGTGTGCCTGGAGAATGTACCATAGTCTATCCAGGAATAGCTACATAGAAAAAAGATATACATTTAGGATACATTTCATTTCATATATGCAGCAGGTTTTGAGTTTTAACAATGCTTACATAATAAACTTCATGACTTTTCAAATCCATTTAATTGTGTATAAAATGATACACAATGTCTGTTTATTTATTTCTATTTCTGTTGTTTGGAATGTTGAATAACATCCTCTAAGACCATTTCAATTTAAGCAAATACCTTAATTGCTTGAATCTATCTATATCCATATACATAACATTTAAGTTGCTTTGTCCGTTTTGTGGTTCGCAGATCTGGACTTATGATTGGTTTAGAGTGGCATGAAGAAGAGAATCACCAAAAGGATGACTCGGACGAAGCTCAATCACATCTGCTAGGAACACTACACCGTCAGCCATGATACCTACTGTTGTACTTCGTTAAGTTAGGTCAATATAAATTAGGTTAAGTTAGATCAAGTTAGTGTAAGTGAGGTTAAGTTAGATTAGTATAGTGTAAGTGAAATTAAGTTAGATTAGGATAGTTTCCATTAGGTTAGTCTAAGTGTCAGACACTATGCAGCTCAAATGAGAGCATGCGCAGAAGCTAAAAAGAATTACAGCATTATGTATCATGACTGGCAGTAGCATCAAGTAGAGAACATAGCTGATATCTAGCCAACAGTGAAGGGTTGAGCAAGAAGCAAATGCAACAAAATATGCAGTTGCTTTCACAGAAGTTCTGTGGATGGAAGCATGCCATGCAAACATGACACTGGTGCAAATAAACACAGAGCGACAAAGGAATACTTTGTTAATACTTTTTGACATTGTCATGCTTATCATCATCAAACATTTACACGTGATCTCCAATCGAATCGTAACTTTAAAAGAAATCTTACAAAACTGGTTAAGATAGAACCTCAATTATGACCCATACAACAGATATTAGAAACAAATATAAATAACATAGAATAATGTTAAATTATAAATTTTAATTTTAACACGAATCTTTTCACATTTTAAAAAGTTTTTTTTTTTAATAAAAACACTTTCTTTTCATATGGTTTTGACAATTTCAGAAGATTATTGTTGCAAGGAAATTTAAAACTATAATCTAAAAATTACAATTATAGCATATACCATTCACTCGTCCAGCGGTATCTTCTGTCTTGGCAAAGCCTTAACCACAACCAGTCCCACATTCAGTGACCCACGAAGAGGCCGAAGAAGGGTTTCGATCCAACGACGGGGCTATGCTGACAACACAGAAAACAGGAGAGGAGGAACTCCGACGATGACACGATGCCATTCACTAGGGGTAGGCACTGGATGGCTTCACAGCAATAAACGAAAACAAAGGATGACAGTCCACTGAATGATACGAACGGGTAGAGAAATCGAATAGAGGAAAGGTCACTGTTGACACTGCTGCGGAGGAGAATTCTCTTCCATGAAAATCAAGAATTAAACAGTTCACTCATACTTCTCACACTTGGAAAAGGATTCCACATTGCGACCAGGTATTGAACAGACAAGAATAGCCAGGCTTGTTCGAGCGCATTAGCACAAATGGGGTAGAATTCGAAAATTCATAAAGATTATTTAGCATACAGGTTCATTAACACGAAAGGTCCAAATCTTCAAAATTCAGTCATAATAAATAGTTCAAGAACAGTTTTGATCAGTTGGAAGTTCGAATTCAACCTAACAAAGAGGTAGGGTTAGGTTTTAACATCAAACGAAGACGTAATGATTACAAAGTCCACATTCATTCGGCACTAAAATTTCCTGAGTCACTTGTCACTTGAATAGGACAGGAACAAACCTCGGGAGGCACAACTGTAAGCCCCTTTTAGAAAATCTGAACGAAAAATCTTTTACGTCGCACTGTGTTGTTTCGTTTTTTTTTCTCTAAGATTTAAAGATCACATGAGGTGATTTCTAAAACATTTAATGCA
>JAHWFO010022898.1:157840-203134 GCA_023313115.1 Rhysida immarginata | reverse complement strand
CTGCATGACAACGCGCGTTCGCACTTTGCACGAACGACCGTGCAGACGTTACAGGCTCTGGGCTACGAGGTGCCTCCACATTACCCGTACTCTCCAGACCTCTCTTCTACCGATTACCATCTTTTCCAGAGCCTGGACAATTTTCTCCGGAGGAAAACATTCCTAACCAAGCAGACGTCGAAAACGCATTCCGGGAGTTTGCTGAGTCCTGTGACCATGAATTCTACATCGGAGAGGCTTTGAGAAGCTGCCAAATCGTTGGCAACAATGTTTGGATTGTAACGGGGGTTATTTTGAATAGCACGTGTGAAGGTGTCCTTTCTAGAGGTCCATTAAAGATGACGTCTGCAATCCGATATTGATATGCAACGACCTAATATTATATACATATTTTTCTCAAGATTTAAATACAGATGATTTTGTGAGTTCCAGCAGAACAGTTTCTGTAGTACTAAAATATATGTTGAATCGATAAGAGGGAGTGATCAGCATATCAAAAGGATCGTAGAAAGAGGAGCAAGCTCTGAGGGGAGGTCGTGTATGAGTAAGTTGAATAATATGGGAGATAGTATGGAACCTTGTGGTACCCCAATATTCCAAGGGTTAGAGTGTAGCATTCGTTTATAGTGCCAAAAAAAAAAAAACAAATAAAAAAAAACAACTAGGCAATCCAGTTTAGCGGAGGGCCGCGAATTTTGTTGAGCCATTTACTTTAAGTAGCTGAAGGCCGTGAGGGATAGAATCGAACGCCTTCGAGTAGTCAAGGAACATAGCAACCACTAATTTTCCTTTGGACATATTGGATATTATAAGTTCATTTAAATCATAACAAGCAGTGGATGTGTTGCGATTAGAAGAGAAACCATGTTGAGAAGGAGAAAGAAGAGCGTTAGTTGAAATGTATGACGTTAAACGATTGTTAAAAAGGTTTAGTTTTTCGAAAAATTAGCGAAAGAAGGTAAGATGGAAATAGGTCGGTATTTTGTAAAATCGTGCTGGTTACCTTTTTTAAAAATGGGAATAACATTGGCCGAACATAACCATTTCGGGTAACAACCTGTGATATAGAAATATTGAAAAGGGATGCAAGAGGGGTGTCAAACCGTGACCACCGAGAGAGAAGGCCTCTGCGATGAAACGTAATACATTGTTACATCGTCATAGATAGTGCATTGTTATTCGTATTTCAACCAATAATAAGCCCTGAATTAGCACTATCTATGATGATGTAACAATGTATTAAATTTCAATGCGGAGGCCTTCTCTTTCGGCGGTCATGGTCCAACCCAGCGCAGGCAGAAATCAAAATAATAGAGCAAATGCCTAACGAGTCGGGGCGGTAAAAACAACGAATTATTGATACAACCTCTTCTTTGGTAGTGGGAGCGGTGAACAACGAATTCGGATTTATATAGTTTTTTTTTTTTTTTTGCTAAAGTGTGTATACATTTTTCTTTGGCGGACTCTGTATTTGTAGCACAAGCATGGATTATAAATTGATTTTTAAGTTCCTTGTTTTACTTTAAAAGTTGCATTAAAATTAAAAATAAAATAAAAAATAAAACAACCTGAATAAGTGCAGTAAAAACTCAAATCATGTACTTACACGAAAATGCATATTTGCATTCAGAAATGCACTAGATAGATATTTAAAATTGAAGTGCTTTATTTGTGACGTCGCCACGCTTTTATATTTTTAAAATTTTATGCATTGTTATTTAAATAAGAGGTACAAAAATTACTTTTTAATATAATTTTACTAAGTTCTTAAAAAAAAAAAGTCTTATTAAATTAGAATGAGCTTTCTCATTTTAAATAGCCTAATGGTACCTAATTTCCAAACATACACCTCTTAAATAATTCCATTCCTGTAAGGTAGTGCAGAATTACTTTCGTGGATATATTTTTGAACTCAACGAATGTAATTTATTCACAGGTAGTCTAATACTTAAAAATTTTTAGCAATTTCATAATTTTTTCCAATTGATCCAATATTAATCCGAAGTAAATAGCACGCCAGTTTTATATAAGCAACCAGAGTGCCATTCATTTCCTAAAGAAATGGATTAACGAATACAAAATTATAAACCGGTCAAAATTTTGTTTATTACACTTTAGTACTATATTGAATTTTATCTAAAGCAAGAAACGCAAACAGATTTAAAAATCAGCAATTAAAACTCTTAAGAATAGACTGGAAGAAGGAAATACATAAAATTTGGAATTACAGCCAATAAATTAAATTCCTTACTCTTTAGTTAAGTGAAATTAAATTTATAAATTCAAAGTTTTTAATGCTGAATAAGAGCCAGAGGAATCTACATGTTCAACTGAAACAAAAACTAGAGCCAATTTGAAAAAACTGATCTCATATTCGGAATCAGTGCAACAAATTTACCATAAAATGACTTTTAAATGATTGGAGGCAAAATGTGTGTTGACCAGTGTAATTTAAAAATTAACACTTTTATTGAAAATTAATTAATAACTACATAAACAATTAAAAAAACAACAACATGGAAAAGCATTTCGTTTTTTAAGTCACGTTTTGAAATGACGGACATCATTTTGAATCACCCTGTATTTGAAAAAAAAAAAAATTTTAAAGTAATCGTAATAGGAACCATTAATCAGAATACAAAATGTTTCTTATACAGTGTTTATATACGGAAGAAATAAAACAGTTTTTTAATTTAAAAAGTTTATTAAAAATAAAATAAGGTGGATTCATTTTGATATGCATTCACTCCATTCTGATTGTGGACGTTTTCCATATATTCGGCAGTTTGGGCCTGCCTCATTGTAGTCGTTTCCTAGTCCTGATGATGAGATTATATCTAGAAACGCGTTGATTTACCAATAAACGCTACCATATTGCTATTTGTAGACCCGTTATTTACTACTACACTACATGATCAAAGGAGTTGGGACACCCCTGTGAACACCTGGAAATGGACCATTTCATGAAAAAAACTCATTTAAAGTTAACAACAGAATTTAAATAATTTTTTTAATGGAATGATCCATTTCAAGCACAGTTGAATTGTAGAACAAATGACCTATCATCAGTATGCCACGACAGAAGGATCTCTCGGAGTTCGTACGAGGACAGATTATTGGATGTCACCTTTCTGGGAAAAGCATCAGAGAAACGTCACACATCGTAAGGAACCGTTGCATGTCTTGGCCCAAGAGTTTCGATCATCAGCAGGGACTGAAGTCAGTGACATGACGGTCCGGAGAGAAATAAAAAAACTTGGTTACAATGGAAGAGCAGCTGCCCACAAGCCCCACATCACTCCGGCCAATGCTAAACGTCACCTGGAGTGGTGCAAAGAACATCGGAACTGGACATTAGACCAATGGAGAAGTGTGGAATGGAGTGATGAATCACGGTTTACATTGTGGAAATCAGATGGCAGAGTCTGGGTCTGGCGAATGCCCGGAGAGCGCTTCCTGCCGGAATGTGTTGTTCAAACAGTGAAGTTTGATGGTGGTGGAATGATAGTCTGGGGGTGTTTCTCCTGGACTAGACTGGGCCCGCTCATCAAGGTGGACGGAAACCTCAATGCTGATGGCTACAGGACCATTCTGGATAAAGGGGCACTTCCAGCGCTGTGGGAACACTTCGGTGACGGGCCGTTCCTCTTCCAGCATCACAATGCGCCTTGCCACAAAACAAGATCCATATCCGACTGGTTTGACGAGATGCGGGTTGAAGAACTGGATTGGCCCGCCCAGAGTCCTGATCTCAACCCCATCGAACATCTTTGGGACGAATTGGAACGACCTGTGAGATCCAGGATGGTTCGCCCTACATCTGTCCAGGAACTGACCACGACACTCCTCGAGGAATGGAGGTCAATACGTGTGGACGCATACCGTAAAGTTGTGGACAGTATGCCATGTAGGGTGGAGGCAGTGATAGCAGCTCGGGGTGGTTCTACACACTACTGATTGAAGCTTTTTACGGCTTTACGGTAAAGCAACAGGTGTCCCAACTCCTTTGATCATGTAGTGTATATCACTATCTGCTTTCGAAATACCGTTTGCAGCAACTGCTGCGCTTTTTATACCGTCTAAACTGATGTCTGCGACTTGACAACGCCATCTGTTGGTCAAAAACAGTACAATTTTAGCATTAATTTTTTCCCTTCATTTCAGTCGTTTCTGTGCAAACAGAATCTTCTTATCTGCATTCGTGTGAGAATTATTGAGTTTTAAATTTTTTCCTGACTTTTGAATCACCCATGGGGTCTTTTGGAATTTTATGTCGCGAGACCAAAGAGTTAAGAAACACTGATATACAAGATTCGTATCAGTGTTTTCTTCCATCGCGGAATCAAACTGGTGGGCAATTTTACCTAACACAATACCAAAAAATGATCCCATACGTTCACTTTCTGGAAAATCTGCCGTTTAATGTTGCATATCAGTAATCTTTACAACAGTACAGGCCTGAAAATAAATTATGCTCGAGGATATTCGGTTTTAATAAAGCGCTTCTTGGGAAATGCATGATTAAGCTCTTGTACTTCCAAAGAAGGGATCATTGTTATATTCGCAGTTACTGAGCTTTCCGACTGTTGCGAGAAGAATAACGTGACACCATTGTTTCGTTACCAAGAGCGTTTGCAATGGAAAATAAGCAAAAAAAGATCGTGAATCCGCCGAAAATGGCGAGGCCCGTTGAACAGTTTTGGCGGTTTAATTGGTGAACCGTATCTTTGAAAGGAGTCAAAAAGGCGGGTTAGGAAGTCTTCCTAACCTCGCAAAAGGTAAAAATATTTCACAGAAAGTAAGGAACTATGAGTTAGAACTGTTTTAAAGATTCCAGACGCTTTTAATTATGATTGGCATAAACTAAATTAAACAAGATGTCCCTCCAGCTACCACCATCATCAGTCCCAGAAAATTTTGCTGTGGAACACGAAACCAAGACTTTTTCGGCTTCATCATCGGACGAGTCCCTAGATGCAAGCCATAGGAACAGTCTATCACACGAATTTCCATTTTATTCGCCGGGAATCGACCTGGCTGTAAAGCGGGAGGGAATTTTACGCATCCGAAAGGAGTCTGTGAAGTCCAAATTACTCGCCATTTCGCTGCAATCGTGCAAGAAGGGGAAGGTGAGCTCCAAGAAGAAGGCTTTTGGTTACCTCGACAGTCGCCACATAAGGAAAGTTCTGAAGGCTAATAAAGTGGAGAACGACGACGACGACGTCAGTCTTCTCCTCCCACCTTCGAGGCAGGCTAAGATGCCCTTCCAGAAGTACCGGACATCCAACAGCCTTACTAATGTGGCCGGTAAGGCTAAACCAGAGCTGCTGCCAACTGTGGAAGAGTCTCATGAAGACTCGGAGATTTCAGTGCGGGAGTCGTCGACCAGCGAGACCCTCCAGTTTGAAACACCTTTAACCTTATGGAGCCTCGTCAAGGGCTTAACGGCGGACCATATGCCGTCGATGAGTTCAGTGAGATTGGCGGCTGGCTCTTCGGTCAAGGGGATCAGCAAACTGATCGGCACTGTCACTAAGAGTGTTTTACGGCTCACAAAGCGTTTTCTAGACCGGTGCCGCGGGAAGAAGATCATGAAAGGCTTGGAGCCGACACCGCCCAAGAAGGATGTCTCCACAGATACGCCGCCTATGGAGATCACCATCTGTACCCAGATCGCAGTGAGTAGGCTTGCTGATATCAAAACGAACTGTTCAATCAAGACTTCCCCATGACTTTTGAACTTCATTCCAGTTTGTGTTGAAGACTAGGTTCTTTGGAACCTTACAAAATTCATCATCTGTTCGGGCCTGAAAAATTCTCAGTTAACTTCTATTAAATGTGCAATGCTGTATATGGGTCTTAGTTGTGTGTCATGTTGGTACTCTTAAGGGTAAGGTACACACATCCTAAAAATGAAACCCAAAAACTCATTTCCTAAAAACGTCCTGTCGGAGGTCCACCTATCCATGTGCTTGATCAGAATAATTTTTGTCTGTTATTCAATGTGATTAAAGAATGGATAAGTGAACTCTCCCTCACGTAACCTTTTTAAAATTCATAAATTGTAACCACTCATCTTCCAATGTTTCTCGTAGATAAGTCCTATAAAAATAGCAACACCTCTTTGGTTCCATAAAACCCCAGGCATGATTCATCTGTGATGATCTTTATTTTATATTTTTATTCAAACTGAAATAAAAATATAAGATCTTGAATACCTTAAAACCGCAACAGTGCATGAGCTACAGATGCATATCATATATCATTATCACTATTCTTAAGCATTGTAATGATATAATTAATTAAAGAAATTAAAAATTAGTTTTACATGGACTTGGATATTTCAAAGTGGTATATTATGTTGTTGTCATTGTTTATTATAGAGAGGGCTAGAAATGTCTCCACCTGTAGAACAATAATAGATCTCCACAATCAATTCACCTGCAAAAACTGAGAAAAACCCCAACATCGAAAAGAAAACATAAAAAATAAAAGTAAATATTAAAAACACCCTATCCTTTCCCTGTTTACAATTGAACTTAACCACTAGAAAAATGGCATTAAAATTATTTTCTTCACATTTAAAATTGTTTCATAATGGTCAATTTTATAAAATCCATTGGCAACAAAGTCTTAAATGTTGTGAACATCTGCCTCGGTGGCTCAGTGGTTGCGTGATCGCCTCTGATGCCCGAGGACGCGGGTTCGACTCCGGCCGAGGACGACGAGGATTTTTTTATGGGGAAATCCTGAGATCACGCACTTCCTTCGGAAAGGAAGTAAAGCCATTGGTCCCGTGTAGACGTTTTCCGGCTGCACGTTAAAAATCCCTTGCGAGGCAAAATTTGCGGCACCTATAACGCCGTCCTGAAATGCCCATGGCAGTTGAAAAGGACGTTAATACCAAACAAACCAAACCAAACCTAACCACCATCCTTCAAGACAAGCATTTGGAAAAATTATTGCACGTATTCAGAACAGAGGTAGTGTTCAACAACATGCAAGACATGTACGACAAAAACAGCAAGAAATGAGGACACTGCCGCAATGATTATTGCTGCAGTTGCTGCTAATCCACATACCAGCATACATTACATTGCTCATGATTTTCATCTACTCCATACAAGCTTCTTTGTCAAATTGACGATGATCCACAGTTCACAAATAAGATTTTCTGGTAAGATGAGTCACAAGTTGCACATAATGGTATTGTTAATAAAAATAACCCCCATTATTGGGCCAATGAAAATCCTCGTTGGTTAAGACAAACTGCTTACTTACTTTTCAAACCCTCTTATCCCTTAGGGTCGCGGGGCAGCAGCCCTATGAAGGATCTCCAGCGATCGCGATCTTCCTCTATCAGGCGCATGTTCTCCATGGTAATACCCAAGCGACTCGAACCCAGATTCTCCATGTAATCTAGCCACCTGGTTCAACGCCGACCCCTTACCCACCGGCTTGGAAAATAACCACTGCCCAGGAAGACCAGTTTGCATTGGCATCCGTATTACGTGGCCACACTAGCGCAAATGACATCTCTTAATGCGGAGAAGTAGCGGCTTAACACTTAAAGACCCCCTTATTGTGCTGCTGTGTAGTCTATCTAGTAGGGTAACACCTGCCAGACCTCTCACAAATCTCATTTCGGCCGCTTGTACTTGCGATCGCACTCTTTCGGTCATTACCCAAGACTCATGACCATAGGTGAGAATGGGGATAAAGATTGATTTGAAAACGGAGAGCTGGAGCCCATCCAATTATTTATCCTGCCGCCCATCACTCGTGAATGCAATTCCGAGATACTTGAACTTTTCCACCTGTCTCAATGGGGCTCCCCTAACAAAGTACTGTCTTAAACACACAGTTCTTCATCCTAGCCTCATCACATTTGGCTGCAAACCGGTCTAGTGCATGCTGAAGGTTGGTGCGAGAAGATCCAAGGAGGACAAGGTTGTCAGCAAAGAGCAACCTCACACAAACACGCTCATCGCCTCGGCTGCCCCTATCTATCCAGTCCATAAAGATAATGAACAAGAGGGGCAACTGTACGCACCCTTGGCGAAGTCCAAAACCCACGGTGAACGGTCTTGACTTAATGCTATTTATCCGGACGCACATCTCAGAGCTTTCGTACAGAGACATGATAGCAATCACTAATTGCAATCCATCTACTCCGTACTCTTGCAACACTTGCCAGAGCTTCTCCCGAGGAACTTTCTCATATGCTTTTTCGAGGTCCACAAAGCAAGCGTAGACATCTTTTGCATACTCCAGGATTTCTTAAAGATTTGCCTTAGTTTGGAGTCGATAGTATATTCATGATGAATTAATACTGGTTGTTAAAGTCCAAGATGGAGACAATGAAGATTGGATTGTTGCTCACATAAAGATTGGTCAGGTGACTTTTTAGTGCTCAGGAAACACCACCTAGACAGAAGGCCTGCGCACAGAAACGTCATACATTGTTACATCACACTAAAGCGGCTATTGTTAATCGTATTTCTACCACGGTCTATAGATATTCATGGTCATCGAGCTTCGGCCATTTTCCATTGTTTCGAGAAGCTAAGGAAAACAGATCGCGCCAGGTGCCGCATAGATCGCATATTCCCGACCGCAACCTGCGATAGAGATTTTCATTGAAACTGAATACGAAAGTAAAGTTTCTGTTTGCCGATAGGGTGGCGCTGCAGGCGCAGTTGGGCAGATTGTACATGCAGCGCCACTTTTCAATAGAGTTCCCGCCCTACCGGGAGCTAGAAACTTTAGCTTCATTTTAACAATGGAGCTCGATGACCGTGATTTCTGCCAATAATAAGCCCTAAATTTGGCCGATTGATTATGATGTAACAATGTATGACGTTTCTGTGCGCAGGCCTTCTGTCTAGATGGTGTTGGCTCAGGCAGTTATTATCGTCGGCCGCGGAAGCTAACAATGCTTAGCCATGAGCTGTACCGCCTTTAGTGAGGTGAAAAGCAGTACTGTTGCGTTCCCATTGTCTCCACCCGAGTTCGCTTAACATG
Organism: Rhysida immarginata; assembly: GCA_023313115.1. Taxonomy (NCBI): domain Eukaryota; kingdom Metazoa; phylum Arthropoda; class Chilopoda; order Scolopendromorpha; family Scolopendridae; genus Rhysida; species Rhysida immarginata. The sequence goes on along the minus strand of JAHWFO010022898.1, from coordinate 194,110 downwards.
GGCGCGCGCTTGTTTTCTCTTTTGAGCGTGACATGTCTGCCATGATTATTATATAGGATTAGAAGACAATAGAATATCGATCCAAGATCACCCGATTCTCTGTGAGAATGTGAGCAGATTTAAAATTTCCTAGACACCCCTGAAGATAGCTGTCAGGTAATATTTGGTTAACTGGGTGGGCATGAAAAATCTCAGTTCTTTTCTCGAAATATCCATTCCTTTATGGGCAGTTTACTTATAAGCAATACTCTTCCATTCTCGTTGCTTCACGTTGGATAGCGTTCTATTGTTTATACAAGATGTTTAAAACATTGTACGAAACTTCTAAGCTACACAGAGGGACCAAAACTAACGCTTTTGGTATTTTGTTGGCAGAGGGTCGAAAATTATTCCTTGTTTTGATAGGCAATTCTGAACTAAACCCAGCAACAATCCTTCATTTGCTCTCACGAGGAATAAGCCTTGTCTAAAATTGTTAGACTTCCTATTCATAATCAAGGTAATTTGGGCATTTTATGCATCTTCATTGCCAGCTTAGAAGGTTCAAACCCCGTTTTCGATAGATTCGTTTCCTTCCTAAATTAATTTTAACATGAAAACTGTGGATAGATAAAATTATAAACTAGATTATCTTTTTTTTTTCACAACAATGTATATTTCGGACGCGCTGCGTCGATCATTCAGTAAAGAATCTGCACTGGGTTCCAACAAGCGTTAAGTTAAAAAACGGATCCGTGTTTCGTAAGCCAATCACTGGCATGGCGAGTTTCTGGCACGTGGATTAATCAAGTCGATCAGGGGGGAATCGTTGATTGGTCCTCTATCCAAATTGAGAGTGACTCAGCTTTCCTTTTTTGTAGAGTGACGCATCTAACAAAGGGACCGTACGAACATATCACGGATTTGGATCAATCTACAACATTAATATACCTTCTGTGTAAAAGGATTTAAATCGATGGTCTTTCGTTTGAGAGAAAAAACACATTTATTTACGTGTACTATTGTACTGCCAGATAAGCCAAGTGGGAAGAAAGGCATTCAAAACTTAACAGCGGTGGGGGGGCTAACGTCAGGCCTTTGTGATTTCCTAGCCCGGGTTCAATTCAAATATTTTTCTTTTTGGTTTTTCGCCATTATTTGTTTGCACTTGCATAGTAACATTCACATAAGCAACATCACAGGTCAAAAATAATATGCAAAAGGCAATATGCAAAATATAATACAGGGTGAGTCAAAAGTCGTTGGGCACCTTCCTATCTTGGATACCATTGTATTTACGTAAATTCCAATACAGGGAATGAATAGTAACTTGAGAGTGCTCTATCTGATGGAGCACCTTTCATCGTCTCAAATATGCAAATTAGGACACATTCAAATTCTATCTCGAAAACCATAAGAGATACACAAAAAAATTCTAATTGCACATTTGTTCAACTGCAAATTCCAAAGAAAACCAAAAAATGTATCTGGCACTACGATAGTAAACGAAAAAAATTGTTTTTTCTCCGAAACGAAAGGCCATTGATTCAAATCCTTTTACACAGACGGTATATTAATGTTGTAGATTGACCTCCTAAAATTTCAACCAAATGAACAAGCAATGCAGTGGACAAACCGTGTAATTTTTTTTCAAGTATTTCCAGACTAGATCATTTTTTTCCCTGTACAGATATGATAATTTTAAGATGTTTGGTTACAGTAAGTCACGGTGGCGACTATATCGAAAAATAGTGCAAGGTATATAGTTCTTGATACCATAATGCATTTTTTTGGCAATAGTTTCCGTGTGGAAAAAAAATGAAACTTTCGCAACAACCCTCGTATTTTGATTCACTATTTTAGAATCACACTGTATTTACTAAATTAGTTACACATTCCTATGCATGTTAAAATTAGAAAGTAAGAAAAAAAACAATCGAAGACGGGATTTGAACACGTAGCTGCGGAAATAGGATTCCAGAGATTTACCCTGGACAACTACAATTCGATAAAAGCCTGCTCTACAATTCGGGCATTTATAAAAAGTCATCGATAACAAAATTTAGGAGGTATATCGAATGGGTTTGCATGGGTATTTGAGTGGGTGAAAGCTACTCGTAGATTTTTTTAAAATCAAAATCGTGAATCAGAGTTCGTGGAGTCTCCTTGTAAGACCTCGCTAATGACACTACTCGAGGCATGTTCCCGTTTTTGGGAAATGGGATAGCCGCAATTAAATTTTTCATAAGTTTTAGCCATGTAAAATTCCCCCCAAAGCTCTAGGATGTCGAACTTTGAAAAAAAAAACTGGTACGGATGCTTAGAATCACCCTATATATACTGACTGAGCAGAACTCGTGGAATAGCAGGTCGCTGATTCGCGATCGGACATAACTTGTTCCACACCCCTCTGAAGGTTTACGCGGCTGCCGCATTTGTGTTTGAGACCTTGTGGGAAGTGGCTGTGGGTTTGATTCATGTGAAACGCAACGTCGTCGTGAGTTGACAGCATTCGAACGGGCCATGGTGGTGGGTACCTGATGCATGGGCATTTCGATTTCGGTAGTCGTGCATGAATTTGGCTTTACGCGTTCAACAGTGTCTAGGGGTACCGAGAATGATTGGAGGAAGGCGTAACAGTCCACACAGTCAACCATACTGGACGTCCAGCCACCTCCATGATCGTGACCGGCGACATCTGGGACGAATGGTCAACCGGGACAGGAGGGCTACAGTGCGACAAATCACGGACCAATTCAACATGCGTGCCCTCTGCTATGGGAGCCCTCGCTCTACGCGGGTACCGCTGTTAACCCCGAGCCAACAATCACATCGGATGGGCACTGCATATGGTTGAACTGTTCCATGCCCATAGGAGGCGCCATGTGTCTCGCAGAGCTCATGAAGCGATGGACTCGGCATGCCAAGAGGGCGTGGTCAAGGCGGTAGGGTATCAATCATGGTCTGGGGCGCGTTTTCCCAGTACGGAATGGGCCCCCCCCTTGTTCTTCTGGAAAACACGTTGAATGGTCTGCGGTATCGTCAACTGCTCGAAGACCATCTCCACCCGTTTTTGGCCTTCCAACACCCCGACGACCTTGCCGCTACATCGATCTGTCGCCCGAGAATGGTTCGAAGAGCATGCAGGGGAGGTCCAACGACTGCACTGGCCACCTCGAAGCCGTAATATGAACCCTATCGAGCATATCTGGGATACCGTTGAACTCGGGCTCCGTGCGATGGGTCTTCTGCACACAAACAGATCCCAATTGCCTGCCGCTCTGCAGATTGTGTTGTGATCTGCCTCCGGAAGTGTACCAGGGACCTGCAGACTCACTTCCACGCCGTACCGCTGCGCTCCACAGGACCAGAGGGGGGCCTGACTAGATATTAGGTGACTATCCCGTGAGTTTTGCTCAGTCATTGTATCCCATTCTGAGTAAATTTGCTTGCTTGTGTGCAAGCACTGGTAGATGGAGTCATGGCTTCTATATGAGCTTTGGTTCCGCAGGACATTTTGCTGTAAATCCTTTATTAGTGAGTAGTTTTAAGCCTTGGGAAGTCCTTGTAGATGTCATTAATGATTTTGATTTCTCGTTCTTAGGTCTACCACCATGCAGACGTTATCAGACACTGACAGCGATCTTGTGAGCAACTGGTACGGTCCCACGGAGCTGAGGCCTTTCTACAAGCAATTGATACTGGGTGATCTGGTCGAGTTCGACCGCTCAACTTTTAGTCACTGGGCGGTTTATGTTGGGAGGCAGTTGGGCGATGATTACCAGGTGCTCAAGCACGCCATCGTCCACCGTACATCACCCGAGAACACGTTCTTCTCCTGCTCGTCGTCGTCGGCGTCTTTCGAGAGTCATGGGGTCATCGAGCTGGAATCACTAGACAGGGTGCTGGGGCAAAGCGACAGCAGAGTGCGCATCAATAACTCCCTCGATTGTCGGTTCGAGCCTTACAGTCCGGAAGAAATTGTCCAGCGCGCTCTGCAGATGCTCGAATCGTGTAACAATGTCCCTCTACTTTACAGCACTTTAACCAACAATTGTGAGCACTTTGCCAACGAATGTCGTTACGGCCACCACATCAGTCTACAGGTGGAGTCCATACGCCAAGGGGTACTCGCTATCTACGAGGTATCCAGGATAACGCGGAACATAATTAGCGCTTTCATAGAGTGCCCACCAGCTCTCTTCGATTTTCTCATGGGACTGGAGATTAGTGCTATTTTTGCGGGGGTCAGCTTAAACGGGGATGATGAACAAGAGATTGATTGGAGAATACTGCTGTAAAAAAAAAAACCGAAAAGAAAAATACACGCATGTACCCAAGTTACTCATTGCAAATACTGTCACGCGCTCATGTATCATTATATTGTGATTGTTTTGAAAAATTTAAAAATTTAAAAATTGATCAAATTTGTACAACTATCTAAATTATTAAAAGTTTGTCAATCTGTCACCATCTCTTGCGTTAGGATCAATACATACTTGATTTCGTACATACACTCTACAGGGTGCTCAAACTTTTGAACCAAACTTTTAAGGTACGAAAAGATATCGGAAAGTAATTCCAAAATATACAGATAAACAACAACTATACGTCTTTATCTACTTTACACATAAGGAACCTTGACGATATAGGCATTTATCCCAACGCTGCACGGATTTCAGAATACCCCGATACAACCAGTGGGAACGGCACATTTGAGTTCCTCTTCAGTCACAAACCTCTGACCACCTAGAAATCTCTTCATGGGACCAAGAGGTGGTAGTCCGAGGGCGCTAAGTCCGGACTGGAGGCTGGGTGGTCCAAAACATCCCAACCGAAACTGATTAGTTTTGCTTTGACAACATTGGCCACATGCGGGCATGCGTTGTCATGAAGAAGTCGAACACAGTTACCTATTTCTAGTCGCTTATCCCGATTACCACGCCGCAGTTTAATCAAGTTTCACAATTGGTAGCGACGTTGACGGTTGACCCTCAGCAGAGGCAACACCTCCTAGACAGAAAGCCTGATAACGGAAACTTCATATTGTTACATCATCCTTAGTCGACCAAATTTAGGGCTTAGTATTGGTGGAAATAGGATTAACAATGGTCGGTTTGGTTTGGTTGGTTTGGTTTGTTTGATATTAACGTCCTTTTCAACTGCCATGGTCATTTCAGGACGACGTTATAGGGGCCGCAAATTTTGCCTCGCAAGGGTTCTTTAACGTGCAGCCGGCAAACGACTACACGGGACCAACCGAAAGAAGTGCGTGATCTCAGGATTTCCCCATGAAAAAATCCTCGTTCTCGGCCGGGGTCGAAACCGCGTCCTCGAGCATCAGAGGCGATCACGCAACCACTGAGCCACCGAGGCCTATTAACAATGGTCGACTAATGATGATGTAACAATGTATGAAGGTTTCGTTATCAGGCCTTCAATCTAGGTGGTGTTGGCAGAGGTTGCCATGTCATTGGGAAAGAAAGAGCGTACGCTCATGGTGAATCTCGATTACCAGAAAAGCAGCATTAGTGATACAACACCGCGAGAGTATCAGCGTGTGAAGCCAATACCGCCTAGAGAGAAAGCCTGCTCACGGGAAAATCATACATTGTTACATCACCTACGGTATGGGCAATTTCGGGCTTATTATTTGTAGAATTTTTTTTATTTTTACATCTTAATGAGAGCTAAGGGTTTGAAAACTAAATTAGATTTAAATTTTCTAATGTGCATAAGATTCACATTCAGACTAATAATTTTGAAGAAATATTGTATATGCATATCGGAACCTTTACTAATTTTTTTTATAAATTTTTCAGGATGACTATGAAATGAACAATGAAATGACGAAAATACTCGAATCTTTTTTTTTTAATTATAAAATAATTATAAAAAATTGTTAAAAGTCACGAATTTAATTTGATTATTGATTATCATACCATTTCTTCTCTTATATAACATGTGTTATAAAAAATAAAATTTTGTAATATAAGTTATCGATAAAAACATAAGTGCTGGATTTTTTTAATTGAATATCCAAAAAAACTATATAAATGGGACATTGCTCCTACATACACAAAAAATTTGTCTGTCGCATTGGCTTATCTATACTATTATATAAAAGAAAAAGCGAAAAATGTATACTCATTCATTCACTCAGCATTTCCCTTGGCTTCTAGGTGCTCGCTAAGAAAGGATTTTAGTTTTTCTTTCTTCCTTTCCATTGTAGTTTATTTTTAAAATTCAATTTACTTGGAGTTGAATGGGATTTTTGCCTGCCTTAAAAAAACTGACGTTTCCTTTGTTAATGAAAATTTTTGCGATTGTTCCGTGAAGCAAATGCAAAATTAACAGCCATTATCCCAACCTAGCCACTTGCAAGTTGGAAAAAAGTTTAGAGTCGTCCACTTTCTTACGTTTAATACTCGATAAAGGCACCAGTTTTCTCAATGACCTTTATTAATCTGTTTGTCATTGATTCACTGAGTTTCACTAACACTCCTGGGTCAAGGTTTTGCCATGCTGCAGTCATACTGTTCACCAATTCTTCTTTATTACTGTACTGACGGAAACTGCTATATACAGAACGCACTAAGATTCCCTAAATGTTCTCCACTGGATTGAGATCTGGACTCCGGGATGACCAGTCTAGAGCAACCACAGAATTAGCGTCAAACCAGTCCTTGGTTGAGGCCGAGCTATGAATCGCAGCATTGTCCTGCTGGAAAATCCATTCACCCTCCGTTATGAGCGGACCGTATGGAAGCAGATTATCCGCCAAAATACCTTGATATGCAATGGAATTCATCCAGTGTGATACGAATGCAATAGGCGTAGTTCCGCCAGCAGCAAACCCTCCCCAAGTCATTACTGAGCTACCTCCAAACTGTCTCTTCGAGAAGAGTTCCTTTTCATCTCTAATATCATACCAATAGTACTTGAATCCATCTGGTCCGTCCATGTTGAACTTCTTCTGGTCTGAGAACACAACATTCTTCCACTTTTCACCGTACACAACGTATTTTTTAGCGAACGCCACATGCGCTTCACAATGAGCTGCTGTCAGAGGTGGTCTTCCTTCCATTTTTGAATAATGCATATTTTGAGAAGAATGCAACACATTTCATACGGTTCTACTAGTGTACGGGAGGTCTAGTTCGGCCTACAATCTGCGAAGAAAAGTGCTGATGAAGAACAAGGCTTCTTATTCTTGAACAAGCGGAAAGTGCACTTGGCCGGCAAGATCTGGGTGCCACTCCATGTTTATCTGGATTTTGGAAAAATTTGTTAAGAGCTGATTTCTTGGAACTTCCAATTTCTTTCGCAATTTCAGATCTAGTCTTTCCGCATCCCTTAAGAGCAAAAATTTGCCCTCTTTCATATTCTAAAAGATGTTGCCCTTTTGGCATCTTGTATTTTGTTATATTACACAAACAATGTGGTATATGCTCTCATATTAAGTTGCTGTATACTTTCATCACCTTAAATAATCCTTTCAACTAATAAAATATGCAAGAAAGTGGACGACTCTAAACTTTCCACCTTGCAAGAGGATAGGTGAGCATAATATCTGTTAATTTGTATTTGATTCCTTATTCGTTGTTAACTGCTCTTGAAAACAACGTTTTGTATTATCTAATTCATGTTTATAAAAAGCAACAAAATCAGCATTGGTTTGCTACGTTTATTTGCATTTTCATCCCGGCTTTATACTTTTTTCCAGCACCTTAAGTTGATGTAGCGCTCGTTATTGTGAGATGCGGAAGTGACTTACAAGTGGAAGTGGAAGTAATTTTCTTTTGACTGCTAGAATGGGTACAAGTCTCATTTTTTTGTGTATATAAAGTAATCAAGGACAATTATGGCAAAACCAACCGATGATAGTATTAAAAAATTATTAGAAATAGTTCATTTGATTTTCGCAGAAATGACATGAATGTTTACTATAAAGTGTAGACTTTTCAGTTTGTATTGAAATATTCTTTTCAAATAGCAGTCAATCGAAACCCTTTTGCAGCTCAGGCTTCATAATTCGTTACCTCGAAGGATGTAACAGGATTAAAGAGCAATAAACTAATGTAAATACAAAATTATAGACTTAATCATCGATTTAAATGAACAATTTCGAAATAAATACGACCTTTCCTACTTTATATATGAAGTTTTGAGGAGAACATGCAAAACATTAAATGCACGTTTTATAAAGATTGAAATTTAGTGAAGAGTTTCTGTTTTGTTAATCAAAGAAGGTGTCATTACTTTAGTGCCTATTCTTGTATGTAATTCGAATAGCGACTCTAAGGGGATGAACAATGTTTCAAAAACAACCATTACGAGGAGGAGAACAATGTTTCAAGGAGTCATACAAAAGTGTCTCCAAACAGGAGAGCTAATTGGACATAAAATGGGTTGGAAAAGTGACCAATATGTGATAGTGGAGCTAAAAATAAAATTAGATAGTTAACAAGGCAGTTTTATGGAAAATTTCATATTTTGTATTTTTCTGAAACATTTTTAAAATTTATTATATGATTATATATTTTAATAGTACAGAATATTATACGATTTGAACAAAAATGGATTTCTGTAAAAGTAACGGTGATATGAATTGGTATATATTTTATTAAAAACTAAAATATACAATAAAGCATGAAAATTTTTTAAACCCTCAAATAAGCAGATCAAATTGCAGACTTGGATGAGAAAATTTTAATCTGTTTATGGTGTTCTTTACAACTTAAAAGAAATCAAAAACGCGATAATGAACAAAAAAAAAAAATGTTTATCCATAAGGATTCGAACTGGCTATTCGAGGCAGTAAGCAGAGACTTTAACGATAAGATACGTATAGATCTTTCGGCGAAGTCATTGGTCGTCCATTAACTCGCTGCATACAATAATATAGTTTTGCTTGCATATCTTTTGACAGTACCTCTGAGGCCATCACAAATCCTTTACCATGCGAAGTCGCGAAAAAATTCCACTTAGCTTCTACATCATTTTCTTTATGATAACGTAAATTAATGAAGTTTGACTTGTTTGTACTGAGAACCAGCACCATCGGGAAAATAAAATATTTTGTTAACATTTTGTAAGCCGAAATTATTTTTCAAATCAACTCATTTGCAGTTGAATAAATTTACTGCCACAAAATCATGTTCCAAGTTTTCTGATAATATTACGAAATTTTTATTCTTTTATTTCATTTTTTTTGTTGTACTTAATTGCATAAGGATGAAGAGTTACTTGCTTAGCAGGCCAGTGGTACAATTGAATAGCTTTACAAAAAATGATGGCATTCACGTAAAAACAAAGATCGGCAATTTTTTTTTCAAATTCTAAATAGTTTAAGAAATAGATTCAATGTGTGTTTCCAAAATTGTTGAAATCGATTGAGAGCATTTAAATTTTTTTATTTTTATTTATTTAATTGAGAGCATTTATTCCTCCAGGGGGCCGGAGAGGCTGGTCGTCCACAACATCGCTCCTCTTTCATGGCAAATAAGAAGAAGCAGGGAGTTTCAGGAATATGTGCTAGTTGTAATTTAAACATATATGGTAAACAGCCCAAGATAATATGTAGTGGAATCTGTGCTGGAATTTATCATGCTTCTTGTGTGAATGTTGAAAAGCGGCAAATTCAACGGCTTGCTGGTAAATGGACTTGCCCAAACTGTGAAGGTGAGTCCACTAGTAAATCTTTTAACCGGAGGGACTCAAATGAGCTGAGTGATCAATCTTTTTCCTCAGTTCATTCATTAATTGCTAATAAAAGCAGAAATGAGAGTTCTAAGCAAGAGAGGATTGAAACATCAAATTTGTCTTTAGTCTTAGAGGCGGTTGAAAAATTGATAAACACGGTTAATGATTTTATCAAAACTAACAACGATATATTGAGTCAGAATAGGGCTTTGCATGTGAAAATCGAAAAGCTGTTAAATTTATTTTCTCCATCTGAGGGTTCAAAATTCGTTACAGCTGAAGTGCGTCCTTCTCTATCGTTTGTGGACGCGGCGGATACGGCTTCTGCGACTGTTATGCGCCCCCCCTCTCGTTTGGAGTTCCGGAATGATTTTACGGATGTTGTATCAAATAGACGCTTTTTGGATCAACCTACTTCTAAACCCTCAACAGTTAACTCAGATTTGCGTAGGAAAAAAGTTATGATCTTTGGGAATGCTAAGGAATCTATACTTAAAGCGCGTAACAATTCAGCTATTCACGGTTCGATTGATAAGCTTTTTGTTTCCCGCTTAGCTCCTGATACAAATGTTTCCCAAGTAAAAGCTGTTATTGCGGACATAATTAGCCCAGAGAACATCGTTGAATGTCACAGACTTAAAACCCGTTACAACTCCTATTCTTCATTTTTTTTTATTTAGCAGCCAACAAGCAAGTTTCCCAACAGCTATTTAATCCAGATTTATGGCCTACCGGTACTTTCATCTCTCAGTTTTTTGGTCAATTACATAAGAATCAGATTTATGGCGCGGAGGACGTCGTGCCCTCACCTAAAATTGATGATTGAAATTTTGTATCAAAACGTTCGCGGTCTTAGAACTAAGATTGCCCAAGTTTATAAATTTACATCGCTTAATAAAACTTTGGTCTACTCTTTCACGGAAACGTGGCTAAACTGTACAATAATCAATAATATGTTATTTAATGACTCGTTTGCAGTTTATAGGACCGATCGGACGAGTGCGAAAAGAGGTGGAGGTGTCTTAATTGCTGTGCCCAATTGTATAGCCTCCGAAAAGATTAAATTTAGCTCATCTGTGACATCGATAGATGTAGTTGGTGTTAGGCTGTCTTCTAGTGGGAAGAATCACCATGACCGGTTGAATCATCATGGTGGTAGTTTAAATATCTGGTCCGTTTACATCCCGCCGTTGATTTCTAATAGCATGTATCAGTTATTTCTTGACGAGTTGGCTGAATTTGCTATTACTCTGCCGGGTGTTAACATTATTACCGGGGATTTTAACTATACAAATTCCCAGTCGACTCGGAATTCCAACAATATTAATGCTACCAGGCGTAGACTGACGGACGTCTGGGCGGCTGAACTTGGGATCACTAATTATAATAAAATTATAAACTCCTATGGCGACACCCTTGATAAGATATACGCCTCCAAATATATAGTGGTGAAACGTGCGCCGTCAGTGATTGATCTTGAAGATAAGTTTCATCCGCCTTTAGCGATCGTCTGTGATTTTGAGCGCCCCCACTTTACCCCACGTTGCTACTCTTCTCGGCGCGATTTTAAGAAGGCCAATTTTTTGAATTTATTTAAAGATCTCTCGTTTTCAGACTGGTCCGTTCTTGATGACTCCCAGTCTGTTGACCAGATCTGGGATATCATAACGGATCGATTTTCTGCAGCTATCATCAAAAATGTTCCTTTAATTAATTATTCTAAGACCAAGTTTACGAGGCCAAAGTTTCCGATTTGGACCTCTAATAACACAATCCAACTTTGGAAACTGAAACAATTGAAACATAGACTTTTTAAACAATCTAAGGATTCTGAGGACTATCTTGCGTTTCAGGAGGTCAGGAAGAATTTTAAGACAGCGTATAATAATGATTTTGCTGATTATTTTCAGTCGGTGGAGAAAGATTTAAATTCGCAGGGTCGCCTGTTCTGGAATACCGCTAATGAATTACTTGGTAAAAGGCGTTCTGCCCAATCTTGGTCTAACCACTTCTCTGCAGAGGAGATTGCATCGTATTTTGAACAAACTATGGGGAGCGACGGTGTTTTGTCTTTTCCTGACCAGCGAGTCTCATCGTTTTGGGATCAGCTTCAAGGTAAACTTTCTTTACCACCTATATCTTCCACCGAAATCTTTCTCCTAGCTCAACGAATTACTGCGTCTAAGATTGTCCACCGTAATGGCATACCCGATTTTGTATTTAAGGGATGCTTATCAGCCATCTTACAGCCTCTCGCGTTATTATTTAATGCTTCTTTGGCTTCCGGCGTATACCCAAGCGACTGGAAGATCGTTAACATTGTTCCTATTCCTAAGTCAGCACGGCCACGTCTATTGAATGATTTCAGACCGATTACGATTCTTCCTTACCCTGCTAAAATTCTTGAAACATATGTTGCTAACCATCTCGCCTCCTTCGTTGATCTCAATCTACCTGAAGAGCAACATGCGTTTAGGAGGAGAAGATCTACCTCCACTAATCTGGCATGTTTACTGCATTATCTGGTTCCTTATATCGACCAAAGGTTGCAGGTCGACGTCCTATACCTGGACTTTAGCAAGGCCTTCGATAGCGTTAACATCCGCCTGTTGCTTCATAAATTGGATAAAGTTGGCCTTGCGGATAATCTGAGAAACTGGTTCACTTCACTTCTTAGCGGGCGTAGTTTTAACATCAAGGACTCGAATGGTGGTTATGCTACTGGTAGAATTCGCAGCGGTGTCCCTCAAGGTTCTCCTCTGGGCCCGGTGCTTTTTAACATCTTTATTGCTGATTTAGCTTTGAATTTTGTCGATCTGCAGGTCAAGTATTTGTTATACGCAGATGATCTGAAGCTGTTTTCTGCTATTCGTTGCTGGGATGACTGCCTCGAACTGTCTTCGGCGCTGGATTCTGTTGCTCGTTGGGCAGAATTGAACGGCCTTTCACTAAATGCATCAAAATCCTTCTGTCTAACGTACTCTAGAAAAGTCATTAACCATTACTACGACTATACTTTGAAGGACAGTTCTATTCAGCGTAGAACGTCGATAAAGGATCTCGGTGTGATTTTTAATTCAAAATTAAATTTCTCCGATCATCTTGACTCTTTGTTAGTGGAAACCAGCAGGCGTGTGGGTATTATCAAGCGCCTTGCTGGTTTCTTTAGGAGACAAGACACGTTTCTTATGTTATATAAATCTTTTGTTTTATCTAAGATTATGTATGCCCCATGGATTTGGTTTTCGGGCAGAACTCAGTTACTTGACCATCTACAAATGAAGCTGCTGAGTTTTTATCGTTTCCTTCGTTGTACTGAGAAAATCACTGACTCCGCCTCTCTGGCCTCATTATTTAATTTGCAATTTATTTTTGATAAATTATTACTAAAAATTTTACTAAAGATAATTAAAGGGAATATTTTTTCTCCTCAAACTCTCGATCTCATTGGCTTTCGGGTTCCGAATTCCAATAGATCCCGTAAACCTTTGATTTTTTTGGGGAAAAGTAGGACGAATGTCATGAACCTTGACCCTGCAAACAAACTAGTAGATATTTTCAATAAGTCCTTCCCCCACTTGGATATATTTTTTGATTAACGCTGTTCCTTTTCTGGAACTAATTAGTTCTTAGCCTGCGTGAGTGTGTGTGTGTGTGTGTGTGTGTGTTGATGTTTTTATTTATTTATTTATTTATTTATTTATTTTTTTTTATCCCTGTTGTTACTCATTAATTGATATTATTTTACTATTATTATCATTATTTATTCTTGTTATTATTATTATTTTACTAATGTTTTGTCTGACTCGGCCGGTGTTCGGTATCATTATTATAACTTTCCTATTATCTTTTTTTCTTTATTAGTCTATTTTATATGTATCATTAACCCCGCTTTGGGCTTCGGCCTGTTGGGGGGCAACATAGGGCCTCATCTTCCGGTTTATCCGGTGGATTGTATCCCTGTTGTTGCTACATTATTATTATTTTTTTTATTTTTTTTATTTATTTATTTATTTATATTACTTATTTTATTATTTTTTTAACACACAAATTTTTTTTCCTCATTATTTTGTTTTGTTCTGAAATATCTACTTTTTACTTATTAAAATTTCAAAGATTTGAAAGATCAGCTTGAAATTTGACTTTTTAAAGAAAAAAAAAATACCAAAAAAATGGATTTGTTTATAACTTTTTAACAAATGGAAATTTTTCAAAAATATTTTGGGAATTTTAATACTCCATTAAGTACTACCGAATTATAATAAGTTTTAAATTTCACATGTTTGTTTTTGAGGGGCCCACTTCAGGAATTCTTACTCAAACACCTCTCCTGAATTATAATTATTCGTGTCTAATAATGAGGGGAAAATAAGAATTTTTCTAAATTTCTTTCTAAAACTTGCATTATTTATATATCAAAATCTTTTTTTGAGTTTTCTATTAATGTAACAGTGAAGTGAATAAAGTGGTAGATATAAAAAGTTAATATATTTTATTTGATTAGAAAAAAAAAAATCACAAAGATCTAAGATATATATTACTCAGACATGAAGAGAGGTTGACGCAGAAAAAATTGACGTATGGATTCAAAGAGCCTCCCTTTTCAATATGCAACACCTCAATACCTTCGATCCACGTCTCGATATTCCCGTCCGTCACGGGCGTGCAGAAATAGCCTTCAGTATTCAGGATGAAGAGCATGACATGGTTGCTCTTGATCGGGTGTGTGAAAACCTTGAAGGCCAGCCAGCGAGTTGGCTTTATGGAATTAGTTAGATTAATAACGTTAACAGACAGGAGATCTTTATTAGGCAAGCTCAGTACAAATAGGTTCAGAAAGTCATCGGTAAGGATGGAGAGTTCACTACCTTCACAGGAGAATAAAAACGTTTTATCCTGTAATATATTCACGAGGCTCTGGCTCTTGAAATCCACCTGATGCCATTTGTTGTTGCTAATGTCAAACTCTTGAAGGAGCTCCTTACCTCCAATGCAATACAGTTTATTGCCAATCTCCACAAGACTTTCTCTTTGGAATGTGTGCGAAATGACCGGATGATTCCTCTCCTCCATCCGAATTGAAATGTGGAGATCGTAGTAGCGAACGAACGTGTCCTCACCAAGCACATACAAGTCATTCTGGAAGAAGATGCAACTTATAATGCACGTCTTCGTCGAAGTAAAGGGAGAGCTGTCAATCAGGATTTCGTTCCAAAGTTGGGTTTCTAAGTTATAACTAAAGACCTCATACTTCGAAGTGAAGAAAATGACCACGCATTCAGTGCTACACACATACACCACTTCGCTGCTTTCGAAGTACTGCAAGGGAACCTCCTGTTCGGTTAGAACTTTATAAGACGGAACATCAAAGTGAACGCAATAGATTCTTATCGAGTGCTTGTTGGGTAGATACACAAGGGTTGTCACTTGTTTCCTCGGCCATAAGTTACTTAATGTTGCATTCGTTAATTTTCCTGTTATCGAAGGCACGCGCATGATCCAAGTCTCCCTTTCCAGCACATGAACCAAACAACTGCCGCTGACATCACGCAAGTCGATGAGCTCTAATGAACTCTCGAAGAGTTGCTTCCTGTCGTCCAATTTATACTTCACCCAGTTGACCAGTGCTTGGAACCTCATGTCACTCCACTTGGATGCCGAGAATTTGTTCGGGATTTCCATATGTCCAGAAAGTTGGATCAACTCTCGCATCCGGAAACAGTCCAGCTTCAAAAAATCCTCCTTAAGGTAGATCTCATCCAATCTCTTACATAGCTGAAGTACGATCTCATGCTTAGCCTCCTTGCCAAACTCTTGGAATATGCACCAAGTCTCAAAAGCGTCCGAAAGGCTTTGGAATTTGAGAAGATGCTGACAACACATGTCGGAAAGGGTATTCATTTGAAAATATTCGGCCGCTCTAAGCAGGGATTGGGTATCATGATTCACATCTATAGTTTCAGTGTACATATAATCCAGGACAGATATCATTATATTGGGATCTACGATGACACCTATATCGATCTCAGTGGCTTGATTCTCCTTCATGTCGCTGGTGAACATGGCTTTGAAGTAGCCACTGGCTCCCGCCAAGACGAGCTTGTGGGCAGGGTAGATGAGATCGCCGCATTTGATCACCACGTCCGTCATCGTCCCCTCCAGGCGCATCTTCTTGAATTCTGCTGCCAACGAGTTCATTCTCCGCAGCCACTGTTATATTATCATCAAACCTAAAAATAAAAATATTAAAATAAGAACTCAAATGGTATTTTCAAGAAAACGATGCGTAATACTTGAAAGGAAATTGTTAATATCTATTTATTTACTATATACACTGAATGAACATTTGTAACCGGGTACACCTAAAAGCTCACTGTATCATGCTTTATAACGCATTCTCAAAAAAAATAGAATATTTTGAAACTTTTTTCTTCACCTATTATATTCTTAAAATTAAATTGATTTTTTAAGCTTATAAAATTTGCAATACATTTTTAATTGATGTATATCTGCTCTATTTTTTAATGATCAAAAACTATGATAATAAAACTTAAATACTTTTTTGCTAATTATTAAGTTGTGTAAATAGAACGTCTCAAAAAATTAAAATACTTCAACTTTTGTCTCATAAAATTTGAATATTTGAATAATATTTTTTGTTTATATTTATCCCCTCTAAATTGGTTATTGGGATGTTCCAACAACATAAAAACAGGCATAAGAATAAATGATTATAGCAGTTTTTATAATTACATCAAGATGGGACGAAAAGAGTCTCTAATATCTGAAGATAAGCAGAAAATCATTTTTTTCCAACAATGCGGAGAAAAACAAACTGAAGTTACCAAAAAAGTTCGTTGTTCGCAGTCTTCAGTTTCCAAAACTTTGAAAGAGTACGTCAATACAGGGAAAGTAACCGCAAGGAAGCTAGGCAGTGGCCGAAAACGTATCACCACTAAAAGAGGATGCGACTTTGAGGAAAATAGGCATCCAGCATCAATTCAGCACGCCGAGCGGTTTTATTGAAGGAAGCATCTGGAAGCAAGTAGGAGTTACAACCAGCAAAGACACGTTAAGCTTCGAGAAATGTAGTTTAAGCCATATACAGGGTGTATCTGAACGGTCTGTACAAACTTACAGCATGATATCCTTGTAGCCAGAGTAGCAATATATGTCCCATGAACATAGGGTCACAAACGCTTCCTTCTGGAGATACAACCGTGCGACGATGGATAGGCCGTGGAAGACCAATCCGTGGCCAGCACGTTCGCCGGATTTGAATCCCTTAGACTTTTTTTGTGGGGCCACTTAAAAACCCTTGTTTTTTCCACCCTCGTACCAGATGTTGGTACTCTTCGCCAGCGGATCGTGGACAATTGCGATGTCATCCGTAACACACCCGGTATTTTCCAACTGGTTCGCCAGTTTGATATCTTTAAAATGTATGAAATACCTTCCTTGCAATCTTTAATTAAAATTGCTCGTCTTAAAGAAATATATCGAGCAATTACTGATAGCAACCATCCGCTCCACTATGCTAACCAATGGCTTACTGACACGCCTAATACTCGAACTACACAAAGATATAAACTTAGACCAAAAATATTTTCCCACTAGTGCTTGTGATTATTGGAATAATTTATCATTCAATGCTAGGAATGAGATTTTAAATTGCGCGGTAAAGTCATGTTCAAACCATAAATTGCATGTTTTTAAATTGATTCAACAAGCTATACCTTAACCTATGTAACTCTTTGTACTTGTCCAACTTTGGATGTAAATTTGCAAATAACTAACTAAATAAATAAATAAAATAATTAAAGGATTAATTTTAAACAGATGTTTAAGATTAAAATCTTGACCCGAAGGATAAAAATATCGAAAATAATTGTTTATTAAAAAACATTTATCAAATATCTATTTCCCTCAATAAATGTGAAACATTCCTAAAGTGTTTTCTGGAGATATCCTTATTAAATTTCACAAATTGGCTTTTAGAAATTCAGTAATTTTTGATAACTCTTTGTTGATTTTATATAAACAGACAGTTTTTAATCTTTGCAATTAGTAATTGATAATTGTTAATTTTAAATAGTTTAGGAATTGAGATAAAAAAATTAAGGAATGTTCCATGTTTATTAAGGGTAAGAGATTTTAATAAATCTACGGCAATCCCTCTGAACAACATTAAATTTCAAACCTCCGCTTTTCGTGAATTAAGTGGAATTTTATGTCCCTAGTTTACAGGTACTTTAAAACACATTATTAGATGAAAGTCTTAATGCCATACGTCAATTTTATATTCCTAGCTTGAGTGGTATACGATATATAAAAATGAACTGGAGCCATTTGTGTCTATGCAACTATATGAAATATTTTGTTGCTTCCTTGTGAGTAAGTTCTTAATTATCTAATAATAAAATGTGCTAACCTAATTTTGAAGATGAGAAAACGCAGAAATGCTCCGGCTTCTCTTATTAATAGCCACTTTACGCATTCACTAACTGACTCTGCTCAGTGAATCACATCGAATGCTACGTCAGTTTGACATCACTGAATAGGCACATGGCGCAAAGGAAACAGAAGTCACGAAGTTGTGTATTGAAATCCCCTTTCAGTTTCCTCTTACACCCAGCTTCCTCTTGTATTCATTCTTCCTGTTTAAAGCATAAACAATTAATCATTGAAAAATAAAAAAAACTATTATTAATATTCGTAATAATAATAATTATAATAATAAGCATTTTGGATAAGTATCTCAGAAGCGTGAGGTTTAGCAATAAAAACAACATAAAATTCTACGCTACTGCGACCATAGCTATAAATTTATATTTCTATTTTTCTTCTCTATTATCACAACAACAACATCATAATCTGATTTTTTTTCAACTTTAAACGTGATAACATGCGCTCGTGTGATTCGTCACATTTCCTTTTTTTTATTTTCGCTTTTTATTTTATCATCATCCGTTTTGTAACTGAGTCATATTCACGCTTATTGAGAAAAACATAAAAATGCTTAATCTTACTCAGTGTTATAGCAAAAATGCACGATTAAAGGCGTCTCTTATGCTCTCATACATAAAGGTAAGTGTTCAAAAGTGGTTTATTAGATATTGACTGGCTTTTTTACATCCTGACCGATTAATTTGCATAATAGCTTATCTGCTTTTGAATGCGTTGATAACATTTTGCAGGTGTGTTAATGAGGCATTATCTACTTTTCAACTAGCGGAGGCACCTGGCATTGCCCAGGTTAATTAGAGCTGGAGGTAAAATACTATGCTTTATAAAAGTTTTAAAACTTTGGTATATTTTGGAACCATTCAGAAAATATTAGAATGATTTAGGTAACTTTGACTATTCATTGAAATTAAAAGGTGAAGCGTGAAGTGCGGCAAAAATACTGTTAGGGAACTCGGGGTCCTTTTGTCATTAGACTGCATCTAAACGTTGCCTTCTTATAGAGTCTAAACTATTTTAAAAATTCTTCAGGTTAAACAGATAAAAACACAAACGTTTTAAAAGTATACAAAAAGCTATTTTGAAAAAATAAGCAAAATGAATACACTCACTGAACAAGGAAATCTACTGTTCTAATAAGTATCAATTCTAAGAAAAGCCCGATCGACAGAAATTCTATGTATTGTTACGAACCCTAACGGCTTCTCACTAATTCGCAGAAATTGAAATTATGACCAGGAAAGTAGAAAGCCTGAAAAACATTACAACTCGACGTAAGCATGTAAGTTGTGTGTTCTCAAAATATTTTTGTTAATGAACTTTACAAAGTGATCAGCCATGAGATTAATTATATGTCTTCAGGATTTGGTTGAAATTTTAGAAGGTCAATCTACAATATTAATGTACCTTCTGTGTAAAAGGATGTGAAAAAACCTTCTGTCGTTCAATGGCTTTTCGTTTCGGAGAAAAAATCTAATTTTTTTTCCGTTTACTATTGAAGTGGCAGATAAGTCAAGTGGGAAGAAAGGTATTCAACTTAAAGGCGGTGGCGCAGTGGCTAACGTCAGGCCTTTGTGATTTCCTGGCCCGGGTTTGATTCCTGTCATTATTTTCTTTTTTTTTCTTTTTTTTTGTTTTTCGCCATTATTATTTGTTTGCACTTTGCGTAGTAACATTCACATACATAAGAAACGATTGCGCATGGACTGTCGATAGTTCGAATAGATCTTTATCGCTTCTTTTTCATTTCAAACGCCAAATTGACATTCGCTTTCCGTTTTCGATTACTATGACCGTCCGTGAAAATGTTGTACTAAGTAATCAAAAAAGTAATTTCCGTTTTTATATTGCCATAAAAGGAAGTGATAGAAGATATGCAAATGAGTGTACAGTGTGGTCCAAAATCCGTCAGGGGGGGAGCAGGAAGGTTAGCCTGTATAAATACAGGACTGTTAGGCATTCAAATCAATCACATATCGTGCAGAAGTGAAGACAAATGGAGGTATCGAAGGAGATGGTTAGGTGTCGTTTGCTTTATGACTTCAAGGTAAGCTTGTCAGCAGCAGCATCAAGTCGCCGAATGTATCTTGCGTTTTGGGATGATGCTGTGAATGAACGCACCGCAAGGCATTGGCTTCAGAAATTCAGGTCGGGAGAATTTGCCATTTCTGATGAACCCCGTAGTCTAGTGTGTCTGTTGGATAGACGCCAAATGGGTCACTACGAGCTGCTATCAACTGGCCAAACCATCACTGGGGACATGTACTCCCAGCAGTTGGAACGTGTGCAACAGGCATTGCAGCGGAAGGAGCCAGCATTGGTGAATCGCAAAGGGGTACTCTTCCTTCATGACAATGCCTGGCCACATGTGGCGCGGGTGGCCAGAGAGACCATAGAGCGACTTGGCTGGGAAACTTTTTGTCATCTACCTTGCTCACCAGATCTTGCTCCAACGGATTATCATCTTTTCCATTCTCTGGACAACCATCTTCGTGGAAAATCCTACACCAATGATACAGACCTGCGAAAGGCACTCACGGACTTCTTTGAGTCCAAGACCGGCAAGTTTTACAACCAAGGGATTGGTCAACTGGAGACACGTTGGCAGAAGGTGCTAGATGCCAATGGGGATTACTTTGGGGACTAGCGATACGCTACCTTTTGTGTACATCATTTTGTTTTCCGGAATTAAAAACTGCAAGAACTTTTGTGGTGACCTAGTACAACGCATTTTGCATATTTTTTGACCTGTGACGTTGCTTATGTATGTGAAGTGCAAACAAATAATAATGGCAAAAGAAAAAAAATGATTGGAATCAAACCCCGGCCAGGAAATCACAGAGGCCTGACGTTAGCCATTGCGCTACCGCTGTTATGTTGAATACCTTTCTTCCCACTTGGCTTACCTGCCACTACAATAGTAAACGGAAATTTTTTTTATTTTTCTCCGAAACGAAAGGTGGTTGATTCAATTCCTTTTACACAGAAGGTATATTATGTTATAGATTGACCTCCTAAAATTTAACTAAATCCGTGATGACATGTCCGTGCGGTCCCCTTATTAATGGTTATAGATAACTATTTGATTGGTTGCACCTGGTACATTTTCTCTAATATTTATATTTATTACCATATCATTTTTAGAATTCTGTGTTGCTATCACCATTGTTGATAAAACACGGCCGGCCTATTGTTGCACAAACTTTGGCTTGCATTGTTGGTGATATTGTTGGTCCTTGCATATTATTGGTGAGATACCTCCTATTAGTATGCGCTGCCATAATTTTGAATGCCATTTATTATTGTTAATTATTTTTTTTCGAAATCTCATGTAGACAGTGCCTTCCTATTGCATTGAAGATTATATCCTCGGTGTTGCATGAAATCTCTTTTTAATGCAAGTTTCAGTTATCAAGGAATTCTCCCATAAATTCAAAAACATTATAGCATAAGCAGCTCAATAATATTATGAGCGGTCGCGTGTTCGCATGATTTTGTTTATCCATGTGCGTAGCAAAACTGCTCATATAAATCGCTTTCCATACGCCACGGTACACGCTTTCCATATAGCCCGTCAAGAATGAGTCGCGTTGTAGGAGGGTTTAAGGAGTTTCCATAAAACAATAATATTGAAGCTGACTTCATTACTTACTTTTCAAACCCGGTTATCCGTTAGGCTCGCGGGGTCAGCATCCCCACGGAGGATCTCCAGCACTAATGACCCTCCGCCATCAGGCGCATGTCCCCAATGGAATCGAACCCAGATTTTTTCATATAGTATAGCCGTTTGGTTCGAGGCCGACCCCTTGGTCTCTTACCCATCGGCTTGGAAAATAGCAACTCCCTAGAAAGACCAGTTTAGAGCATCCATATTACGTGGCCAAACCAACGCAACTGAGATCTCTTAATGCGGAGAAGTAGCGACTCAACACCTAAAGACTCCCTTATTGTACCACTGTGAACTCTATCTACTAGGATAACATTTGCCATACTTCTCAGAATCTCATTTAGGCTGCTTGCACCCGCGATCGCACTCTTTCGATCATTACCGTAGGTGAGAATGAGGATAAAGATCGATTTGAAAACAGAGAGCTTAGCTTTATTTACCAGCTCGCGATCTGATATTAAAGCTAATTCGGCTTAATAATTTAATTATCCTCGACAAGCCCAATAAATTTGTCCTTCAAAACATACACATTGCTAATATTATTTTCTCCCCCCGCAGTCTTCACATCTGACAGGTTGTTCTAAGACTGGAAACTAAACCAAAACCTCCTTAAGAGAATGCGAATTTTAATATCATATATAGACCTGATAAGTGTGTCGTTATTTCCGGTAAACTTGTCGCCTAGCGATATCAAACAACGAGTCGATCATGGTGAACTGCTTTGCTCCGCGTTGTTAACAGAATTGACAGATCTCTATTTTGATTATTTTCCATCAGATGAGAGAAAAAAAGAGCAGTGAATCGACCGTATAAGGTCAGTCTTTCTATTTGTTAATAATTTTGCAGTAATTTCTCTCTGGCATATTTTAAAATCATTCCTAGATTTAATGTAGCCATTTGTTAAATAAGTTTCGATATATCACGGTATGAAGATGAAAGGATCGATTTACTGTTGTGCAAGGTGATTAAAAATATCCATACGTGACTACCGCTTAGGATCGCTAGGCAACGGGCAAACAGAAATTGACGTCATTACTTATCAGCTGAGGCCTACTAGAAAGATAAGACCTGGCATTCAAAAGTCACCTGACTATTGGTATCTGAGCAGCAATCCATTCTTCATTGTTTCCAATAAACGAAAAAAACACTGATTATTAAAATCCAAAATGAAGACAATGATATTTGGATTGTTGTTCAGACCATGACGGTCAGGTGACTTTTGAGTGCCAAGGCTTGTCTTTTTCGTAGGCCTCGTCACCAACTCTATTGATTATACACTAAGACGGAGTTATAATCTGAATAGGCAAAACCAACCACGGACATGCGGCTATTCGCCGGCGGCACAGGTCTCATCCAACTACCGCAGGGGAAACGGCGATGACCGTAGTTGCACGGCCTTCTAGAAACTACCAGGCCTGAACAGTGAAAAAATAAAACATTGTTACGTTATTCTCGAAGCCAACGAAAGACAGGCCAGGGCACTCAAAAATCACATGATTATCGGAGTCCGGGCAACAATCCGTCCTTCATTACTTCCAACAAACAAAAAAATACTGATTGTTTAAATTCAAGATGGAGACAATGAAGGATGAATTATTGACCGGACCCCGATGATCATGTGACTTTTGAGTGCCCTGGCCCAACACCTCCTAGAGAGAAGGCCTGCGGACCAAAGGTGTATGCATTGTTACATCATCATCAAGCGACCAAATTTAGGGCTTATTATTGGTAGAAATACGATAACAATAGCCGCTTGATGATGATGCAACAATGTATACACCTTTTGTCCGCAGGCCTTCTCTATAAGAGGTGTTGCCTGGCCTGTCTCTCGTTGGCCTCGAGTGGTGCTCGTTACCGACGAAAAAGGCAGGCCCCGGCTCTGAAAAGTCACCTGACCATAATAGCCCGAGTAACAATTCAACCTTCATTGTTTCTAACAAACGGAAAACACTAATTGTTAAAATCCAAGATGGAGGCAATGAAGTTGGATTGTTGCTCAGACCATTATGGTCAGGCAAATTTCAGTGCCGCGGCCTGTCTTTCTCGTCGGCTGCGGATGGTGCTCGAACACCACCTTGACAGAAAGCCTGATAACGGAAACATCATACATTGTTACATCATCATTAGTCGACCATTGTTACTCCTATTTCTACCAGTAGTAAGCCCTAAATTTGGTCGACCACGAGGCTAACGAGAAATACATTACAGCACAAAGAGAATCAGCTTTTCCACAAAGATTTTTATTCATTCAACCATGGATATGCATATCCATGGTTGAATGAATAAAAATCTTTGTGGAAAACGGGACTCTCTTTGTATTGTAAGGAATTGGCATCCATAATACGTAAGGTAATGAATTTTTTCTATAAGAGAAATACATTGTTTCCAACACAGGAAAAAAACACTGATTGTTAAAATACAAGATGGAAAACAATGAAAATTACATTGTTAATAGACCTATCTTGGTCAGGTGACTTTTAAGTGCCGGAGCCTGTCTTTTTCGTTAGCCTCGGGTCGACTACGTAGCACACGTGAAAGACAGGCCCTGGCGCGGAAAAGTCACCTGACTATCTTAGACCATCTTCTCGTCAAGAGAGGGCGATATGAATGAAGCCAGAAACACGTGTAGTGAATATAGAACGCGACTCGCTAGATTTGTTTCTAGATTCATTTATATAGCCCTCTGTTGACGACAATAGGCAACATTATTCTCTTTCGACATATAAATATTAAAATTTCTTCGAAATATTGGTAATAATAGCCTTCCATCGTACTGGATTATACTTATCTAGTACTGCTCTTTCCCTTTCTTCTAACTCCGTCTCAGCGTTTCACAGTTTCCAAATTAATAGAGTTGGTAATGAGGCCTACGAGTAAGACAGTCCTTGGCATTTAAAAGTCACCTGACCATCATGGTAATGTTATTACAGAAGTGAATTCAACGTCACAGTCTTAGTGCTTCAACAATACATTAATGACGTTCAGGCCTGGTAATTTCTAGAAGGCCGTGGTGGTTGTCATCTTAAGCTTATAAGAAGTCAGTTTCTTACATATCAGTGTTGTTCTCAACATCTGATTTTATGTAAAGCATGGCACAGCTCAGTTTATGTGTATTCCGTTTCAAATTCTCATTCAGTGTACATATTCTTGTCGTTCACTGCCCCGTTATGACATAAGTAATAGACACCATCTTCTTGGTGGTTCCATCTGAGCATTGGTTCTAATTTTTATTTTCAGGTTTAATTGATATACAGCAGAGGTTAACGAAAATGAACAGGAACTCGTTGAGCGCACGATTCAACAAGATGCGCCTGGAGGGGACGATGACGGACGTGGTGATCCACTGCGGTGAACTCACCTTCCCTGCCCACAAGCTCGTCTTGGCCGGAGCCAGCGCCTACTTCCAAGCCATGTTCTCGGCCGACATGAAGGAAAGTCAGGCCACCGAGATCGACATGGGCGCAATTGTCGATCCGCAAATACTGATGACTGTGTTAGAGTACATGTACACGGAGACTATAGACGTGACACATGATACCCGATCTCTCCTTCGAGCGGCAGAATATTTGCAGATGGATGCCCTTTCGGATATGTGTTGCCAGTATCTGCTTAAGTTCCAGTGCCTTACGGAAGCTTTTGAGTGTTGGTACATATTCGAGGAGTATGGTAAGGAGGCTAGACATGAGATCATACTTCAGCTAAGTAAGAGGTTGGACGAGGTTTACCTTATGGTAGAGTTCTTAGAGCTGGACTCTTTCCGGATGCGAGAGTTGATCCGAGTTTCTGGGGAAGTGGAAATCCCGGGCAATTTCACGAAATCTACGTGGAGTGACATCAGGTTCCAAGCACTGGTCAACTGGGTGAGGTATGAGTTGGATGATAGGAAACTGCTCTTCAAAAGTGCATTAGAACTCATCAACTTACGTGATGTCAGCTGTAGTTGTTTGGTGCATGTAGTGGAAAGCGAGACGTGGATCATGCAAGTGCCGGCGTGTGCAGGAAAGTTAACGAACACCATCTTAAGGACTTTATGGCCGAGGAAAAAAGGAACAGCGCTGGTGTACTTGGCGAAAGAGCACTCGATGAAAATCCACTGCATTCATTTTGACGAATCCATGTCTTGTGAAGTTCTAACCAAACTGGAGTCCCCCTTACCGAACTTCAAACGCAGCGAAGTGGTGCATGTCTTTAGCACTGGATGTAAGATCATCTTCTTCACTTCTAAGTATAAGGTCTTCAGTTATAACTTAGAAACCCAACTTTGGAACGAAATCCTGATTGACAGCTCCCCCTTTACTTCGACGCAGTCGTCCATTATAAGTTGTATCTTCTTTCAGGATGACCTGTACGTACTTAGTGAGAACAAGTTCGTTCGTTACTCCGACCTCCACATTTCAAGTCGGATGGAAGAGAAGAATCCTCCAGTTGTTTCGGACACAGCCCAAAGGGAAAGTCTTGTGGAGATTGGTAATAAACTGTACTGCATTGGAGGTAAGAAGCACCTTCAGGAGTTCGACGTCAGCAACAACAAGTGGCATCAGGTGGATTTCAAGAGCCAGAGCAAGTTCGTGGCTTCTTTGAAGGACAACACTTTCTTTTACTATTGCGAAGGCAGTGAGCTGTACATCCTTACCAAAGACCTTCTGAACCTATTTGTCGTGAGCATCCCTAACAACCGTTTCCTGAGCATCAGGGGGATTAACCTGCCTAATTCCATAAAGCAAGGTCGCTGGCTGGCCTTCAGGGTGTTCCCACTGTCGCCCAAGAACAACCATTTCAAGTACTTCATCCTGGATGATGAGGGCTTTTTTTGGATCCGGGTGACGGAGGGAAATTTCGAGACGTGGATCAAAGACAAAGAGGTGCTGCAAGTTAAGAAGAGAGGCTCCTTGAACCAAAACGTCAACTTCTTCTCTGTCAATGTCTCACTTCATGTCTGAGTAAGATAGACTCTGGAACACTTCAGCACGTTTGCGCTTTATGTGATGTCCAACCGTTCTTCCGTCCATTCATAAAGAATTCTCGCTAAGGATGAATCAGCATGACGTCATCCAATTTAGCACCAGTGCTCCCCATGAGGGTGTAATATACTTTTAAGGAATTAGTACAGGTTTTAGTCAAAATACTTAACACTTAAATAGTAGAAAACACTTACTCAAAAAACATGCATATGTGTAAAAATGCTCTGAAAATGTCCACCTTACAAAAAACAGCGAACATCAGTAGCATTTAAAGCCCAGATAAACATTCCCCACGGAGTAGATGGTTTCTACAATTTAGGTGTTATATAATTTTGGCTAATTCTGTATATACAAACGGTAATACAAGAAGAAAAATTGGCCATATGGCGCCAAATAAGAGTAACAACACATGTCATTATTTCAAAAGTATACAAGTATGAATTTAGAATGTGCTTCAGCTTCAGATACTTGTCCAGAGTATTCTTCAGAAATCCCTCTATTAATTCATTGCTATAATTCCTCACTTTCTTCAGCACTTTAACCAGGAAGCCCTGGTGAAATTCTTAAAGAACTTAACCTAATGTTACCTAACAAACAAGGTAGCGCTGAGTAACCTGAATAAAATATAGCGCTCCAAGTTGAGTAATGGCAAGGTTAGGTTAAGTACTAATTTAAGCTAAAACTTGACACACTTAGTATGTTATGAACTATCTAAACTAAAATCATCTATTATTATCCAACCTAATGTAACTAGCCTACTTGGTACTTGTTTTCTACATGTACATTCAGCGACTATTTCTCCAGTAATGAAAATCTGTCACTATACATGGAATAAAGCATAGAGTTGCAACTTGGATAATGGTAAGGTTAGGTTGGATCTAACTTAAGACATAAACCTATTTAGCCTAACCAACCTAATCTCACTAAAGGCATAACCAATTACCCAACCTGAGGATCTAAGTCTGTTTACTGCCAACCGACCCCACAGTTAGCTGAGGCAATAACCTAATTGCTTTTGTTAAGGCTCATAGATAATGCACGAAGAAAAGAGTGAGCTAGAAATAAATGGTAAAACCTGATCTACCAGGAAAAAAATGGCAGTATCAACAGATTTTCTTGTATAATTTAACTATTTTTTCTTGTAGTGCTTTATGTTACATACATTATTTTTAGTAAAAATTTGTAATTGTTTATTGATAAATATTTTATATTTTTTATAAAATTTTTAAATATTTTATTTTTAATGGTTTAATGAAAAAATTAATTAATTTTTAATTTTATTTATTTTAATTTTTCTTAGATATTTTACACAGAATTTTTTGTAGATATTTTATGTTTATCTTTAATATTTTTTTGAAAAAAATTTTTATATTTAATTTTTATTTTTTTTTTGAAAATGTTAATGAATATTCTGCCTCAAATTCCAATTTAATAAAATATCTAAAAAAATTGTTAGGTTCGGAATATCTTTCTCGGGTCAAGATAGATAGATAGATAGATAATTCAGTTTTATTTCCTAGTTTGTATATTTAATATAATACGTACATTAAATTTCAATTTAGAATCGTTACATTACGAATATTTTCATATTCTAATTATTTCTGAACAGCACAGAAATTACATGTATTTTTGTTCTTGCTAGTTTATTCTTCTGGTTCTCTTCCCTCACCCTTTCTTATCCTCTCTGTTTCTTTTAAAAATTTAACTATTGGCCATATGACCGAATTTCCCCCTAATAATATTTTCTCCCAGTTTTATGTGTTCGTCTTGCTACCTTCAATTCTTCGCACATAAAGAGAATGTGATCCGCTGTCTCTTCTGCTTTGCCGCACACCCTCTATTTCTTTTCATCCTCCGAAAACCCCTTTTTTCCACCCTACATTCATTTCTCGCCCTCGCTCTTTCCCATAGTGCCCTATCCTTGTCCTTCATTCTCATACTCGTATATCTTTCTCTTTGCAAGTGTTCTTTAATTTTACTATAATAGCTGTAATAGCTTGATTTCTGTATCTTTGTGTTCCTTTCTCTTATTTCCCTGTGTACTAACTCCAGCATGACCTCCTCATTTGTCTCTTCTATTTGCTTGATCACCATTTGTTCACTATCTCATCGGTTATTCCTTCAGCCATTTTCTGCAACCATTTTATATTTCTCCCGTCTTTAAATGTTTTTCTCACTGCTCCCCAACAGCTTTTAGGGATTCTGCCATACAGCATCTTCTCTATTTTCTCTATGTAATTTAAAGTTCTTTTGCATACCTCTATCTTTAGGCTCATTCTCCCCATTTCCTCTATCATTATATATGCCAGCGTATTATTTTCCCAGCCTATGATCCTTCTTAAATACTGATTTTGAATCGTTTCAATGGTTTCGTCGCATTCCCACCCCCCACACCTGCGTCCCATAGTAAATAACACTCTACAGCAACGACTCAAATAGTTCTATTTGCTCTTTTTTCTATTCCCCAAGTCATTCTCATAGCTACAGTCGCCTTTTCTTTGATTGCCTTTTCATGTTTCGTCCATGAGTTTTTTGCCATGAACCACACCCCGAGATATCTGTATTCGTTTACTATTTTTATTTCTTTCTCTCCCCTCCCGTCCCTTTTCCCACCTTTCCTGTCTTTCCTACCTAGCCTCTTTCTCGGCTCACTTAAAAAAGCGTTTTTAACTGTTTCTTTTTTGCGATTAGGAAGACATGTCACTTGATACTGTGATAAGAAAGGTTCTCCCGTCCACTGTGATAAGAAAATATAAAATTTAAGATATTAAAAATAAATCAAAAACTTGCCAATAAAACATGAAAAATAAAATATTAATTTCCAATAAAAATTTAAGAAAAAAATTAAAAATTTCCAAATAATTAAATAAAAATAATTCAAAATTAAAAAAAATTAGAATTAAAATCTTGAAAATTTTTAATCAAATATTAAGAATAAAATATTACATATTTGCCAGCTTAATATTACAAATCAAATAATTTAAATTTACCGATTTAATTTTAAGAATAAAATGTTAAAACACTGTTTATTAAAATAATAAAAATTATCAATAAAATTTTAAAAATAGAATCAAACAATTACCATGAAAATAATAAGAATAAATAATGCATTGAAAATAGTCCAATATAAAATAGTAATATGATATAAAAGTTGAAAACGAAAGCATCTTTTACTTTCGCCAGTGTACAAAATCATTTATTTCAATTTTTGAAGTTACCTTACTAGAACTACTTGTTCGTATAGTAATATCACTATAAAGCGGTTATTGCCTCATGTAAACTGTGAGACCAGTTTGGCAGTAAACAGATTATAATGTAACCTTGCCTATTATTACCACGAAAGAAAAAAACAGGCGCATGCAGAGTATAGGTGCTTATCGATTGAAAACGTCTGTTTATTCAGAGTTTCTAAAAAATGGCGGCCTTCTCTTCGCCTCCAAATCTGTTTGTTCAAGGAAAGCTATAAATGTCAAGCTAGAACCAGAATTTATTGATATAGTAATGATACAATAATAATAGAGAAGAGCAATGCAATCTGAGTATCTTATTCAATATATCGATCAATCGAGTGTCAGATATGTTTCGGTTTCGATTCAGCTGCGATTTTACTATGGCAATGCCAGGAATAAGTAATGCTCCGTTTCCTGTCCATTTCCGAGGTTTTTTTCATTTACGCATGCGCCAGTTTCCTTTTTCTTTCGTGCCAGGCACCATAAGTTAACCTGTTTAGCATTCGGATTGTACAAGGAGCGTTCAAAAAGTAATGCACTGCAATTTATTTCTAAGACCCGAACTGTGCTACTCGCTGAAATTTTGAGGAGTCCTTGTTTGAACCTTCCGCCTCTGTTGCGAAATTGCAGTCATCGCCGTCAGGTGGAAGCGCGATAGCGAGTGTTAAAAATGGCAAAGATCAGTGATGCACACGTTACAAGCAGCGTTTGCGAGGAAAAAAGTATCGGAATGCGATTCGAATCCAATGATGATGGTGAGAAAAAGTGGTTGCGTGAGCAGGACCAAGAATGGCACCAAGTGTTCTTCCGGAACGCTTACATAAAGCCAAAGAAACGGAAGGAGGAGTCTTTGAAAAATATTCAGTAGAACTGACGGTTGCAGCAATGCGATGCCGAATTTCAAAGTTGTATGTTCCATACTTTCAGAGAAATAAATTAAGGTGTATTTCTTTTTAAATGCTCCTTGTATAGCTATATCCACATCTGTTTCCTGTAATGAAAAACTCACAATTCATGGAATAAGACATAGACCTGCATTTGGGTGGTGGCAAGGTTAAGTTAGGTCAAATGTAAGACATAACCTAAGTTGGCTAAGTCTTAGCCCAACCAACTTCATCTAACCTGATCTAATATGATCTAATCTACTATCTAACCCAACCTCGCCTATTATTACGCAAAATAACATAACCTAACCTAACTTACCTTGCATAAACTACCAAAGAGGTTATAACTTTAAACTGACCAATCTTGCCTAACTTACAAGATCATCTAACCCTCGCAGTTTCTGGGATGTTTGTCCCAGAAATGCATAAGGATGTACATGTAGTCGCATCATATGAAAATGCTTTAAGGACTGTGTAAAAGAGGGCATGTGAAAGGGCGCAAAATGACCTAAATATTGACACGCCCAAAAACTAATGAACCAACCAATGACTTGATCTATTATCCAACCTACCCTTTGTTGACTCATTTGGTCATTTGAATTTGTGAGTTCAAAAAGAGCCCAATTCCAAAATCCTATTTTCGGGAAGCACAAAATAATGCATTTACGACATCATTTTTAACGCATAAAGAAGAGGCTTGGGCCGTTTTCGATCGTTGAAGACAATACGAGATGCAATCAAAAAGTTCCTGGACTGGTTCATTTAAAATTCAAAAAGTTTACACAGTGTTCCCTTGCGAAGCCATATAATGAGTCCAGCGTTCCTGCCACTTCTGGAATGTCCTTGAAATGAGTCAAGCACCTTCCTCGATTCGCACTGGATCTGCTCAATCATATCAAATTGGCGACCTTTCAACTGGATTTTCATTTTTGGAAAGAGGGCAAAGTCTCCAGGAGCCAAATCTGGCGATTAGGATGGGTATGAAAGCGCAATCATGTTGTTTTTCGCAAGAAACTTGCGTGTGAGGAGAGCTCAGTGAGAGGGTGGAGATCCAGTTTTTTTTTTCACGCCACAGATCTGGTCGCTTTCGCCGAACGTCCTCTCTCAGATTGCTCATTGCACGTGGTCACAATAGCAGTATTTCCTCAATCCCCAATGCACATGAAACAAAATCCTTTGAAAAGCTGATTTATGAATGTTAGCTGTATAATTTACTGTATTTGTAAACTTGTATTGCCATTTGTTGGCGAGATGCGCAACTAGTCCTGGAACTTTATGATCGCACCTCGTAAAGCGTAGGTTTCGATATTAATATTGAATTTGGCTCATTTTTGAACTCAAAAGCTGAATTGGTTTTGAAGCTGCATATTCCGTATTCTGGATACAGTTTTACTTGAATATCACTTAATGAAGATTTTGGAGCATCCACAATCACTTAAATGACCCTGGTGGGTCATTGTGCGATATCATCACTGAACAAACAGAAGCTTTGGACTATTTTGCATTATGTATAGAGTTCATTTAATAACTATGTGGTCCTTACATTTACATAAAGCTAACTCTTCGTTGGTGTCTGTTTTTAATTAATTGATCAGATCGTATATATAAGCTGATGTTTTGATGTCTTGCAAAATTATGTCATTTAAGAGGAGGGTTAGTAGGATTTATTATTTTACATAAGAGTTATACTTGTTTTGAGCAGTAATTAAATTTAAAATTGTTGAACATAGCATTGTGTCATGCTGTAGCAGTTTTCTTTAAATTGACTTACACTGAAATGTCAGAAAAAAGTGGTGCAGCTGAGTCCATACATAATACACGCAACCTGAGGCAGGTCTAATAGTTTCCTTTTTCAATGGCAGGTTCAGGCCATGCAGAGCTCTGGAACGCGGTTAATCAGTTGGAGCGAGAAACAAAGCTTGGATTTTCGTCTATGACCACTTCCAGCTTGTTCAGTGAATACAGGAAATCTGGCAAAACACCCCAACTTACGAAAGCACTGTAGTCTTACAAAGATACTGGATCGACGTGATCATGGAAAGAGTCATGGGTGGTACCTCTACAAATGTCTTTGATGGTGAATGCTATGTGTGAATTCTTTTTGATGGATTACATGCCCTGTGTTCATTCTGAGGATTGGCTTCTTCCACCACACAGGTTTACAGCCATCTGAAGTTGGGGTCTTGCATCGTCATCTAAGTTATCAGACCTCGGCTTTATCGAACGTATCCATAGTCAACGCCAATTCACTTTAGAAATCCCTTAGAGCCCAATTGCTCAGTTACAGGGGTAATTTTAGTAATTCTAGAATGGTTTTGAATGGTCGCTCTGGTTTTTCACATGAATATTTTTTAAAGGAATGAAACTCCTAGAACTCGTCAAATGAACGCGGTATTATTTTTCCTGACACTTCAGCGTATTACTGTCACGTATATGGAAGCTCTTGCCTTTATCAAGGTATTGTGAGATCATGAGCTTTCTTTTTATCATCGCTTATCCCAAGTTTCTTCAACAACGTATAGGCTCTCGTTATGAGTTCCTTGTCCAACATGGGGAAGTGCTTTGGCAGTTGGTTTGCAGCTTCTTCAATGCTCTCGAATTGCTTTATATCGACGTCATTGGTTACCAGGTCTCCAATTTTAAGCACGAAATCCATTAAAGTGATACTCCTGCCCAAAGGATAGAGACAAGCAAGTATAGTAACATTGATTATACACTCCGCCCGTGCCATGTAAATGGCTTCCAGCATGTTGTCGAAGAAACTCAGTCGCCTCGGTGTCGTGCCGAAACCGCAGAAGTCCACCCACTCCTCGCAGTCCACCGAAGTCTTTTCTGGTCGGTGGCACCTCATATAGGTGCCATTCAACCTCTTCTCTAATCGCATTTCATGAAAGGCGAACTTTCTTTCCACCGGGAGGTCATCTAAGGAGATGGCCTCGAAAGTTGGGAAGCCCATGCCCACGTCTACATAATACATGCCACCTCGTTCGTCTAAGTTCTTCACCAATAAGACCACGTGGTTATTTGGTTCGGGACAGGGTACGGCTGTTCCGTTCGTGATGATGACGTCGTAACCGAGATGGAGCAGAATTTGGTAGAAGAAGCCATTTAGGGCGGAGCAAGTTCCTGCCTTGTGGGTCAATACATCCTTGACTATTCTGTCCGCGTAGGGTATTCTTCTGTTCGGGATCTCCTCGGAGTGGAGGTAGAAACTCTGAAAAGAACAAAAAAGGCACGTACTTTTAGAATTTATTAAGGTATAATAGAAAATTGATGCTTAGAATGTCAAAGCAAACTATATCACTTCATAGGAATCTACAAGACATACAGGGTATCTCTAAATGGAATGGCAATAAGTACCTAGCGTGATACTTTTCATGATATTTGAGACTGACGATGAACTAAAATCTATATGCGCCATTGGCTGTATTCTATAAACGGGGTATCCTGAAACTGGTACAGCGTTGGGATAAATACCTAAATCGTCAAGGTGCTTATGTGGAATAATGGATAAAGACGTGTAGTATTTTTTGTAATTTTTTTTTTGAAATGGCGTTCCTTTCTGATATCTTCTGGTATATAAACTTATTTTTCAAACCCACTTCTCCGTTAGGATGGCGGGGGCAGCAGCCCTGTGGAGGATTTCCAGTGCTCGCGATCTTTCTCCATCAGGCGCACATCCTCAATGGTAATGCTAGGTAGTCTAGCCACCTCGTTATAGCTGGCTCCTTGGTCTTTTACTCACCGACTTGAAAATTAGTAACTACCTAGAAAGACCCGTTTGCAGCATCTGTTGGCCATACCAACTCAACTGAGACTTATACAGGGTGATTCTAAAATGGTGAATCAAAAATACCTAGCGCTATTATATGAGCCAAAATAAGCATAAAGATCTTCATGCAAAATGAAGAAATCTCAACCCTTATGCCCTTAAACATCCCGCGAAGTTTGTTAAAACCTCGCTAACTTTCGTCATCATCCCAAGAAATGAACAGGATAAGAATATGGCCGAGGACCCTTCGACGAGTACTCGCACAGTAGCTCGTGCGTTAGGAGTTTCTTAGGCAACATTATGGATGATTCTGGATAATAATCTTCAACACCCGTTCCAAATTCAGCGAGTGCAATCACTGCTACCAGGGTATTACCCAGTACGAAGATCGTTTTGTGAAGGAATACGTCGCGTTTATTTTCTGCAAAGGCGACGATTCATACTTTCGATGACATAAGGAAAGATTGATTTTCTTCGGAACAATGACAAAATATGGCACAATTGACAACAAAAAAATAATCATTATTGATAAAAAATCGATATTCATGGTTATGGCAGGGCATATTAATGAGAAATATCTCATGACCAACAATACAGAGCAAAGTTTATGCAACAATAGGCATCAACAATGGTATCAACACGCAATTCACAAATACTCTGCACGGACCAACAATATATATCTCATGACCAACAATGCAAATAAAAGTTTGTGCAACAATAGGTATCAACAATGGTGTCAACACGCGATGCACCAACACTATGCAAGGATCAACAATATATGTCTCATGACCAACAATGCAAGGCAAAGTTTGTGCAATATAGAATTCCTGTTATTCAGGCTTTTCTTAGAAGAATTCTTAGTACTTAACAATTTCTTGAAAGTCTTTAAAAATGATCAGTAACTGGAGATAATGAGTTAGCAGACTATTGAGAAAGAGTGAAAGTCGATAGAGGAAGCACTCCTTTAGCTCCGTGCTGTATTGAGCAAATGGTAAGCAAGTAAATAGAAGAATCGGCTTAAAGATACAAAGTGATGAATGGCCAATTTTTGCTTCAAGACATCGAAAGAAGAAAGGAAATTGCAACAACATCAAGTGTACATCTAAAGTAAGATTACGTGAGTAAAAAATTATTTAGACTAGAAGGCATCCTTGAGAGGTCCATCCATTGTGAGCCTTTAAAAAATTTTTTTACGGTAAATCAAGTCCCGGTATATCACCTAGAATGGATTTTTTCAGTGAAGAGGTAAATTCCTGTCTTTCGGATTTTTCTTAGAATGGATAGTTCCTTCGCTCTACAGGGTGTAAATTTTAAGTTGACAAAGCAGAATAACTCGAAAAATAAGCTTCACACGAAAAAATGCGTAGAATCCAAAGTTGATTATTTTCGAGGGGGCATCTGCTGGTGCTAAAATTAGCCCACCCCCCCCGGCCCCTGGGGGTGGGGCGGGGGGCAACTTTAAAATTTCAAATGGGAACCCCTATTTTTTATTGCAGATTCAGGTCCTACATAAAAAACTACGTACATTTTGTCTGAAACATTTTTTTTTATTTTTGGTAGATGGCGCTGTAATTCAAGAAAATCCATTTTCTCATTTTTGCGTGGAAAT
>JAHWFO010022898.1:134513-152840 GCA_023313115.1 Rhysida immarginata | reverse complement strand
ATTCGCGTTTTATTTTGAATATCACAATTTCTTATTTTGTAAGCATCAATAGTAGCTTTAGGGAGTAACATTTGAATTTGGTGTGAAATTGTGAGGTACAGGTTCAT
Organism: Rhysida immarginata; assembly: GCA_023313115.1. Classification (NCBI taxonomy): domain Eukaryota; kingdom Metazoa; phylum Arthropoda; class Chilopoda; order Scolopendromorpha; family Scolopendridae; genus Rhysida; species Rhysida immarginata. The sequence goes on along the minus strand of JAHWFO010022898.1, from coordinate 152,733 downwards.
ATGGTCAGTATACAACAACTTTCATCTTGGTAGGTAAGTTTGGGGCCGCCCTGTATTTATCCACAGTATTCCTTATTGTCAGCTTTGATATACTGAAAATTTCTTCAATTTTTCCTAGAGGGGCCATTTAGGTATCTTAATGATACATTCTAGGCAGCATTTACAACAATTGCTGGGCGCCGTAATGAGCCGAACAAAATTTTCTTTTTCAGTTCTTTTTCAGTTCTTTTTCACTTCTTTTCATTTACATGGAAATCATCATCGTGAAATATTTCATACAAATTATGCTCATTAAAAAATTGCATGACCTGCATTTCTCAAGTTCAGATAATGTATAGATTTTGCAGACTCAACTTTTTATCTTGAAATTAAGTATTCTAAATAGCTTACCGTGTAGCAAATTGCAGCGTGGAATGTTCGAATGAGTTCGTTGAGGAGCTGGTGCCGCTGTTCTGTTAATTTCTCCCGAAAATTTACGACTTTGAGCTCATTCTCTACGAAATAGATAGCATCTTCATAGTTCAGGGTCGTCCTCTCCATGGTTTCTTCTTCGATTGTTGTCAGGGGCATGTTAAATGTTGAATTATATCTGCTTCAAAGTAAAGGTCATTTTAATTCATGGCTTCAAAAGACTCCTTACGGCTACAAAAAACTCATTCTCTCTCACACACTCTTCGTGTCAGTTTGCTTGGTCTACGTCATTAAAAAGATGTGACGAAAAGAGCGCTCCATTTGATTGGATTAGTTAAGAATTATATAAGAAAATATTTTACATAACTGAATCGAAAGTAATTGAGTTTATGTAATTTTTTTTTATGCATATGTGATTATGAAGTTGTTTTTCCTAGTTGGTAGCTTATTTACTTTTAACTCTTTCATATTTTCGGTTTAACATTAAATCTATTATATAATGAAATTTCAAATTTTTGCTTAGGAGTTCACAATTGAGATTTTAGAAATTTTAAAATTTAATTATCCAATAAGGAAACATTATTATCAAGTCCATTGACGGGATTGGCTGTTGTAAACAAATTTGAAAAAGTAATTGTTTCGATTGGTATTATTGTTAAACTCAGGATGATCAAAAATTTTTAATTGTCGCAATATTTTTATCGATACGTATAAACCACAATGTTTGTATTTTTGTCCGGTTTTAAAATGCAACTTGGAAGTAAGTTATGAAGCTTAAATTTAACACACAGCTCGGTAATACTACCACAATGATGGAAAATATTTAAAATTGGAGATAAGTCTCCCTAAAACATAGACATTTATAATCTATATATTTACATGTACATGTTGTAGCGCCCCAGTTTAGCCTATTTGTACTTAAGTCTTTTATTGTCAAAATTTGTTTAATTTAAGAGTGAATTTTCTGAAAAGTGAAGTTTTATCTTAAGTGTCGGAATTTATTATCGTTGCTTGGTGTTAATAATTACACGTTTTGTGTTTGAAAAGAGTTTAAGTCGTTTAGAATTAATTTATATTTAAAATAATAAGTAGTGCGAGTTTTGCCAATTGTTATTCAGGAGATATTTTGTTTTTTTATCTTATTCGTAGAAAAGTGCTTATGTGATCAGTTTGTCCAGCTGTTCGCCCGTCTGTCTGTCTGTAGACACAATTCCAACAATTCATTGCGTTGCAATAGAGAGAGTCCATGTATTGAATTGTTCAAAGACACAAATTATCCTTGCACTGGGGAAAACGCTTGCTGAGCACATCGGTTCGGTTCTGCGCGTGCTCTAAATGTTAATGTGATTTTGCGCGTGCAGGATGCACGTGATTGACGATTATAGGAGGTTGGATAATATGGATTTGCAGTTGCGTCACCAGAGCGCGCAACCAGTTATGGATTGGTCGAGGGGTCTGACATTCAACAAAATTGTGGCAGAGATTCATGAATCTCGATAATTTGATCAAGATTCAAGGAATTGTTAACGCATTCAGATTTGCCAGAATTCCCCAAATCCTACGAAGATTCACAATGGGATTCAAAGATTCGTATAAGATTTACTTAAGATTCAACGATTTTTCAGAAATTCATAGCCAAATGTAGGAACTTTTTTCTAGTCTCGTTTTTTACGAGAATCTGGGGCGAGATATCGGCTCCTGAAGTTAGATTCAGGATTCAAAAACATGGGATTCAGAACAGATTCGGCAAGATTCGCAGAGATTCATTTTACCTTTTTCAAAGATTCAGGGTATTGTCAGACCCCTCGGGATTGTACACAGAGTAAACAGAGCAATTATGCAACATTAGCTGTATTAGGCAGCTGTGTCGCCACCGGAAGCTCTCGCGCGGCCATCTTCTGGTGGGAGTCAGGTTGCAAATTCCCTATATTTTCCATGTGTTTAGGCACGTATTCGAGGGTAGGGAACGTTTTTTTTTTCTACTTCAACTACCGTGGAATAACTGAACAACATGCCGAACTATTGTGTGGCATACCTTTTACTATAAACGGCAGCGGGATATCTTTTCACAGGTAAGGAAATGTAAATTTTAATCATCGTGCATTATATGGGTGGTAAATTTTAATCATCGTGCGTTTTAAATTTTCACTGCAATCTACTCTGTGGATTGGTATTAGCAACATCCGGTTGTTTCAGAGCGCGAAAGAGATAGGCGAAAGTTTGATCGTGCTTAAATTCTACAAATATTCGACTTATTTAGAAGTCGTTGTCGAAAATAGAATAAATGTATGTATATATTCTAAAAATATTTTTAATGTTCTAAGCGTATTTTGTATATTTTTAAACTGGGGAAAATGAATAAAGATGAAACAAAGCTGGGCTGAGAGTACTTGGTGCCAAAGTGGGTGGCAGAAAAGCAGAGTTAAATTTTAACATATTAAAGAAATCAATGCATTAAATATCCTTAGAGTCCATAATTAAAATATGCCATGGACCCCCTCTTGAAATGAAATCCCTCTTTCCTGTGCTGAATCAACCTGAATAAGAGATAAATATTTAAGAATATATACAAGTAACAAAAATAGATCGCTGCATAGGGAAACAATTTTTACTACTTACAAATGTGATGTTGAAAAAGGTTTACCTACTAACTTTTACTAACACCAGAGCAGTAAAATTACTATCACTACTGCTATTGTTATCAGAGCTACAAATGTTATAAGTTTTAGTAAGTGTCTTGTCCCGATATAAAATCCTATGTGCCTCTTTGGGAGATTTGCTACCAGGATTCAGTATTTTTCGATCTTCTTAAAAATAAATTTGAAGTTACTAAATTTTTAGGTAATTTAAAAAAATACAAATTATATAAAATAGAACAATTTTTTAGGTTTGATTAAAGGTTTGATCATGTTTTAAAACTTTTTAATTTTATTTTAGTTTTATTTCATTAATTTAATTTTTCAAATTTTATAATTAATTGTATAAGTGTTTAATTAATAAAATGTTAATTTTTTAAATTAACATCTTATAAATTAACATAAATTTATGATTAACACAAATTAATAAAACACTAAATTTAAAGAAAACACTGTTATTTATCCTGAGACGTGACCATGTATTCTTCAGGAGAAAAATGAAAACTGCATAATTTCATGCGATTTGAAATTTTCATTCAAGATTTGATTTTTTGAATGTACTGCTTATTTATAATTCCATTTTTTGTAAAGGAATAAAATTTCAACCCTTTATTTTTTTTTAGAAGTGGAACACAACAAATGTACGGCATTGTCGCGTTAACTTAACCTTAGCGGATGTTGCCAATACCAAAATTATTCCTTGCACACTCAGGCGACGCAATAAAAACTAAAACATCCAGCTTCCTATTGAAAGGGCAGAACGGTCTCTAAATCAAAAGAATGTTTTTATTCGTAGGGAGCTTATTATTTATTACGATAAGTTGAAAACGAATTAACTTATTCACACTCTGATTTCACCAATCCATTAATATGGGACAGAGCACGAATAAGTGCGAACCTCAGATAGACGGAATAGGTACGTGCTTTAGTGGCACATGCTATAATGGCACAATTATGATACCCCCTTAAAAATTTGCTATACGCGTTTCCTATAACCATGTATGGCATGTAATATATCAAGCAAATCGTCACGACGTCTCATGAACAAATATATAAGAGTAACTAGTGATTGCACGTATTGGTCTATTGGCACGTGTACGTATAAAGATGTCTCATGAATGAATATTTCCAACCTTCATTATTTCCAACAAAGGTTTGGTTGGTTTGGTTTGTTTAGTATTAACGTCCTTTTCAACTGCTATGGTCATTTCAGGACGGCGTTATAGGGGCCGCAAATTTTGCCTCGCAAGGGTTCTTTAACGTGCAGCCGGCAAACGACTACACGGGACCAACGGCTTTACTTCCCTTCCGAAGGAAGTGCGTGATCTCAGGATTTCCCCCTGAAAAATCCTCGTCGTCCTCGGCCGGGATCGAACCCGCGTACTCGGGCATCAGAGGCGACCACGCAACCGCTGAGCCACCGAGGCCGATATTTTCCAACAAAGGAAAAAACCACTGATTATTAAAATAAAAGATCGAAAGAATGAAAGTAACATTGTTAATAGACCTATCTTGGTCAGGTGACTTTTCAAGTGCCGGAGCCTGTCTTTCTCGTTAGCCTCGTTACCGTTCAAGGGCGTATTTATAGTTCGGCCTTGTTGCCGTCGAAGTTCTGTGTCGCGGAATCCGTCGTAGTGTGAATCCAGACGGAATCCGCGACGGAAGACAACGATGTACATCAAACTTCGCGTGGTGTTTAGACCCTTAAAAATTGGGTTTTCGACATTTTGCATGAGGAACTTTTTATTTACTTTGAAGTGAAGAATCATGCTAGGTACTTATTATCTCTCGCGCGAATATCCGCGGAAAACAGCATAGACCCCGTATTGAGTTGGTTTTTATCCTGTTTTCTGCCCGATATTTGCACTTCCTGGGCCGCAATCTCTTACCGTCGAAGCCTTCCGTCGCGGAATCTGTCCTACTTTGAATCCAGCCTTAGTATTCATTATTTCATTAACCAAATTTAGATACCTTTTTATTTGCGATTTAAATCCACTTTTACTTTATTTTAATTTAATAGAGTCTATGCAAAAAAAAAAATATTTTTTTTAATTTTGTTTGCATTACATTATGCTTATCTCAGTTGGTAAAGAGAGAGAGGTTAAACAGCGCCATGACAACAGTGAGAGATCCCAAAAGCAACATGGAAGTTAGTCAGTAAAACAGATCTGTAATAATAAAGGAGATCATGGGAAGGACCTATCTTTTTCGTTGGCTACGATGCTTGCCTTAATGATTAACGTTTTAAGGGAGGTAGTTATAAAAATAATAAATAAATAAATAAAAATCATTATTATTTGTTTTTTCATTAAAATATTGGGAGAGATGTAAGAAATTATTCTAAAACAAATAAAAGAATACAACTTCTAAGACGTGCAGCTTTGGCTGAAAAAATGAAGGTAGTGTCCCTAATGAGCTAATAACTGGAGAATTTTTTTTTCATATGGTTTTATCTAAACATATTAGAAAATTGTAAAGATCTCAACTGATTATGTGAGAGGGCAATTTTTACTTCTAAAACTGATACTGTCAATATGAACGGCCACATTCAGGACATGATTCCACGCTTTGTGACTGAATAGAACTCTATTAAAACGGTTACATGTTGACGAGGGATATTGATGAGGCTGTTAACAGAGTTCTTGAACTCTCTCAATCCATCTACGAAGTTTTTTGTTTTTTTTAATATAGACAGAAATAATTCAATACTCATAGAAGCCTTTCTTTGATATTTTTAAATGTTAAGGATGCAATGTCGAATTTTCCTGGGCAAACTCAATCGGACACAAGATTCCAGTGCAAGCATTTTAAGAATTCTTTTCGTTTTTCCAAAGTAAATATTTACTTTATTACTTTTTTCATATGTTCTTATTCATATTCAAATTCAGATATTGCAAAATTTAATCAAACAAACAGACCAAGCAACGCCGGACAGTCACTCTATAAAGGATAAGACAATATTCCGAGTAAGCAATACGTGAGGTATATTATAGCGTTTCGAACTAAATCATCAGAGTATGACTGATAATGAGTTTTAGATAAAGAATAAAGTATAATTTTTATAAAATGAAGAATGACAAAAGACAAACAGATTTTACACTTTTAAATTGAAGAGTTTTTTTTCTTTTTACGGTTGGATGCGAGCATAATGAGGAATAAATAAATAAATAACAGAAAACTATTATTTAATAAAGTGTGAAGTTTGTGCACCGAGTTCAAACACGCCCTTTATACACTTCGAGACAAAAATATGGAGATTTTTGAAAATTTAAAAGATTCATCTCAGATAAGTGCTATTAACATAAAATAGAATTGTACTATGCATTACACAGTGATGTACACTTAATATGCACCATCTTATTAACTACTCATAAAAATTTTTGAGTAATAACTAATTTTGTTGAACAAAAAACAAAGAAAAACAACAACTGCATTGAAGTCAAAAGTTTGGAGATTTAATTATACTGAGACATAAGTTTGAAGATTTTGTTAATTCGTTAACATTTGAAATTTCTAGTTGCAGAAATTTAGCTATAGACGTCATGATCATGTAAATTAATCTAAGATGGGTTGATTGATTACAATTTAGGGATGTGCTTAATTTATTTTCTTAAATTTTCATAAGCCTCCTACAAAACAGTTCCCTCAATCTATTCATGACTTAGTTATTAAGAAATGGCAAAAAAAGAAAAACAAATTAAAATAGCAAAAGATCTCAACTTAACTACAAAATCTGTAATCAAGATTATTGTAAAATATAAGAAAATTGGAAGTTGCACTGTGAAGTAAAGGTGCGGCAGAAAACGAATCACAAGTAAAGCCGAAGATAGACATCTAAGAGGTATTATCAGAGAATATCACGCTTTCAAACGGCAAGAGAAATGGCAAAATATCATATTCAGTGATGAATCTAGATTTAGCCACTGGATGATGATAAACAAAAAGTTGTGCGCAAGAAACAAGAAAAGCTGGACTTTAGATGTGTATCATATAGAATCAAATTTCTACTTAAGCATCATAGCTTATGGAACAATAAATGCGTATGGGACCGGAAGTTTAGCTTTTGTCAAAGGAAACGTCAGCAGTTCCTATTACACGGAAATAATGGCTGATAATCTGATACCAGGTGCTGCTTTTTACTTTCCTGATGGTAACTTTATAGTATACCTTGTCACAGACAAACGCGACACTGCACTGGTTGGAAGAATAAAATATTCACCTTCTAAAATGGCCATGAAATAGTCCTGACCTTAATCCTATAAAGACAATTTGGGGTAAAATGAAGCGAAACGTTATCATATGTAAAATTCTAACAAACAAGGATTTATTCAAAACTGTGTCCTATGCCTTGTATGAAATATCGAGAGATGATTGTCAGTGTCTCATAGAGTGTATGAGACAACGTGTGCAAGCAGTTATTAATGCTAAAGGTGGCTGGACCAAATACTAAACAAAGAATCTCCAAACTTATGTCCCAGCATAGACAAATCTCCAAACTTTTGGCTTCAATACTGTTTGTTCTTCTGTATGTTTTGTTAAAAAAAATTGTTTGAAGTATATAAAATGTTTTGTGTACAGAGAAGAAACTAAGTAACTTTCGAATAAATCATCGTATAATGCATGAACAAGTTCTTTTTTTTAAAAAACAGTTTTTTCAGATGAACCTTTCATATTTTTCAAAAATCTCCATATTTTTGTCTGGGAGTGTACTTTATATGTGAATATTTTTTTACCAAAGAATGGATGGTCCAAAGTTCACCATTAAATTGCTTCAAGAAAAATCTTGTATGTTATTACTTATCACCCTGTGAAGTTTGTGCACCGAATTCAAAAACACTATGTAGGGTATAAGCACTCGTCTTGATTACAAAATGTGAAAGTGTACGAAAACAATAAGACAACACTTGTTCTATTGATATACATGAACATTACACTTTTATTCGACACCATCATATTATAAAGGGACGTGAGTATTAACAAGAATTCTAATTTATGGATGGCTGTCAAAATTAACACTTGAGAGGCCCAAACTCTCACCCCCGGATATGTCGTAGTTGGTCTCTGGAAATGGTCTTCCATTTTCTGTAGGCATCTTCCAAAAAGTCTTTGCTAAACATGGGAAAATACTTGGGCAGTTCTTGGACGGCTTCCTCGGTGCTTTCAAATTGAATGACCTGAGTTTCATTGGTCGATTCGTGCCACACCTTAAGCGTCAGATTGAGCACAGTGATCCCTTTTCCCTGTGGGAAGTGATAGGCGAACATAAACTTCCTCATGGGCAGTTGAAGGCATCGAGGGTCAGCGATGAGTTTCAGCGTAGGCTCTCTGAAGAATTCCAAATTCCTAGGTGTCGTTACGAATTCTAGGAAATCGACCCATTTGCCGCCTACGTAGTGGCACCGGAAGTAGGTATCGTTCCTTTTTTCCAGTTTCATTTGATGAAATGCGAACTGGTGCTCTTCTGGAAGATTTGCCAGGTGTAGTGCTTCGAATGTGGGGAACCCGATGCCCACATCGACATAATGTAAACTGTCTTTCTCGTCCTCCAGGAGGTTCCTTACGATGATAAGCACATGAAAGTCTCGCACGGGGCTAGCGACGACGCTTCCGCTCGAGAGATAGGCATCGTAGCCGAGGGCCATGAGTAGATTTTGGAAGTAGCCGTTGAGAACAGCGCATAAGCCGTATCTCCTTTTCGAGAGCCTGCGGCCAATGGCTGCGTATGGGTCGTCCTTTTCGGGAATGATTTCATTGCAGAGGGGGAAGCCTCGTTCTTCGATGTTAGCTGCATGTACGTGGAAGTTCTGGAAGAAATTAAAATTGCAAGTTCTGTTAGAATAGTTGTAAGATCTCAATGTGTAAACATGAGAAAATAGTTATTAAGCTAAAAGTAGACAGACATCTTAAGCAAAGTCTCTTGACAATTGGAATTCTAAGTCCAATTTCATGACTACTTCAATGATTTAGTGATATACAAATACTTATGAGAAAAGGATATGGCATTAGAGATGAGGTCTTTATCCACTTGGATTGACTGGAAACGATCAAAGTAAAAATAATGGACTATAATTTAAGCAAAATATTCGGAACGGTCAAATTTAATATAGAATTGTGAAACTTTTGTTTCATATTTACCTTGCAAGAGAACCATCAGAACGTATACAGGAAACTCCTTATTTGCGCGCAAGCATACCTTGAAACTTTCAATGCTAAGATATGGCATGTATTATATCAAACAACTTGGAATGACGTGTCATGAATAAATATAACGTAAAATTAATGATAGTCGAAATTGGTTAAAAGGTACGAGTTTTAGTAGTACCATCATGGCACATTGAAAACTGTCAATGCTAAGATATGCCATGTAATTACTTACGCCTTATATTATCAATAGTGAATTTCTGTTAGGCAAATTTTTATCAATAGCTAGTAGCCAATTTCTCGCTTCAACAGTACATGCGTACGTAGAAAAGCTTTAGCAATAGTTTATGATGAAGGAATAGACCCTTACACAGAACACTTATTTCATTAAATAGGAATTCTTGCAAATTAAAGGATTCTTATATGTTCGAATATACAGCGTGTTTCACAACTATATGGTCAAACTTTGCATATACATTCTTCAGGCAATTTAAGGCAAGTTTGTCATATTCTTGTCGGGAAACGAAGATTTTAGAGTTATTCCAAAATTCAGTAGGGACCTACGCATTTGTATGTAGCTATATGTACCTAGTACATGTATGCATTGACGTAGACGTTCGCTATTGGTCATCACCTCATTTCGTTGCTATATTCTGACTCACCCCAAGATTTGGCCTAACTCCTATTGGTTGAAGCCGAACAACGCATTCCAAAGAAAGGAATGAATGCGCAACATTAAGTAGTGCCGACGTCATATATCGGTTTATTTATTTATTTATATTTTTGACTTAAAAGACAAAAAATTATATGAAAAAAAACTGAGAAAAAACGAGCGAGAATAAAACGCATAAAAACTGAAATTTTTATCGGAATTCGACCAAAATGTGACGAAAACAGCTCCTGTGAAGATGGCTGAAATCAGTTTGAGATCTACACATTGAATTACACATTGCCATTAGAAGTACGCCTTGCCTTAACAACCAGAGGCTTCCTTAGTAATCTCATCTAACCCTAACAAAGAAAGGCTTTTTTAGAAAACAGATGCTTTCCTATTTGTCCTCGAATGCCTTAAAATCCTATCGGTCCGGGGCATTTCGGTTGCCTGACTTGTTTTATTTAAAATTATAAAGCACAGCGATATTCGTATTCTCTGCTGCTGGTCCATTTAGATCACTGGCTGCCTTATCCTAGTTTCACTCGCGAATGCATGATGTCATCCACGGAAAATTTACAAAGATCATCATATCAATCGTTATTAAATAAACAGATTTTTTTTTTTACTGGATTGCAATTAGCTAATTTTAATAATCTACGAGGAGATATCAGAAAGTAACGCCATATATTTTTAACGGAAATATAGTCGATGTGTAAAAGTTAACATAGCCAAACAGAAGGCTGACACGCACAGGCATCGCATAAGAAGAATTGTTCCCGCGCACGCGCACTACGTGCCACCAGTCGTTTTACAAATGGCCTCCGCTATCACATCGTCTACAGTGGAAGAACAGCTAGATGTTATAAGGTTTCTTTTCGCAAAAGGTAAGAAATCCGCTAAAATTCATGGGGAAATTTACGGAGCTGAATGTTTGGACTATTCCAATGTGTGCAAATGGTATAAAATGTTTCGGAAAGAAAGAGTTAGCCTTAGCGTCAGTGGCAACACCAGCCATTATCGGGGACATTAACAGTACAATCAGAGAAAACCGTCGCTTTTCTTTAAAAAAAGTGAGTGAAACGTTTCACATATCCTATGGATCTTCATGAGATATGGTGCATGAGAAACTTGGATACTGCAAAGTCTGTTCGCGTTGGATTCCAATAAAATCGGGCAAGTGCGAGTCGGACTCGCGCATCAAGGGTTCCATACTACCATAGAGCATATTTACCAAAATATGCCAGGTTGTGGAGGGTGTGGCACTGTGTTCTCGATTTCGGCTTTTATAAACACATAATCTATAGTAGTTAAAATGTCGAAATTTATAAAAAAAATATATGATCATAAATTAAACTCGCGCACTTCTTAGATTGTTTACTTTGTAATAAGCGCTTTGAACAAAAAAGATTTTTCAAATATTAAATTAACAGATCACCTGAAAAAAGATTGTATATTTGGCGTGATCCATAGATTAAATACTTACGTTCCATTTTGTTTTGCCAACGTGAAGTGTTTGCTGTTTTCCGTCACCGCTTTTTGACATTTGCGTCTTGTTCAAGTAAATTCAACTCTATATCTACCGTTTAGAGCTTTAAAAAAAAAAGAAAAAACTTTTCTTGTATAGGGACCCCTCTTGTTTTTATACATGTTTTATTATTTGTTAGACAATCCGCCATAATAACACACAATCAGTGAAAGTTTCAACTGGCTACCTATTACCGTTCAAAAGATACAGCCCTTAAAATGGCGGACGGACGGACAGCGGAGGCTTAGTAATAGGGTCCCGTTTTGACCCTTTGGATACGGAACCCTAGAAAGTGTGACACTAGAACAGAATAGCGTGCAGTCTGCAACATCTGCAGCGGTTCAGCCAGGAAGAAAACTCGTTTCTGAGTAGCATTGTCACAGGCAGGAGTCCTGGGTCTTACACTTTACACCTGAGCCTAAAACTGCAAGCATGATGTGCAAAGAGATTATGCTTACAGTTTTTTGGGATGTGTAAGGCATCCTATTCGCAGAGTCCCTGGCTCGTAGGTCAATGGTCAACGCCGCTACCTATTGTGGAACATTGACTAAACTAAGGCGTGCAGGGAGGTTCTGGCCACCCAGCCTACAGTCCGGACTTTAGCACCCTCGGACTACTCTCGGACTTTGGTCCTATGAAGAGATTTCTGAGTGGTCAGGGGTTTGAGATTGACGAGGAACTCAAATCTGCCGTGCACCATTGGCTGTATTCACAGCCGACGGAGTTCTATGAGCAGGGTATTCTGAAACTGGTGCAACGTTGGGATAAATGCCTAAATCGTCAAAGTGCTTATGTGGAAAAGTAGATAAAGACGTGAAGTTTTAGTCATATTTAGTTGTTTACCTGTATGTTTTGTAATTTTCCTTGAAAAAAATAAATGGCGGTGCTTTCTGATATCTCCACATACACCAATGTTAATCAAGCTAATAGACAATTTTCTTCCCAAAAAATGTGTTCAAAATCAGAAGGATGATATTGAAATTGCCTTCAGTGAGTAGTTCATTGAAGAATATTCGTCCTGGACGGTGGGAGAAGATTATTTCTATTGCCGAAGCAATATTTTTTGATAATGAATAAAGTATTTTGTTTCTCATTAATGCTGCTCTAAACTCAAACATGCTAAACCAACATTACTTTACCACCAACTTGATACTTACAGTGAATGTTGTTTTCCCATGAAAAGCTCGAATCAGTCGATTGAGGAATCTCAACTTATCCTTTCGGATCTCTTCCATTGGTTCTTCGATACCCAAGTCTTTTCCGACGAATCTAAGAGCTTTATGCAGCTGCACCATGATCGTTCTAAACTAAGCCTACCATTCTAAACCCGTCTTCACATTCACATATATATATATATAAATGCCAAAGGATTAAGTCATAGTCTATTATATTAGTCAGTGTTACTATTAATAGTTTGCATTTCTATTTGGAGAGATTGTGTTTCTCCCCTGTGAAATATCCGTTTGTTTGAATGGGCGGAGAAGGAAAACTCCCATTGGAAACCCTTCTTCGTGGAACGGGATTTTTTTGCAAAAAATAGATTAAAAACCAAGACAATGAAAAAGTATGATTTATCGTCTCGATATTTCATTTCATTATCTCAGTACCAGTTTTGACCAGTTTACATTTTTTGTTTCTTTTTAATTTGAAGGAATGCATTGTTTTCAGTTGACGGATTGAGAATTTCTTAATTTCTTCATGAATTCGTTCGTCCTTGTTCTTTTATCGGAATTACTAAATTGCGTGTGATATTAGCCTGGATGATATATGTACATTAAGAAAGAGATCCTGTTAATTTAGAGATTAGAATTTCCTTTGTGTATCGTTAATGGTGTAATAAGGGATCCGGTTGAGTATTTTAAGAAAATTTAAAGCAAATAGCAGCTAAGGTATCGAATCAACCCTAACTGTGATGTAAAGTACAGGGTGGGCCGTAAGTCTGTTACCACCCCTTGTACAATTCGTATTTGTGGAAATTGACGGACAACCACCATGTGGGGACATATCAAGCCTAGGGGGAAGTCATGGTGCATGTGACCGGGACGGCGTTTATAATGGAAATTCTCGCTGTTATTTACCCTTGTTGCAGGTGCTAAAGCATGCCACTAACCATAGAGGAGAGGTCAGAGTTGATAAGGGCATGGGGAGGGAGGAGGCAAGGGCTGTAGCAGCGGAATTCAATGAACGGCACCCTGATCGACAATCTGTGTCCTATGTAAACCCAACCGTAGCAATACCCATCGCCTGTCAATTGGTATATAGTGTAAGCCTTACGTCCATCAGACGCATCTTAAAGAAAAACAATTGGCATCCGTACAAATTGCAACTGCAGCATCATCTGTCGGAAGATGACCCTGATCGTCGCCTGTAATTTTGTGAATGGGCACTGGTACAGCTTGAGGCGGATTCCACATTCGCCATACAAATCATCTTTTCCGATGAAGGCAATTTTTATGTTCAAGGGAGGTAAACAAACAGAACTGTCGCTATTGGTCCCCTACCAATCCTCACAGGGTTGACCCTTGCAAAATGGTCGGGGCTGGAAAACTTGCAAAATGTGCCAAATTAATTGGTCCATTCATCATTCCTGGTGCTCTTAATGTTGAACGGTATTTGGTTATGTTGCCAGATCTCATCCTGCCATCCGTGTTGTCCGAGGACGGTACATTTCCACTCTTCTTTCGACAGGATGGTGCGCCTCCCCGTGCGAATCTGGATGAACCTTTTCCTGGACGATGGCCCCCGGAATAGCCAGAAAGTTGACCCGATTTGACTCCCTTGGATTTTTATTTGTGGGATCATCTCAAGCCCAAGGTCTACGCCTAGAAGATACGGAATCTTGGACACCTGGGACAACGGATCTTTGCAGCCTGTGCGGAAATCTCACCGGACACTCTACTAAAGGTTTTGGACAATTGAGTGGAATGACTACACACGAGCGTAGCACAGGAGGAGGCTCACGTAGAGCACCATATGTAACAGTTAGAAATTCTACCCCGAAATCATGTGCAGTATGACCCCCTTCCCATTCTTAATTAAAACTCTAAGATGGTCGCCGTCCCGGTCACCTAAACCATATGACTTGGATTAAGACCTGGTTATTGTGGGAGCCAGCTAAGCAAGGTAAAGTCTCCCTCATATTCTTGAAACCACTCATGCACAATTCGAGCGCCATGGCATGGTGCATTGTCTCGTTGGCAGAAGCCATCTCCATTGGGATGCGCCATCAACAGCATAAGATGAACTTGAACCGCAATGATACTTAGATATGTTCTGCTATTCAGTAGTTGCTCCACAAGAATTAAAGGGTCCAAATCATGCCAGGAAAACATGCCCCAAACCATAACACAGCCTCCACCAGCTTGAAGAAGGGTTGTACTTATGCATGCGGGCTCTATGCTTTCATTCTGCTTCGGCCAAATTCTCATTCTGCCATTTGCATGATACAACTGGAAACGTGGTTCATTAGACCACATGACATTTTAGCAATGCTCGACTCTCCAATCCTTCTGTTCTGTGCGAATCGGAGACCTTTTATCTTGTTAACTACAGACAGTAAAGGTGTTCGAACTGACCTTCGGCTTCCATATCCCATGCAAACATGGAAGTATACGGCGAATAGTGCGTTTAGAGATCATTTGAGAGGACCCCTGATTAAGATCTGCAGTAATTTGATGCACTGTTGCCCTTCTGTTGTCTTGTATCGGTCTTGCCCAAACATTGACTAGTCGATGACGGCCACAACTCTCACGTTCAGACCCAGTTTTCCCGCTGACAGGCTAGTCTTTAAACACTTTAACAGCAGCTGCTCTCGAAGATTTAACGAATGCAGCTATTTTGGATTTAACTTCTTTCTACAGGATACTAAATTAAATAAATATAAAGTTGAATGTTTTAATCTCTACAAAATTAAATATATTAATCAAATCTAGATTTTTATAAATTTGTTTAGATTTTTTTTTGCATGTGGTCGCAATTAACCACCTAAAATTCCCAGCAGGAATTTCTTTAAGGAAATTCTTTTTTCAATTAGCCATTGACGTCAAAATGAGCAATGAAGCAAAGGCAATTATTTTAATGAATGAAATGGAATACCTTAACCATTACATTGACCTTAAGTTATTTATATAAACTAATAATTATTCGGTCCAACAATTTATTCGAATTGTGTGCTAATAAAGGGTTTCTGACAACCGTTCTTCTCCCTACAATTAAAGAACCTTAATTGTTTTCCTTAATCATCAATTGTACATTAACATCGACTTTCATATTCATGTAGGTAGAGCCTAGAAGTGTGTCATTATTTTTAATAACGTTTATAAATAATTTATACGTTGTAATGAAAATCTATGATTAGACTTAAGTTGAAAATGAAAAGTAGAATTAATTTAAAGTAATCATTTGATATTTTCCATGTAATAAAATCTACAGATGGAATGTACAGTCAGGAGCAAAAAGGTTTTTACCTGCTCCGTAGGAAATTAGCATACCATATGTTGATCGGTTGCAAAATCAGGTACTTTAACTGAGAGTTAAGGCAGATTACTGGATCTGTCCCTTCTGAATGAAAATAAAGTAGCAGGTATGAGCTTGGGATGTGTTATTCAAGTGCTCAACTATGACTTAAGTCTAAACCTTTTTGCACCCGACTGTACTTTAAGTTCGATGAAAGATAATTTGACCACTCGGATGTTAAAAACTCACGATGTCTTCTTGTAGATTCAAACGTTGGAGGCTTTTTCTGGAAGAAATTTACGCAGATGTTGACATTCGATGACCTCAAGTCCAGACGATAACACAGTCTTAGTTGAATATGGTGGTAAGATAACTGTCATGTAGGGCCAAACATTAGATTCTGGAAGAATCTGTTACCCAGATGCTAAACAAGCTTTTACAGTCGAATGTGGTGATAAATTGGAAATTAGAAATTAAATGTTAGTTCCTTCAATTCTTCTTTTCGTATTTTAAAGGGATTCCTCAGGGTATTTTAAAGTGGGGAGGCCGTGGCCTGGTGGGCTTTCGCTGAACACAACTTCTGTGAAGTTAAGCTACATCAGGCATGGCTCGTCACTGGATGGGCCATGATAGTCAATCTTTACCCCCCCCCCCCGGCTGCTGTGACCATCATACAGCAGTCGTGAATCCAGGTCCATCCAGGGACCCAACTCGTCGGCCTTTGGCCATACAGGCCCTGGATAGACGCATTGGATCCAATTAATTAATAAAATAAAAAAAAAATAAAATAAAAAAGAAAAATCTACCGGGGCCTAAATTGACAATCTTGACAAGGAATTTGGTATACTGTATTTTTGTTTCCATATATTCTCATTATTTTTTAATAATAATAATAAAATTTTATAATAATGACAATAATAGTATAACAACACCAAGGATAATCCCGTCAGACAAAACTGGAGGGCAAAGCCCAAAGTTGTCCTCCGAACAGGAAAGAGCCCAAAATGGGGTTAATGAAAACATAAGACAAACGGGACACAGGGGGAGGGGGAAGAACAAAAGAATTAAAAGAACAATGACTAATGAATTTCTTTGACGTCAGCTAAATTTATATTATACAAGTAGCGGAAGAATGGAGCTAATTATTGGTTTCACAATGTCCGTCTGTCCCCTTCATAATTTCTGCATCTTTTGAGATAGAAGGTTGAAATTCACTACTTAGTTTGGTTTTGATTGGCCCACAGGGTTCGGAATTACGGGGGTGGGAATTAGAGGGGACCAAGTGATTTATGTGGTATTTAGGTATGTAAAGGAGTGAAATTCGATATGTATATTCCTCTAGGCAAAATCTATATTCCTTTGCAATTTGCGCCAAATTGTCCCAGTGGGTTCGAGGCTGTGGGGATGGCAGTCTTTAGAACTATGGCAACATATGATATGTGATGTGTCATTCGTTCAGAAATGATGAGAAAGGAAAGAAGATAGGGTTCTTTTATATTTTCTAAATACTAAGTTCGAGAAAATAAAATTTTTGATAAAAAAAAAATTGGGGGTTACAAAGTGCAGATGAAGGGGTAAAAATTGATGAACTCATTATATATGTAATAAATAATTTTTTTAAGATAAATTAATGACTGCATATTTTGTGTACTATTTGGTTGCTGTCATTATTGTTGTGTGTTTTTATTTGTAAAATTTTCTATAAGTCTACAATTTCTTTAGGATGGTTGTTGTTATGTAATTTAATTCTTAATTTTCTTAACATTTCAGGAATATATTTGTGAGATGACAGTGATTTTATTCTTTTGACATTTTCTTTAACAAAACATCTCTTGGATACGAGTTACATGGGATTAATGGTGATTTACTTAATAAATTTTAATATATTTTTTGTTTATAAATTATTATCATGGTACATGTAGCACTTTTCTCACTTAATCAGGAAAGTGAAACCGACCCGGAAAAAATAAAAAGGTGATGGCGCCAAGATACTATAAAACGAATTGGCTTCAGGTTAATAATTATTTTTATTGACTTATTCGAGTTATCCAACTCCTAAATATGTTAATCTTCATAATTTAGTGATTATAAATTAGAATATCTTGAGAAAATAATTATTAATTTCTCTTATTTCTCTTTAGAGCCTATCACATTATATGAATGCATATACCGCCATCTCTTGACGAATTAGTTTTCAACATATGAGCACATACTAGCAGAGGTATGTATTATCGAATCTTTGCATTGCTAAGTATTCTTTTGTAAAACTTAATGACTTTAATGATAAGACGTCACTTTTGCTGTGTAATAGTGGCGTAGCTAGAGATTTGGTCCCTCGAGGTGGTCCTTCAACATGCGGGGGGGGGGGGGGGGGGGGGGGGGGGGGGGGGGGGGGGG
>JAHWFO010022898.1:105860-134413 GCA_023313115.1 Rhysida immarginata | reverse complement strand
CCCCCCCCCCCCCCCCCGCACTTAACGTGGCCGGACAGGTGGCCGAGAGGGCTAGGGCGTAGGCTTTCTAGTTCTCGAGTCCGCTTGGTCGTGGGTTCGAATCCCGCCGTGGGCATGGATGTTTGTGTTTGTCCTGGGCTGCGTACAGATATAACTTGTGTAAAAGGCGCAAAATGACCTTAGTAGTCGACGCCAATAATTCTAATAAGCCAACCAACCACTTGACGTGGCATCATAAATATTTTACAACACCAGTCCATTCTTCAAAATATTATAAAGAAACTAGGATCACCAATGAACGAAATTCGATCACATTTCTGAGTAAAAAAATATATGTGTTATTGTTCTAGCATCAATCTTGTTTATTAATAAACTTTGAAGAATGAAAAATAGATAACACAATAAATATCAAAAATGCTTTACATGACATTTCTGACACTCCCAATTCATTTCACCGCAGTGATAACGTTAAAAATTTAAAAACATCGATATGAAGATTGGTCTTCGCTCCAAGTAGGACTGGAAACTCTTCAGGGATATTCTTCGAGAAAATAGCATTCCATACAAGGAGGTTATAGCCAACGATAACGTGAACACAAATATCACTGCTATCCAATGCTGATCGAAAGCGTCCTGATCATCTTGAACTCCCTCTATACATCTAACGTCTCCTTCTTGAATAGAAATCCTATACAAGATTACCATTTTCAAGACAAAGTACAACAAACTTTCTCGCAAAGTCCAGGAAGAGGTTAAAGCAATTTATCACGCCTTGTGATTAAAACCCTGATAGTCGCTCAAATACTCGACTTGTCAAAGATGTGTGTATCTCCTATGGGTTAATTCAGCGTTTTCCTACCCATGAGGAAATTATTAACTTTAATGAAATCTCCGACGTCATAAAGCGTCTTAAAACCAGGAAAACAACAGGTATAGATTCTATCACAAACAGTGCCCTCAAGAACTTGCCTCCTAAAATTTTCTCGATTATTACCAGGGTCATAAATGACTGCTGGAGGCATGGATATTTCCCTGACAAGTGGAAGGAGTCCGTCATCGCTACGATACCAAAGTCTGGTCTAGACCCTGCTCTTGCTGTCAGCTATAAGGCCCATAAGCTTATTACCTACGATGTCAAAAGACCTTAAACGCGTCATTCTAACGGGGTTTAACGGTTTCTGCGTCGCCAATAATCTTGCTCATGAGGAGCAATTCGGTTTTCGCCCAGATCACTCATGCGCACTAAAGCTCTGGAGGCTTGTTACTGTTATCTTTTTAGATTTCGTAAAGCTTTGGATCAGGTTTGGCATAACGGCCTGGGATACAAAATGATTACTTGTGAATTGCTTTGATTAGTTCCTTTCTGTTGAACAGGACTTTTCGTGTCAAAGTTGGTTGCTCCATGTCTAACCCTTGTGACATCAATGCTGGTGTTCTCCAAGGCTCTGTTTTGGGCCCTATATTGTTCAACTTTTTCATTCATGACTTTCCAACTTTTACAAGGTGCAATTTATACCATTTTACTGACGATGCGTCCATCATGACTATTGCCCACAACCTCGCTCATGTCATGTCTCGGTTACAAAATGCTTTACATTTAGGTACTGATATTCCAGTTATCTCTGCTTCAGAAATTCGGACACATTAGCAGGGAACAATTTTTTCTTACTCTAATAATCGTCAGTATATAACACACACGAACGTTTAGCAGGACTAGAACCCAAACCAGGCCTAATCATTCAGACGATGAAATCTTTCTCTTACGGGCTAATTTAAAACTTCTGTGGCTGAAAGTTGTGTACGGAGGCTAGGTCACCAAACATTTTCATTCAAATCTTTTATAATACTATTCAAACACATTACAATTGTTTCTAATTCGCCAACAGTCGACATTTATACAAATTACAACGACAAATTGTATTGAGGGACGGACATTTGCCCCATATCCTTAACGGGGAAGGGGTATTTGCCCAAAATTGCTCGTTCTATAACTGCAATTATCCTTCATTTTCAGAAAAAAAATTAATAGCTCTATAAAAGTATTGCACAAAACTGATCATATACAAGAAATTAAATTTTTATTAGGTAAAATTTAAATAATAATACATAAATATTAGAGTCAGCATCATCGTCCTTAGCTGTTCCCATTATTCGCATGGGGTCGCTGTTGTTATTTGATGTGACAGTGATTTTTACGGCCGGACGCCCTTTCTGACGCTAACTTCACAGAGTTGGCTTGCTCTGCGAAAGCTCACTAGGCTACGGCCGGGATCCACCAAAAAGCCCCTAGGTCCGACGCCCCAAAGTAAAAAGCCCCAACAGACCATGCACTGGAACATCTAGGACGCTCCTCCATATGTTACATGGATGGGACCTTTGCAGTGGCCTGGTTCATGGTTAGTCACCCTGAACATAAATATTATGTGATTAATAACTATAAAAGAAATACAACAAACTGATCACATACAAGAAATTAAATTGTTATTAAGATAAACAATATCATAGGACAATAGGACAATAATTTCAATTCAGTGTAGTCTGATTGCATGTCCTATACCGGCAACGTCTTCTTTTGCACATAGTCCAGGCAGAGGGTCTTAAGTCGCTTCTGAAGCTCCTTCTTGGTACGTTTAATTCGTTTCTGTAGAAGCGCCTGATTGGTACGTTGTCTGCGAGATTCCTTGACAAGAGAACTTTCTACCAAACTCTGATCTTTGCGGATGCTTTCAATGGCCTTCCAAATGGTAGGATATGCGTGCCCCACCAAATTGTTGAAAGAAAAATTTCAACTTTTGCACAAATTATTAGTGCGATTCTCGTCGTCGAGGGTGACTTGGTGGACATTCCATAGCTGCGGTGGAAACAAAGGTGGAATCAACCTAATAACCAACGGGGGAATTGTGCCGTCGAGGCGAGCACATAAGTGCTACTGAAATAACGGAGTAAATCTTGGAGGCCTTCAATACAGTGCTGCCACCAGGAGATGTTAATTTTTCCCGCATGTCGGCGTCCCGATTTCCCGCTATTTTCCACCACCATCATAAACATCGATATCAAAATATCTGTGCACGGATATCGATAATATCGATATTAGATATTGATTAAAGCCATTTAAAGAAAAAATTGAAAGGTTTTTTCTCGCACTACACATCTATGCTACTACAAAGCATCTCTATCATACTCCTCAAAACATCTCTATCATACTGCTCCTCTCCAAAAGGCTTTTCTTGAGTGACGGAAAAGAAATTTCTCATTGAAGAAATTAAAAGTACTTGAATATTTTTATATTCTACACTTATTATATTTTTTCTTTACAAAAATTTGGGGGATCTCACAATTTCCCACCATTTCCCACATTTCGCTCTTCCCCGCAAAGCAACCCGCAAAAAGTTAAATTTCCCGCAAATCGGGAAATTTCCTACAAAACGGCAGCCCTGCTTCAATATCAAATAATAGATTCCATCGTATACGTGGTGTGTACTAAAAGTATCGGATCCGACCTTTGGGCAACAGGAACTTCTTCGATCCGTCACGACAACGCATCCGCCCATTCATCACATCAGATTCAGATTCATCCAAACCACAGCACTCCTTTGGTCCGTCAGCCTCCTTACTTCCCTGACATAGCTCCATGCGACTTTTGGCGTGGGAGAAGTGTGTGTAGTCTCAAGGAGAGTACTTTGAAGGGGATTAATGTTTAAATCCTACAGGTAAATAACTTTAGTTACCCGGCCAGAGGTCTGATATTTTTTGTAATACATCTCGTACGTCTGCTATTGTCAGGAAAGCCAAACCATCTAGCATCCCACAAAAGTGGGACATAAGACCCTGTGCCTAGTCTATGTTTAGAATTTTTAAATGTTACAAGATATGCAATTGAACTGAAATTATGATCATGTGTTATTATTTAATTTTTACTTAATAAAAATTGAATTTCTTGCGTGTGATCAGTTTTGTGCAATGCTTTTATAGAGTTATTAATTATTTTCTGGAAATGAATGATAACTGAAGTTAAAGCATGAACAGGTAAAGGAAAATGTCCTACACGTTTTATTTTTGCCTCTAAAATATCGTTGGGAGTTCTAGTAGAGGAGATGATAGAAATTCTAGATGGGCAATTCTAAGATACAAAAGCTTAAGGACATCCACACTCCATATAATAAATATAATCCAGAGACTGTCTTAGAGAATACCCCATATAAACTACATTTTGACAGAGCTATAATCACTGACAAAAATATCCATCATAGACGAGCAAAACAAAGTGACCTAAATAATTGATATCTCTATCCCAGGTACACAATTTACAAACGATATCGAATAAGAGGGATGGTTTTCTTCCTGGTACGGTACTGAAAAACCTGGATACTTTTGGATTAGGAAAATTTCTTCACTTGAACTCTATTGCTTTGTTTCACCATTTTCCTATTGAATTCAAAAAGGCTATGATTATCCCAATTTTTAAATCAGGGAACTTCAAGAATTATCGACCAATATCCCTTTTACCTGATAAAATCGCGGAACAGGTCATTTTTAAAATTTTAAGTGTTTTCTTTTGGACGAAAATTCCAATCCAGCAATATGGTGGCAGGCCTGGTTGCCCCATGTTAAATCGATACCTGGATACCTGATATTAACGATATATTTAGAAGCTTTGGACTCTTTGGATTCTGGCTTGGATTATTACATCATTAATACAGACGTATCCAAAGCTTTTGATACTTTTTCTCGTTTTCAGATTTTCGAGGACTTGGCGCATTTTGGAGTCACTGAACAAATGTTAACGTTAATTAAGGATTTTTTTTCAGGGACAGGAGTAACTATATGCAGACTAGTAATGGCTGTATCTCCTGTTTCTCTGATAAAGGCGTTATTCAGGGAAGTAGTACTGGTGTATTATTTTACGGTGTAGTTTCTAGTTCCCTTTTTACTTTGCCTTTGGATTTTCAATTAAGGAGTTACATGGATGATAATTTCTTGATTCGAAGTTATAACCTCTATGCTATTTCCATAGCCTCTGAACACATTAATGCAGATATTACCTGTCTACGTGAATGGTATGAGAATCGGGGTATGTTGCTCAGTGAAGGTAAAACTTCAATCCTTAGGATTTTCCGCCAAAAGTTGATGAAGTATACCGCCCAACCTTTATTAGGAGTTTATTTTGATAGTAACCTGTCTTTCCGTACCCATATAGACCAACTTACTGTCAAACTTAAGAGATCAATATTTTTAGTTAAGCGATTACGAAAAATCTTAAGGAAGAGAGAAATGCGTGTGTTTATCATTTAAAAAATTATTTCTAAATTAATCTTTGCAGTAACCATTTGGTCAGGAACAACGAAAACGATGATTTTAATGCGATTGAATAACATTTTACGCACTGCCTTTTCTCTATCTGTATATCATTCAGTAACTAGTTTTTGTAATAGTATAGAGCTACCTAACTTTGATACCATTTTGATTAAAGGTAAATTGGTTGAATTATTTCGTGCTGTGTTGGATGACTCTCACCCTGCCCACTATATTGCAAATTGGCTGGTAATAGATCCTAAAATGAGGTCCTTCCGTAGGTTTCCCTTTGAGTTGGATAAATTTATTTCAAATTACAGGAGTTCCCGTTTTCCTTATACTGACATATCAATTTGGAAGAATCTTCCCTATGTAATTAGACAAAATATTATTAAATGTAATTTATCCACATGTACAAAGCACGTTTATCATGCCGCTCAAATATTGGATACCTTTTTAATGAACTTGCACAAAAATGTTTAATTTGTATTACATTTTACTTTGGGTGTTTTTTTTACCCACTTTTATCCCTATGGGATGCTTTAATTAATAATAATAATAATAAATATACGCATCTTGCACACGAAATAAAACGCCTTTGGGGATTAGAGAGTACACATTGTTCCTATCGTTCCTTCTGCCATTGGGGTTATTGAAAACATTACAGAAAGCCACAATTCTAAACACTTATTACTATTACTCTCCATAATCATTCCAAAGGAATAAAAAAAACAATCAAATTATTCAGAATTTAAAACTAATTATCATATAGTAAGGAAATTTCCCAAACATCAATACTCCTATGAGCACGTAATTTTTCCCGTCCTTGCATTTGTAGCTTGGTCTTCTCTTTGTCCGCCTCTGGGACTTGGCTTTCGGGCTTGATCTGAGTTTGGTTTCCTCAAATAATAATAATAATAATAATAATGAGCCAGTGCCCTTTGTACGCCCCGAAAATATCACTGCCCTGAGCGGCCGCTCTGCTCGATGTTGAGCCGGCCTTGCATATCATAATTATAGGATAGAAAAAGGAATGGAAAAATTCTGCAAGCGGGACTTCAACCAGGACTAAGTCATATCAACATTTTTATTCAGTCTCATTTGCTTAGAGCAGTGACGGTGAAAGCCGTGAGTCTAGGTCATGGAATTTTTCTTTCCCCTTTTCTGTATTGTAATTTACTGTTTAAAAATAAGCCTAGTTCATATTGCTTATGTGCTAGTTCATGCTGGTGACATTTTTAAGCAAAACTTTTATTTTTTAATCTATAGAAGCCTTAAAGTTGATAAATGCTTTCCTACTCAACTGTGTGAGCAATAATAATAAAGTATACTCAACAAATTATATTCCAAGGAAACGACAAAGGTGCTTGTCAGTTTAGTCTAACTTGATTTCCTGCTGGCTCTTCAACAAATAATAAAGAAAAACATAATTATATAGTTCATAATATTTGAGTTCACCTTGTATCCTTATGTTGAGTGACTTTTGCCTGTTTGCGTGTAACATGTATGAATTTTCAATTTTAATTCCCGATTAGAATTATGATATAGATTTAGTGAAATGCTTATTTATAAGATTAATAAATTAACACATTTGCAAGGATCACTTATTGAAGTAATAGTTATTTTAATGGCCAAATCATAGCTTTAAGTATTGATATTAGAAGAAGAGTTAGATTTATTAGACTTTTTTCCAAGTTCCCCCCTACGCATGACTGTTAAGTGTTTTCCATAATATTGATTACTCTCCAATATGGTATCCAATGACTTTTAGTACAGTGTTGCCAATGTTACGGAATTTGGAAGCCAAGATTTCACCACCCGCAACATGGCGAGTTTGCTATTCTGCGACAGATGGTGCCATCTTAAATAGCACTATGTTTAAATAATGTAATCATTTCATCTTTAATAAGTTTTAATTGAATATACACTAAGTAAAGCAATAAAATTTTCTCATTAATACAAGTATCTTTGTGCTATTTATCATACGTGTATCTTTTTAAATAAAAAAGTAAAAAAAAACAAACAAACATATGAATTTTGTACCATTAAAACACGTACTACTAAACCTTTCACACTGACATTATTTACGCGTTATATTCATTCATGAGACATCCTTGCACGTACACGTGCCATTAGACCAATACCTGCTATCACTACTTACTCTTATATATTCGTTTATGATATGTTGTGACAATTTGTGTGATATATTACATGCCATATCTGGTTATAGGAAGTTTTTAAGGGGGCATCATAATGGTACCATTAAAACACGTGCCATTATAGTACGTACTTATTCCGGCTATCTCACGTTCGTAGTTGTTCGTGCTCTGTCCCATATTAATGGATTGGTGAAAACATACTTTGAAAGAGTTAATTCGTTTTCAAGTTATTGTAATAAATACTAAGCTCCCTAGGAATAAAAAAATTCTCTTGATTTAGAGACTGAACTGCCCTTTCAATAATCATCAAACACGTGCATCCTGCACGCGCACCATCTCATTGACATTCAGAGCACGCGCCCCATCTCATTAACGTTTAGAGCACGCGCAGAGCCGAACCCATGTATGTTCTCAACACGCGTTTTCCTGAATGCGAGGATAATTCGTGTCTTCCAGCAATTCAATACATGCATTCTTTCTATTGCAACGCAATGAGTTGTGGGATTGTCTACAGACAGACGGACGGACGGACAGCTGGACAAACCGATCACTTACGCACATTTCTATATATAGAAAATGTGCTAAAAATCTACACAGTCTTAGGTTAAAATAATTATGGGATTTATAGGATTATTAAGAAAAATTTAAAACTATACAAAATATTATCTGAAATTTATTTATTAATTTTAATTTTAAAAAAATTAAAAAAATGGCAAGCTATGCAGGTAGCAGATTTCTACATAATATTATATTAAAGCTATTAAAAATTACATTGCAAACTTTACAAAAATTTTAAATTAAGTAAATATATATAAAAAAAACTTAATACAATTTGGAAAATTATTTTTCAGCATTAAGCCTGACTGCGTTCCACTACACTCTAATTATATGAGGAAGATTCGAAAAGTAAAGCACAACAATTTTTTCATGGCATACTTTTTTGATCTGGATGTTCAAAGTTGCCAAATTGATAGTTTAAATCTTTCGCGACAATCAGCAATGGCTAGATCAGATGTCCCCCTTACGGAAGAACCGATAACTACTGAGTAAAGATAATGCGTTTGCTAGCATCGTCTACTTCTGAAGTACAACAAGGTGCAGCCGTTTTTTGTGGCCCAAACGAATAAATGCGAGTTAAATCCACAGGAAAATGTGGGACCAATGATGAAATTTCTAGAAGGCCAACGCTTTGGTTTGAATGAAGAGGTAGAATCAACCTTGTGCAGGTCATTATACAACCAGAAAACGGAGTTTTATTAATAAGGTATATTGAATCTGGCACCACGGTGGGAGAAATGTGTTGTGAGACTTGGTGCATATGTCAAAAAATGGTAAAACCTGCAGCTTTCTTGTGCATTGTTTCATTTTTGCTTATTATTTCAAAAAATGTTGCCATGAAAACCTACTGTGCATTATTTTTCGATCCTCTCTTGTATAACTTAGTTGCTAGATATTTTGCAGCATCCCTCCTGGTCTAGCAGCACCACCTTTGCATGTGTTCAATGGTTATACCATGCTATCTCTTCTATAGATGGACACAATACACGTAAGCTTTAAGTTCATCATAGTTGATAACAGCTGTTCGTCGTGAGCTCTTGAAATATTGAATAAATTTTTTTTTGTTTCTCTGCTAAATTTACTGAATGTATTGTGTAATGAATAGTTCTGTATGTGGATTGCAATACTATTCTTCCTTTTGGTTTTTCCACTTGATGTAAGCACGCTTTATAAGATCCTTATTTAACATGGGTAAGTATTTTGCAACTTCTTCTCCAAGAGCCTCTATGTTGTCAAAGTTAGTCTTCGCTATCTTCTTAGTCTTTTCATCCCACACTCTCAGTGTCATGTCTGTGAGAGTTATACCTTTGCCTTCTGGAAAGAAGTAGGCTAGCATGTATTTTCGGAGAATCAAATGACTGTACTGGGGATCAGCATAGATGGCAAGAGATGGAGATCTGAAGTAATTGAGGTGTCTAGGTGTGGTGCCAAATTCAATGTAATCAACCCATTTACCATCCTTAGATCCTCCGCTGGCAAAATGGCAGCGAACGTATTTATCGCTTCTTTTCTCTATCTTAATCCGATGGAAAGCAAATTGATGCTCAGACGGAAGGTCCCACAATGGAAGAGCTTCAAAGGTGGGAAAACCTATACCGACATCTACGTAACGTAGCCGTTGAGAGTTGTCGTCAACGTTGTTTTCACTATCTACATTATTAGGTGTTCTCACTAGAATGATGGTGTGGTTATCAGGGACAGGGCTATCGAGAACTCGTGCATTGGATAGGAAAGCATCATAACCAAGAGAAGTTAGCAATTTCACAAAAAATCCATTTAAGACAATGCATAAGCCAGCTTTCTTGAGATCTATCTCATCTGTGACAGTGGTGTAGACATCCTCCTCCTCTGGTGTTATCTTGTCACATAGCGGATATCCTCGCTCTGATAAGTCGACCGCTTGCATGTATACATTCTGGAATGGAATTAAAATAATTTATATATAATCAGAACATTGAATCAATTATTAATAAAATTTATTATTGTATTAATTTTGTAAATTCTAAATTAGTTCAATTATTAAACGCATTGCAACAAAGTGTGAAAGGAAAACCTACAGCAGCTTGCATGCAGTAAAATAGTTAAAATACTAAACTCGTCAACATTAAATACAACAAAATTTGCAATTTCCATCTTGCCATTCTTGAATGATGAAGAGAAAGAAAGGGCCTTGGGTAAGCAACACCGTAGAATTTATCGATACTTTAGCCAATGCATTTCAGTTTTCCACCATCTTCATGGGCAGAAAGATTACCAATTGACAAAAAATAACGACTGCTATTTTACCGTACAGTAGAGATTCTGAGTAGTAAACTGACTGGTGGACTTACAATGAATATATCCTGGGGCGAGTTTTTGGACATGAGATCGCGGTTTAATAAGCATCGCTCATACGTCAAAATTACGTAATATCAAAGCCTTCCAATGATAATTGCTCTGATCTTACTCAATTTTGACGTATGAGAGATGCTTACTAAACCGCAATCTCAAGTCCAAAAACTCGACCTTGGGGCAGTGTTCAGGCCAGGTCATTTTAGTAACTGAACGCCAAGCATTAGTTTTCTTTTTGGCTAAAGAGAAGAGCGGTATACAGAGAAGCCCTCCTCCCCCCTCGAGGAATGGAGAAGAGCGGACGATCTCAAGATCAGAGGAAAAGAAGAAAAAGGGAAGGAAGGAAGAGAGAGAAAAATCAAAAATCAGAGTGGAACAAGAGATCGACCGAGAAGGTTGTAAGAAAGGATCTCGTGAAGAATGAGTACGAACCAAAATCCTTTAAAAGAAAGAGTGGCTTTATGAGAAGCAATTGTAATAAGGAAGGTAAACAGGAATTTAAAGAAGAAGGTGAGAGACGCGACAAGCGAAAAAGATGGAAGGCCAATTCAAGTTTTCAAGCGAGGAGTTTTAACGGCTTGTGTGCGTCGAGACAAGGCAAACGACAAAACGGTGAAAGTGGAAACGAGAGTGAGCCACAATTGAGAAGACCACAGGCACCATCGTCGGACAGCGTGCCCGAAATTGGAGCAGCGGACGTCGACAGGAATACCACCAAAGCAATTGCGGAGTGCACTGACACGCGAGCAGCAGCGCGCGAGTTGGCGCCGACTTTAGCGCGTTGTATCTCTTGCACAATGCAGCATGCTCTTCCTGCGTCCAGTAAGTGTAGTGCTTTATATTTCCATTAAATTAACTTTGTGTTCCGAGTTAAACTAATTGAATGGGCGTCGAATAACTATCATTTCATATAATAGTTAGCAATTAGTATTAATGATGAAACTACGTATTGGATAGTCCTCAACCTGTCTCTTTGTGCTATAGAAATAACACATAATCTCTAATGCATGTTTGTTTTCAATTTTCACACGCTAAACGTACGTCGTGCAGAAGCCAACCTATCCAAAGCTTCATTGTGGTGTAACGTATCCATTTCTGAACTGAAGGGCCCGAGAATTGCGGTTCCCGATCCAAGTCTATTTCAGATTCCCGTAGGACGACCGTCCGAGGCGCCAGCAAGTGAATTAAATAGTAAGTGGATAAGCTTGATGTTAAGGCTCCGAATAAGATTAAGCATGGATAAATAAGTCAGACTTTAAATTTATTTGGCTTTGAGATAATTGACTAGTTAAGAAGACTTCAACTCCAATCAACCTACATTAATTTATTATTCACGCTTATTTGTTTATATAATTGATTTAATGCAATTAACGAATGATCAGAATCAATGAACTTTATTTAAATATTTTTGACAATTAAATATTTGTTTTATAAAAAGATTTCCGTTCATTAAACTTTACTTAATTAAAATTTGTAAATACGTCCCTCCTCCTTTACTCTGCTGTCACTCAAAACATAATCACGTGACAATGGGGCAGTATTTCGAACCCCAGCTCCGCTACAATGCACATGGTCTCATGTGGAATGTGCTGGCAAGTTGTCGTGCAGAAGTCTGATCCCTTTGGACAACTTGCCTCGTCGCTTCGACTTGATAGCCTCCCATAACTTACACAGGAGGTCCCTGTAATACACTCTCATGATTAACTAGCGTTTCCTTCACAACCTGTGGCTTATCTAGCAGCACTAGAAACGTTGACAGCACATGGTGACTGTCTCGTACGATGGAGCATTGTCACCACTAACTGCTCATGAATTTAAAGAGTAATTATTGGATGTTCTTATGAGGATTTTTACACGCCAAATCTCAGATGTTTAAATAATTGATGAAAATTCCAGGCTGTGGAATTTTCTTTCCTATTTTCATCAATTATTTCGTCATAAATTTGTTTGGAGTTGTTCCCCTTCAAATGCAGAAGCTTATCACGGCTCACATCTCTAATTTTCCAATGGGCTGCACCATGCTGCTTTCGACGCTCTGGCAGCGTTTAGTGATATTGCACCAAACTTCGTTTTGTATCCACCGGCACTCGAGGGATGTTGCTTCCCAGTGGCGATTGTACTTTCATGTCTATTGTAATGACTTTATGAAAAGTTAAAAGTCCAGCTGTTAAAAGTCGCCCCCCTCTTAAAAGTTGAAATTTAACACCAGCTGTGTAATACTACCACAATGACAGAAAAAATTCAAACCCGGAGACGAGTCTCTCAAAAACCTAGAAATTAATAATTTCTCTCTATATTTCTATATCTCTCTCTCAAGACTTGGGTTTTGCTTGTTTTTGCATTCCAACAATCGGCTGGTCATGTTTATGCTTCATCAACAATGGCCGATGAAATTAATGCTTACCTTAAGGCTTCCAAGTTTTAAGGGTTTTAATAATAAATAAATAAATAAATAAATAAATAAATAATCTTATTATTTCTTTTTGATTAAAATCTTTGAAGAGTTGTAAACAATTATTTTGAAACAAATATGAGAGTGCAACTTTTACGGGGTAGAGCCAACACCACCTAGACAGAAGACCTGCGCACAGAAGCATCATGCATTGTTATATCATCATCAAACGGCCAAATTTACGGCTTATTATTGGTAGAAATACGATTAACAATAGCCGCCTTTGTGTGATGTAACAATGTATGACGTGTCTGTGCTCAGGCCTTCTGTCTAGGTGGTGTTGGTAGAGCTGCTGAAGCATTTGCCGAAAAGATGAAGATAGTGAATACAACTCTATTGAAACAGTCACAGATGTTAATAAGGCTGTAAACAGAGTTTCTCAACTCTTCCAATCCATCTATGAAGTATTTTTAATAAAACAGAAATAATTCAATATTCAGCCTTTTTTAGATATTCTAAAATGTTAAGGATGCAATGACATTTTCCTGGGCAAACTCAATGTGGAAACAGAATTTCAATGTGAACCTTTTAAAGAACTCTTAATGATTTTCCAAACTGAATATTTACTGTATTAATTCTGAGCCTTTTTCATGTGTTCATGAATAAAGATAAAGCAACGAAACTCGGAGGGAACCTTCTCGGGGATATTTCCAAAAACCAGTTTCTGTTTTTTTCGAATTTAGGTTTTGTGTTTTTACCGCCTAACTTCAATGCGGAAATGCAGTGAGCTTCAAAATTGCGCATGAGGCTATAAAAGACGTATATGAAAAGGTTGGTTGGTTTGGTTTATTAGAAATGTTGGCGTCGACTACTAAGGTCATTTTGCGCCTTTTACACAAGTTATATCTATACGCAGCCGGGACAAACACAAACATCCAAGCCCACGGCGGGATTCGAATCCACGTCCAGGCGGACTTGAGAACTAGAAAGCCTACGCCCTAGCCCTCTCGGCCACCTGGCCGGCAACGTATATGAAAAGGGAACATTCGTTGGTTTTTGAAATCCGTTTTAGGGAGGGGGGGGGGGGACAGAAATCCAAAAAATATTCCAAAATAAGCCTTATTTTGACGTTCACGCCGGTCAGCCCTACTCTGTGGCAAATTCACTTACGACTAACAATACCTCACATAATTTGCAAAAAAATAATTTCTGCTTTTTTTTCATTTTTACCCCTTTACGCTCCTACGACCCTCCCTAAAAATATGCGATATCTCGCAGCTTTTCCGGTATTTTGAGAGTAAAAATAGGTCTAGATTAATGAAATTTGGTACGGTGATGGCATTTAACGAGATCAACTGTCTGCTTAGTTTTTTTCCTTCGATTATCTAGATCCGCTTTTCCGGTATTTTATGCTTTCCGATTTTTATCGAATTTTTTTTTTCATAAATTAACATAAAAAACTCGCATGCCGCATCCAAGAAACTGCCATGGATACGATTTCGTAATAAAGATGATATAGGGAACCATCATCATTTTTCGTCTCTCGATTATAAAAAAGAAAATTAAATATTTGAGAAAGTTAAAAAAATGTCACTTTACTACTGATATGTACCGTAAAAACCAAATTGAAAATTTCCTCTGCTTTTTCATTTTAAATTGATTCTAAGGTTTTTTTCATGTTTTCATTTTATCTGTATATTCACATTCAGATATTGGAAAAATTCACCAAAAAAGGAGCCCGAGCAACGTCGGGTAAATCGGCTAGTTTACTATAAATTTGCAGATAAAGACTAAAGAGGTGTCTGTTTTATTTCGGCGTTAATTAATGAAGTCGGCATCTGTGTAGAATTTTAAAAGTGTAGGCGAACCCATAAATTACGGATGTCATTTTCATTGCCATTTTTAAGTAATGATGACTAAGCAGAAAACATTCGTCAAGCAGCAGAGATTAAGTTACATTTACATAAAAAAAATAAATTACATGCATCAGCAATGAAGTAACCAAATACAAATAAATTTTAAAATCGCTTTCTTTTTAAATAAAAGCTTCATGGTCCAGATTGTTAAACGTCAATTTTTTTTTCAGTTTAATTTTTTTAAGAGATTAGGATGGTTTGAGGAATATAGTAAGAATTCTCAAACCAAGCTGGATGGTCGCAATAGGGCCGAAAATTAAAAGGAAGGGGGAGTCTGTCTGAAAGTAGTCTATATAATAAAAATTGTCACTAATTTTCAAATGTAATATGTCATTAGATCGAGAGAAAAAAGAGAGAAAAAAATTTAGGCATTCTTATAGATTTTCGAAACAATTAAATTTAGGCTCGTTTTCTTATAAAAAAAAATAGGATAATAACAGTGCAGATATTAATTTATCGATCAAGATCTCGTGTTGCATGAAATATGCATTTCCGATTATTTGTTCCCTATCTCAAAATACTCAGTTTACAGTCCTTTACCATCTGAAGGTTTGAGACTCCCTGCATAAACAGTTAGGCGGAATATCTAAAGTAGAGAAATTTGATTGTGGGCAGAATGGAGTATGTATAAGTATGAAATAACAGGAATACTAAATAATTTTTGAAAAAGTTGTATTAATTTTAAGATTATAAGTTCATAAAGTCATTTTTTGACACAACCAGTAAAAAAAAAATCGTCATTGTTAGTTTTTAGTAGTTACGTGAGATTTTTGGTTGATTACTTCAACAACGAGAAAACCACGACCATTGATGAAACAGCTGGAATTCTTCTCCATTACATTCAAGCGCTATGACTCTTGGTTGTGTTGAAGTTTTTCTTAGGCAGTTGTTAACAATAACAACAATAAGGCAGTCGTTTCGTCATGATTGCATATTAAATTTATATTACTATTTTATAAGTTACGAATAAATGAATGGCCAGTGAAACTGAAGATCGAAACATGCATTGTCATCGATAAGACGCCGTTGGGGAAAGTTGAAGACCCGTATGTAGCAACAATGACGAGAAAGTACAACTTGTGCAAGCTTTGAAACCAATTGATAAACCACAATG
Organism: Rhysida immarginata; assembly: GCA_023313115.1. Lineage (NCBI taxonomy): Eukaryota > Metazoa > Arthropoda > Chilopoda > Scolopendromorpha > Scolopendridae > Rhysida > Rhysida immarginata. Next base: position 118,651 of record JAHWFO010022898.1, on the reverse strand, counting down.
ACGAGCATATGCTAAAGAAATGTTACGACGAATTGACAATGATGAAGATTTTTTGAAGTGTGTTATGTTTTCAGATGAGGCAATTTTTCACGTGCCATAGGCGGATTTGGGGATCACAAAATCCCCATGAAGTTCTTGAAGTCGGGCGTGACAACCCAAAGGTCAACGTGTTGTGCGGGTTTTTACACGATCGAGTTATTGGCTCATTTTTTTTCATCGAACCAACCGTTAACTCCACAACTTAGCATTTGTGCTAAACCAAATGTTAACAATGCGCATTTCCACAACTTCAGGACGACCAACCAAATGTTTTCTTCCAACAAGGCGCCCCTCCTCACTGGGCGTTAAAAGTCCGAGATGCACTTAATGCTGAATTCCGTCAGCGGTGGACTGGAAGAGATGGGCCACCTCGTTCACCTGACCTGACACTTCTTGACTTTTTCCTGTGGTGTTTTCATAAGGACAAAGTGTAGAGCACAAAAGTCAAAAGTGTGGCGGATTTGAAGTCCCGCATTGTTTTTGCAGTTACGAGGGTCAGTCAAATGAAAACTGTAAATACTTTTTTACAGCTCCTTTATTACAGACAAGAGTTGGAACAAGTGCACTATTTTTCAATGTAGTCCCCCTGCTTTTCGATGCATTTCCACCATCGAGTCAGTCGGGAGTGCATGGATACCTCGGGAAAAAAATCTTTTGGTCGGTCGCGAACTTGTGGCCACCTAAAGAGTCCCTTAGTGAGCCAAAGATGTGTAAGTCGGAGGGCGCGAGATCGGGAGAGTAATGAGTATGGGGAAGGCACTCCAGATGCAAATCCTGGATAGTCGCTCCGGTCGCACGAGCCGTATGAGAACGCCTGTTGAGAGGAGTCCGCGGCGCTTGGTTCGTATAGCAGGTTTCAGAATGTCACGCACTAATTCACTATAGGTGGCACTGGTCACCGTCTTGCCTTTATGTTATCGATGGTGACCCGTCTATCCTGCAGAATCATCTCTGCTGCTGCAATCGCCTCGGCTGTCACAAGACGATGTGCCTGGCCTGGCCTCGGCGCGTCCGCCAAACTTGTTTTGCCGCTGCTGAATTTCTTACACCATTCGTACACCTGAGTCTGCGCTAACATGCGTCGATGGATTTCTATTGGTTTCGTGCCTTCACTGTGTAGGAATCGGATCACTCCTCGCTGCTCTTCTTTGGTGCATTCCAACAGAGGGGCGCCATATTAGAAACGCCCGAATGGCGCCGCTGGGTCACGTGGAGACGCGGGACCAACGCCAATTGATGGCGCGAGAGTCCACGCGCGTGCATACCGGGTCTGATCGCAATGGGAGCGGTTTTCGATTTTCTATAGCGGTTTTCCGGTTTTCATTTGACTCAGCCTCTTAGTTTGGTACTGTAGATGAGGCGATGCAGGCAAGAACATGGGTTGAGGTTGAATATCGTTTGGATGTTATCCGTGCAACAAGTGATACCCATATTGAATTTTACTAACATACCAAAAAAACTTTTTGAGTTGACAAACACCCTATATACAGAATGATCCATAGTGATAAATGAGGATTAAAAAAAAAGTTTATTTATCCATTCAATTATTTTTATTAATTTTTCAACTTTTGCGATGATATTAACTCACACAAAGATTAAATAACACAGGCCAACATAAAAAAAAACCTGTTTTTATATTCTAATTAAAGAGCTGATTATTGTGCTTTTTTCGTGCTGAATCCGTATCTGATCTCAGTTTTTTTCTATCACCCACAAATTTTATCAAAGTTTGTGGCCTGATAAATTTCCTTGTGGCCAAAATATATGGATACTTTAGCCTTGCAGCCGCTTCTCTTCATAACTTGGAAACGTGACGTGATAGAAAAAAATTTAAAAGCAGATTCGGATTCTGCACACAAAAAACCACAAGAATAATGCAGAGTCATTCAAGATGTGCTTTTATCATTGGCCTGTGTTCTTTAACGCAGTAACGAAGAAGCAGAGTAGAAAAATGTAGATAATGATTCCGAATCAGAAGATACTGTAACCTACACAGAGTGCGTGAAAATCATGGACGCTAATTGCATCTTCTGCGATGATAGCAAAAGAAAACGATAGCCCGAGTGAAGAGTGGCTACAATGCTAAAGGTGGCAAATGCGGACTCATAATGCCTACACTTAATCTGATCTGTTTGGACCGATCACAAAAAACAAAGATTATTCAAAACTTTTGAACTTTTTATTTATTTCAAAAAACGATACTTAATGCCAAAACACTACCCCTACCACGCTCTTTGCTCTATAATATATGGTTTTAGCATAGCTTATAACGTTTTTATTACTAAAAAATATAAAGGGGGGGGGGGGAACTTTACTGCCTTTTCCTCTGCTAAACCGAGATAGATAAATTTTTTTGGTCTTCATTAAGAAGAAGTGTTTGCTGAAGTACAAGGTATAAGCACAGTGGAAGGAAGGAGAACTGTGCGAAGAGATGAAAAGAAGACTACAGATTAGAGATATAAGGAGGAGGGGCACTTAGGACCTGCTTGTGCACAAAAATGATGATGAGAGTGTTTATGTTCCATCTAAGCCCCAAAAGCTATCTATTTGTTGCTACCTTTGAAACTGTCTATGTGCAGGTAGAATTAGACTCGTAAGAAAATAGTAAATAAGAATTGGAGTTATTGCTCCAACATGACCTGGATTCGAACCATGGACTAAAGAGTATCCAGCTCGCGGTAGCCTTGTTGATAGAGACGACGAGCTGGGTATTTGTGATCCATGGTTCGAATCCTGGTTGCGGAATTTTTCTTTCGTCTTTTTCTCATATTGAATGCTTTGATGAGGAAAAATCTATAATAATGAGTTATTTTGAACTAAACAGTGTTATTCGTTTGAGATATACTCACGGTGAAGGCGATGTTGGCATAGAATGCCCTGATGATACGATTGAGGAAGCCGGTTCTATCCGATCGCAATTTGTCTACGGCGTTATCGATGTGTAAGTCCCTTTCGAGGAACCCGACGGCTTGCTCGTAACTCTTCATGTCTGAACTCTCCTCGGTCTTCCCTGAAGATTGTAAAAAATATGTCATCTGCTCGCTCTATAAATAGAGGCAATCAAAACTTCAAAAGTGGATGACGTCGGTAGTTTCTCACTTTTCCCTTGCTGAAGAACAGGAAAAAGGATGATAAGTGTTCAAAGAGGCGTGGTTTGTGATGATGATTAACACGAATTAATATTAATTAGTGTGTACATAAGTTGCAAAATTTGCGCATTGTTTCTGTTCGGATTGCGAAATGTTTATTAAAAAATAGGCTAATGATTGATGGATTCATATGATTCTCTTCCTCTTATAAAATTTTAGTTGAATAAAAATTAAATCCGTTAACGACGAAATTCTTTTGTGGATGACTCCATCAATTCATCTATCCAATTTATAAAGGCAGTTTTATTATACATGTCACTTTTTTCCTCATATTAATCCGGCTCTCACTCATATCTGCATAATGAGTCAGGCTCTCAAGAAGAGAAAAATTTTATTTTATGATGCTAAATTAAACACAGAAACAATCTTATGATATTTTATAAATCATGAAAGCTGTGTCAATATGTAAAAGACGCGTTCTTCCATCCGACTCACGCGCAGAAATTTGGAAGACTGCCCAATGAAGTAGAAACCAGCGTGAAACTTATGTGAATATGTTTTAAACCATTTATATGCAAACTAGTTCATGTGATTGAAGCTTCGGGTACTCTAAAAGTTTTTAGCCAGGATTACTGCATGCATCTTACGAAGACCATTCTTTTAGCACTTTTCGAAGTACTCTTCCTCAGCTTCTATACCATCCACCTCAACCGATCGGACATGCATTTTTTTCCACTTCTGAGCAATGATCTCCAAAAAGTATGCTGCTAGGACGTCATTGTCACTCTCGAAATGGAACCCCCTGAATTTCCTCTTGATTCTGGGGAACAAAAAGAATTCGCAAGATGCCAAGTCTGAAGAATAGGGGAATGCGTCAGTCGTCTTAACGGCGGCATGCGCTGGGGCGCTGTCATGATGCTACAATAAACCTCTTGTTCCGGTTTTTTCATGCACAACAGTGCACACATGACCATGGAATAGAATAAAATTACCACCGTAACCTTCCCAGCACTACGAGAACGTTTGCATTTTTGTGGTGGTCCTTGTTGCCCTTTGGGGAGCCACAGTTTGCATTGTTCTTAGTTTCGGGGTCGAAATGATAGAGACATGTTTCGTCACCTAAGTAGATGTCGTTGACATGTTTTGACGCCACGTTGTTGAACTTTTCGATTATTGCTTGGCACCACTGCACTCGGGCTACTTTCTGCTCTTGGGTGAAACGAGGGATCCATCGTGATGAAACCTTCCAGAATTGTAAGGTGTTCGTGCAAGATTGTTTTTACCGCTGATTGTCTCAATCCGGAAATAGGTTACCCGATTGTCATTCGCGAACATAGACAACATAGCACGGATAGTTTCCGGCGTAACTGTATCGGCTGCCCGTTCACTGCGAAGTTCGTCTTTAAGTGACCGTCTTTTCATAATAAACTTGCAATATCAGGACGAAACTGTGTTTTACTCGGAGCTCTGCTAGGAAATGTCTGTTGTAAAATTTCAAAACAATCAGACATTTCTAAGCGTTTTAAATAATCATAGAAAAGCATGCCATGTCTGCTGACTGAGCTTTATTGTGTTTTACGTCTATCTGCCAGTGCGCGATCTTTAGAATTGTATCATGCAAAAACAATGCAACGTATGCCGCCTAAATTTTGCACGCGACCCTATGATAGAATGAAATACTTGGAGAAAGTAACTGATGAGGCATGCAGCGTTCCTGGCTAAAAAGATTTATACCCCTCGCATTTATTTAAGAAGCACTTAGATAAGTTCAATCAAAGAACTTGATGAGCATGGGGAAATAGAAGGATCCAAGTGACTTCGAAAAAAGACTGATTTTGGTGTTCGTCTAACCGGGAGCCACGACTAAAACAGTAGACTGTTAAATCGCGTGACACGTTATTTAATTTTTTGTACTCTAAAGTTGACCAGCTTTACAAGAAAGTGGTGCATAAACCCTATGGTTTTAAATATTAAAAGCGATATGGAATGGATCTACCATTTTGCTCCGATAATGGCTGTCGCTCATTCAGGAAGGCTATCAGCAATTGCTGAAATGTTGCAGTCGGAATCAGCAAACATTCCTTTGTAGCTAATGTGTAAACCACGCCAGGTTAGCTTTTTTCACTTCCTCATTGGAACCGAACCTTTGCTCTCCCAAGTACTCTTTCAATGGTCCCAAAAGGTGATAGTTGCAAGGGCTTCCGGGTTATATGGAGGATACGGTAACATGTCCCATTTGAGTTCCGTCAATGTACCCATAGTTAGCTTGGCTGCGTGTGTTCTGGCATTGTCTTGCAGAAAACAAACACCACTGGTAAGGAGTTCCGGTCGCTTTTTCCTTAGTGCCGGTTTCAGGGACATCCTCAAAATGTCACAGTAGTTAGGGTGTATTTATGGTTCGACGTTCTTCCAGAAAATCGACATGAATGATACTCTTAATGTTCCAGAATTCGTAGTTTGTGCGGGGTTAACCTCAGTCCACCTAGTCCAAAGGACCATAAGGCAAATGTCCCAGAATACAGTCGCCATCACTTTCGTTTCCGACGGTGTCAGCTTGAATTTATTGGGTCGTGGTGAGTCAGTGTGTCGCCACTCCATGCTCGCACGCTTGCTTTCAGGAGTATGGTGATGAATCCATGGTAACAACACGCCTTAGGAAGCTGTCACCTTCGCTGTCCTATCTTTGCAGCAGCATGGAACGTATTTCCATCCGGGTGGTTTTGTGATCCTCGGAGAGTTGCTTAGGGATCCATCTGACACAGATCTTATTGAATTTCAGCTTATCGTGGATGATGGTCTCCACACGGCCAGTGCTGATGTTCATTATTGAAGCCAATTCTCGGAAATAATCCGCCTATTGTCCCTTATCAGCTCATTTGTTTGTGCGATGATGCCATCATTGACAGCAGTTGCTAGCCTTGCGCTATGAGGTTCATTGCTGGTGGATTCTCACTTTCCTTCAAACTTTTGGAACCAAGCAAAGACGGATGATCGAAACAAACATGACTCGGAGAACTGTCCAGATGATGAATTTCAGATGCTTTCTCACCTTCGTTGTGGAGAAACTTGATGATTATTCGTGTTTTCACTTTGGTCGACACATCGATGTCCGACATTTTGTTTAAATAAACAATCAGTTGTCATGGCATTTTAATGACAGGCGGTAGTTGCCATCCCAACAATGAAAGATTAGATTTTTACAAGAATGAAATTTACAAAAAAAAAGGTCCAGGTCAAATTTGAACGCCCCTCGTATATGCGTTATATGCAAAATCCGAACCATTGTCATCATCCATTTTTAAAGGGTGCTCGAATGCTGATGACAAGTTATTATATTTTACTCAAATTGTGAATTTACTTGTATTATTCCATACGATCAAATCGCATTCCTAAGATTTTGGAACAATTTTCGTATTTAATATTTTCAATGAACCTTTTTTGTTAAGATTTTCTGTATATCGTTTGAATGTTTGAATCGGAGATAGTGCTTGATATCTTTATGAATTTCTTTTGGCTCATTTTTATTTCGTCATATCTTAAGAATAATTGTCTCGATTCACCATCGTTAACATTACTTGAATATCGCAACGTCAGCTTCGATTGCCAATGTCGTCAAATGATAAATGATAATGGCAGTTTTGAGGGAAACAGAGAGACAGGGGAAATCTCATTGGCTGTTTGACTGTACTTAAGTACATTTTTTGTTCACGAATAACGGCATGATGTAGGCGTTTTTATATTTTTTCAATTGGGAAATTCTAGGAAGTGAATGAAATGCAAGGCAATAGGCTCATTATCATTAATCTTAAGGAAATTAGATTATACTTGCAGGTGATGAAATTGTTTGTCAATTTAGACCTTTGCTAAAAGACTTGAACCGTGGATTTACGTAGGAAATTAAAGATTCGCTTCATTTAGTTTTTACATTGACGAGACGGACTTTGATTACTTTCTTTGACATTTTTAATGTGTATGAATAATCTGTTGATGAGGCTATATTAGGAAACATGGCAAACTAACGCTTTCCGTCATGGTATTTAGAGATGCTTTTTTATATATAGGTGCGCATCTTTCCGGGTTATATACTTTCACTTTGATTTTGAACATTAGCTGCTGAGTATTCTGATTTTCGTTTGTAGAGGGGCATTTCTCAAGTTATGCACACTTTAAGACTAAACCGAAAAAGTTTATCTTACAAAATCGGGTTTCAATCAAATCTCCATTTATTCTTTATCACAACTATCCGCCGTTTGAGCAAGTTTTGTATTCCGGAGAGGCAAGTTATTTAGCAAATATACGCGCAACTTTTTAAACGGTTATGCTGATTCACAACTGATTGAATAATGAGAGCGACGACATAGCCCTACTACGGCCATGCAAGCACTGTGCGTAAAACTTTTGAAATGGCCTTGATACGTATTAATTAGAATAGGAACCTATTGATAATGATTTATATCACCCGCTTCACCTTTTATTGGTCGTAAGTACACACTTACTGGTTAAATGATTAGTAGCTCCTAACCAGTTGACAGATCTCTTAATGAAAGTAAAAGAAGATTTATAGATGGCTACCAAATCCTATATAAATCTTTACGGCAGTGCTTTCCAACTTTCAACACTTCGCGTGTCATTCAGTCACATATGACTGATCGGTATTGAGGCATTTTCATTACAAGAGTGTATAATACTGAAATCCACTTTCTTTTTTCCTATACAAACTCGTTAGATATGTCCATCTTCTCAATATAGTCTTCATTCAGCCATTCGCACTTGGCCCCTTTTGGGTGGCACACTCTCTGGAACTACTTTTGCCTGAAAATAATGTCCGCACAGGAGTTTTCTCTCAAGTTACAGAAAAGGTAATAATCAGAAGCTAGGAGTTTGTATATCAATTTGGGTTCTACAGTGCATATGGCAGCACAAGGAACTCCAGTTTGGAATTGCTACGAAATTTGCAGTGGGTTGCTTTGGGCGAGGTCAAAAAGTCAAACGCCGAGTTGGGTTGGTGAAGGAATGGTTATTGCTACGATTGTTAACTTATTGTTGACTATCGTAGTAACAATGATTTTCGTCACAAACTCAGTGTTAGCTTTTTTGACCTCGCCCTTTGTATGCGATGCTTTTACTGTCGATGAGGATGATGCCAGTTGATTTGGCTCATACTGATTATCACCACTTCAAATATCATTTCAAAAAATTCGAAAAATAGATAATAATTGTCCAGGCTAAATACTCTGAAAAACTGGTTAAAGTAGAACTTAGAGAGTCGGAGGCCAAGTCACCGATTCAAAGGCAGAGCGAATCCCAAAGGATTCAAATTCTGTCAATTTTCACATGAGGCCATCATGGTGGCGCGGCCATGGTGGTACGGCCACGTCGTTACACTGCTCAAAGCAGAGCCTTTCCACAAACTCGCGCCACCACCATTGTTGGGGAGTTGAGGAAGAGGGTTTCCATAGTAGCGAATCGTTTGGGGCAACGTGAACAAAGGGTGACTTATTTCCTATACCATCCCTCGCAAACACCTGTGCAGCCAGTTTGCCAGCTGGATGTTTGTTTATTTCCGTGAACAGAGGGTGACTCATTTCTGGTGGCCGCGTTGGTGGCAGAAGAATCTGAGCATGCCACCAAGGAACGCTCCACCAAAAAGGGTGGTGGCGTGGCCGTGATGGCAAAGTGTGAAAGAGACCTTAGGTATCGTTATATGAATTGCTATACAATAAGACGTGTGTCTAAAATTGTGGCTTTCTATAAGAATTCGTATATATACAGTATTCTGAAGCTTTTGTATATTGAGCGTGGAATAACTACAGTAGCAGAAATGCAGTAAGAGTATACTGATTTTTCGTATGTGTACATCCGTATAATACGTATCGCAAATGAAAATATCAGTAGTACGAAGGGCATTCAAATTTGACTTGGGCTTTATTTTTTGTAATTTTTATTGTTGTAAAAATCTAAACTTTCATTGTTGGGATGACAACTACCGCCTGTTATGCAAATGTAGCACCACTCATCCGGTTGCCATGACAACCGATTGATATTTAAACAAAATGGCGGACAGCGCTGTGTCGACCAACGTGAAACATCGAATAATCATCAGGTTTCTCCACTACGAAAGTGTGAAAGCATCTGAAATTCACCAGAGACTTCAAAGACAGTTCACCGAGTAATGATTAACTCACTCATCCGTCTTCTCTTGGTGCCAAAAATTTGAAGGAGGGCAGAAATCCGCCGGCAATGAACCTCAGAAGCCAAGGTCAGCAATGCTGTCAATGATGGCATCAGCGCACGAACAAATGAGCTGATAAGGGACAACAGGCGGTTTCATGTCCGAGAATGGGCTTCTATAATGAACACCAGCACTGGCCGTGTGGAGACCATTATCTACGATAAGCTGAAATTCAACAAGATCTGTGCCAGATGGGTCTCTAAGCAACTCTCTGAGGATCACAAAAACCAAACGGGTGGAAATCTGTTCCATGCTGCTGCAGCGATAGGACAGGGACAGCTTCCTAAGGCATGTTGTGACCACCAACGAGACTTGGATTCATCAGCATACTCCTGAAAGCAAGCGTGCGAACATGGAGCGGGGACACACTGACTCATCACGACCCAAAAAATTCAAGATGACACCGTCGGCAAGAAAGTGATGGGGACTGTATTCTGGGACATTAAGGGTATCATTCATGTCGATTTTCTGGAAGAGCGTCGAACCATAAATGCACCTTATTACTGTGACATTTTGAGGACGTTCCCGGCACTAAGGAAAAAGCGACCAGGATTCTTTACCAGTGGAAACCAGTTAGATTAGGGTAGGTTAAGTTAGATAAGGTTTTAGATTAGGTTAGGTTAAGCTTTAGGTTAGGTTAAGTTAGGTTACCAAGAAAGATAACATAGTTTCCACAGTAATTATTAGTATATTTATATGCAATTTACCTTAATTCTGAATTGGTTAATTAAAATTTTATTTCAATTTTTAAGCAACTTCATAATAGGCAACTTAACCTTAATATTGTATATGATGAGCACCAGTGCAACAGGACTACAATAATTTATTTTGTAGCTGGCTTTTGGCAATCAGCTGTTTAAAAAGTGGAATATTTAAACATTCATTCTTTGTTATGTGATCTTTTGGGCAAATATTTACGTACATATATCTTGGGGCACCAAAGTCAATTTTCGTTTTAAAATAGGTTGTTTATTTAAAATATCCAAAGTCAATTGATTGATTCTTTTTAATGTCTATTTTCGTGTGTTCCTAGGATTGTATAATAAAAATAAAATAATTTAATTAAAACATATTATTTTGATGACTTTTTAAAGCCGTTAATGACTTTGGTGTTTGTTTTACTGACAAATCTAGTTTATACACTTGACAACATTTTTACAATCAATGATTGACCCGAAATTGTGAAGCTCATGAAGTCACGCTGCTCGGCGATCCCCCCTCCCCCCCGACTCATGAACTGTAATGGAATAGAAATGTGTATACGATCAGTAAAAAATATATTTGTGAAAATAATGTTATTTTTTATCTCTTGTTTTTAGTAAACAGGATATCTAGTGAGTTGGATAATACTTAATTATTATCATTAAAAATAATGATTATTCTTATTTACTACTCTAGCATGATTCAATACTTTAATTTTATTATAAGGAAACTTTTTTTAAAAATTAATTGGCACTATAAAATAAATTACCCTTGAAATAAATTGACGCCATAAAAATTTATTAAAAAAAGAAATAAAACAACATCAACAAATTAATTAATATCTCATAAGAGTTTTTCAATCTCAATGTCTTCTAAGAATTTTTTTTCTTTTAAGTGATTTTTGCATAAGTTTTTCAATCTCAATGTCTTCTTTTCTTTCAATCGCTTTTTGCATATTCACAACTGTAATTGAATCTTTAAGTGTTTGTTTAATTATTTTGAAGTTGTGCGCTTAGATCTCTGGCTATTTGCACAGCACGTTATATATATTGTAAAATAAATAAAAATAAGGAATAATAGTTATACAATTATGAGGCTATAAAAATTCGGCAAATAACTAGTAGACGCCAAATTAAATGTTGAATTGTAGCTTAACTCATAAGTTAATCGTAAGTAGCGGAAGATTGGAGTTACTTTTTGGTTTTACAATGTCCAACTGTCCCTTCACAAGTTCTGCATTTTTTGAGGTAGAAGGTTGAAATTCGGAATATAGTTTACTATGGTCATGCCTGCCTTCGCTATTTAGTTTGGTTTTGATTAGCCCACTGGGGTCGGAACTACGGGGGTGGGAGTTAGAGGGGACCAAGTGATCTATGTGGTATTTATGTATATAAAGAGTGGAATTTGATCTGCAGAGTCCTCTAGGCAAAATCTACAATACTGTATAGATGTTTGGAGTCAGAGTTGTGGGGGTGGCAGTCACTTTATCTTTAAATCTACATCTGGGTCATTAAAATTTCTTGCGGTTTCGTGTTGCTGTTTACTGATAGTGGTGTCAGATTATTTTATAAAATAAAGAAAGCTATTAATAAAAGTAATTAATGAAACCTATTAAGAAGTTATTACAAGAAATAACAAATTGATTTTGACTCTTACTAAAATTATCAATCGGAAGAGGGTAGAGGGTAAAGGCAACATTCTAAGTATTGGCGAATTTTTATGTGAGTCAGTATTAACCCTTGGAATAAAAAATAAATTACGAAACCTATTCGGAGGAATATTGAGAACATAAAAGCTTAGTTTTTCTCTTGTTTTGGAATCATCAATTTCATTATGTAATATTTTATATGAAAAGACGACCAACTGACAGTTCCTTCTCTATTCCCTTTTGCTCGACAAATTATGAGAGAATGTGTCCAATTATTCGTGTTCAAGTTACTGACAACTCTATTCCTAAAGATTTGGATTATTTTAATTTTAATTTATATCGTTTTAAGAGTACTTTTACACAAGGCTGGGAGTTTTTAATTTAAATATTTAAAATATTTTTTCTTCTTTTTGTGTATTTTACTCTGCGTTTAATTATTTTTCCTTTTTTTTATCTTATTGCTGTTTGTTGTTCTTTCGATTTTGGCCATGTAGGAACTCGGTATATACTTGACTCAAATTTAAAACTGGAATTATTAGTTCCAGAGTATAGAGGATAAAAGGATGATAACGAAAGAGGACAAACACAGACGTCCATGTTCTCGGCGGGATTCGAATCCGCGATTCGCTAGTTTCGAGAGCGGCAAGACCTGCACCTTAACGCTCTCGGTCACCGAGGCGGCCTTGTTGCTCTTTATTATGTAATAAAAAAAATAAATAATAAATAACTGAAGAAAATTCTCCGACACATTTGATAGATTAAACGGAAGTAAAATTGTCAATTACCGTCATTATCAAATTGAAGTTATAACATTGGAACGATGCCAGCAAACTTTTACAATGAAGGTCGTAAATGCTTCAATGAAATCAAAACCTAACGGCAATGGATTGAAAAAGAGAAAAAAAAAACTTTTCAGTAATTTATTTTTCTGTTGTTTTTTTTTCAGTCGTGGAACCAAGATTGCTGACATATTCTGATTTATTTCTAAGAGTATGTATCTGTTTTCGGGAACTCAGTCGAAGCGGAAATAAATTTTTAGGATATATGTAATTAGTAGCATAGCAAATCATATTCACGTTGA
>JAHWFO010022898.1:10532-100860 GCA_023313115.1 Rhysida immarginata | reverse complement strand
GTAATTAGTAGCATAGCAAATCATATTCACGTTGAAAAAAAACTAATTAGTCGTTGGATGATAAAATATTATATTACAAATTTTGCATAATTTCGCTGAGATTATCAGATATCAATTATCTTCAATGGATTTTTAATCTTTACATTTATCTTATTATATCTTTTATTAATAAATAAATAACACAGGCCAACGAAGAAAAACTTTTTGAATGAAATTCTTTTATAAAATCAGGAAACTACAAATACGTACGCAAATACACACACACACATACGCACCCCAGTTATTTCTCAAAGAACTCTCCTTGCTTCTCTACCCATTTTCCAGCGTTCTGGAAGTATCTGGATACCGGGTCTGTAGAAATCTTCAGGCCGATGTCGAAACTACGTCAGGACAGCCTTTATCACTTCCTCATTGGACCCGAACCTCTGTCCTCCCAAGAATTCTATCAATGGTCTAAAAAGGTGATAGTCGCAAGGGGAGAGATCTGGGCTGTATGGAGGATGTGGTAAGATGTCTCATTTGAGTTCCGTCCGTGTGTCCATAGTCAGTTTGGCTCTGTGGTCTGACGTTGTCTTGCAAAAAAGAAACACCACTGGTAAGGAATCTTGGTCGCTTTTTCCTTAGTGCCGGGAACATCCTCAAAATGTCACAGTAGTAGGGTGCATTTATGGTTCGACGTTCTTCCAGAAAATCGATATGAATGATACCCTTAATGTCCCAGAATACTGTCGCCATCACTTTCGTTGCTGACAGTGTCATCTTGAATTTCTTAGGTCGTGGTGAATCAGTGTGTCGCCACACCATGCTTGCACGCTTGCTTTCAGGAGTATGGTGATGAATCCATGTCTCGTCGGTGGACACAACACGCCTTAGGAAGCTATCAACTTCAATGTCATATCGCTACAGCAGCATGGAACTGATTTCCATCCGGGTGGTTTTGTGATCCTCGGAGATTTGCTTAGAAACCAATGTGGCACAGATCTTGTTGAATTTGAGCTTGTCGTGAATGATGGTCTTCACGCTGCCAGTGCTGATGTTAAGTATTTAAGCCAATTCTCGGACATGAATTCGCCTGTTGTCCCTTATCAGCTCATTTTTCGTGCGATGATGCCATCATTGACCACAGTTGCTGGCTTTGCCTTATGAGGTTCATTGCCGGTGGATTCTCGCCCTCTTTGAAACTTTTGGCACCAAGCAAAAACGGATGATTGAGACAAACATGACTCGGTGAACTGTCTTTGAAGTCTCTTATGAATTTCAGAAACTTTCACACCTTCGTTGTGGAGAAACTTCATGATTATTCGTTGTTCCACTTTGGTCGGCACATCGCTGTTCGTCTTTTTGTTTAAATGAACAATTGGGTTAGTTGCCATCCCAACAGTGAAAGTTTAGACTTATACAATAAATCGGAATCTGCTTTTAAATTTTTTCTATCCCATCACGTTTTCAAGTTATTGCACATGCAGACTGCGATGTTAAAGTAAAAGGTGTGAAGAGAAGCGGCTGTAATGTTAAAGTGTCTATATTTTTAGGCCACAAAAATTATCAGGCCTCAAACTCTGAATAATCTAATATTTCATTGAAAAACAAGAAATCTGTGGCTGACAGGAAAAAAACTAAAGTCAGATATGGATTCAGCACGCAAAACAGCATGTCTGTCCGTCTGTCCGTCCGTCCGTCCCCTTGATACTTTCCTTATATTTTCAGATGGAAGGTTGAAATTCGGAATGTAGCTTACTATGGGCACGTGCACCTTCACTATTTAGTTTGGTTTTGATTAGCCCACTGGATCGGAGTGTCGGGGTGGAAATTAGATTGAACCAAAATGTTTACGTGTATTTATGTATGTAAAGGAGTGAAATTTGGTATTCAGATTCCTCTAGGCAAGATCTCCATTACTATGAAGATTGGGCCAAATTGTTTTAATGAGGTCGGAGTTGTTGGAGGGGGCGGTCACTTGGACTTTAGAACTATGGCAACATACGGCATGTGATATATATATATCATTCGAGTTCTTTTACATTTTCTAAATACTACATTAGAGAAAATTAATTTTTCGATTAAAAATGCTGAACGGGTTAAAGAGTGGAGATCAAAGGGTAAAAATAGATGAACTCATAACCTCATGACAATATGCAAAACCTATAAATTTATATTTTGTTATCCAGTGGCTTATTTGTTATTCTGAAATTTGCTGTGCTATTATATCCGCTTTGACTGAGCTTTTGAAAAGAGAACACTCTTGGAAATAGATACAAAAGTCAGATTATGTCATAGCTCTTGGTTCCATGTTCGAAAAAAATATATTGAAACCATGAATTAACGAATTTTTTTATATTTTTACACTTTCTTTTGGGGTTTCATTAAAAAAAATGAACAACCTTCTTTCTAATAGTCTGCTGGCATCGATACAAATGTAATGACTTGTTCATACAAAGTTCATAAAAATTTTCAAGTAATTCCGAGCTTAACTAAATATGATTAGTTTGGACATGTAACTATATAATTTAGAATAATTAAACTAAAATGGTTCTTTAATTAGCACTTTAATTGTAGCTATCCCGTCTCGCTTCAGATATGACTGAATTAGATACATGTGTGAATTTGTTTTAATTCATTTTTTGCAAGATAGTTTTGAGATTGAGGCTTGAGGATATATAAGAAGGAATTGGGTGAATTCTAATGAGCATGGGGAAAAAGAAGGGGCCTAATGGACTAGGAAAAGGGGCTCATTGTTTGTTCTCGTCTAGCTGGAGCTACGTTTGAAACATTGAAGCTCGCCATCCTATATTGCCAGAAGTATCCAAACATGAGCACACAATTTTATTATGATATGCGTAATATGTCGTTGGACCTCTTTTCGCTGTAATAAGAGTCTGCACTCTGCTGGGAAGGCTTCGTTGGTGAAGTCAAAAACTATTTTGAAAGGAATCGTTCTGCAGCAATCGGGATTCCAAATCATCCCAAAGAGCTTCGATCGAATTTAGGTCCGGGCTCTGAGCGGGCCAGTTCATTTCTTCAACATCCATGTCATGGAACCATTCTTATAGGCACCTTAGTTTGTGAACTGGGGCATTATCAAAGGCCTCCCCCGAAGTGAGTGGCCCAGTGCAGTAACCAGGCAAGTAACAGAATAAAAAATTTGTTAAATGCGTCTAGAAATTTCAAGTATCAGTTATGCACTGAAACAATTTTTTTTAAATTTACTTAAGTAAGTGACAAAGATAATATTTCCATAGGAAACGGTAAAAACCAGCTAAGTGCACTTGCCTGGTTACTGCACCGGGCCGTTCAATTGTTCCCTTAATGTTGGAAGTACTAAATTGTCCAGAATGCCTTTATACCTTGCACTGTTCACGTTTCTCTTCATTGGAAGCAAGAGAAACCATGAGAAGCATCCCCAGACCATGATGCCTCCACCATCAAACTTTACAGTTGGCATAACACATACGCGCAGGAAGCGTTTCCCAGGCTTGCCTTCGCCAGACTCAAACTCTTCCTTCGGAGTGCCAGATAGTGTAACATGATTCGTCATTCCAAAGAATGCGGTTCCACTGGTCCAGAGTCCAGTTGGGTCGAGGTCTCAACCACCCCAACCGACACTTGGCATTGATGTTACTGATTACGGGCTTGTGTGCTGCTGCAAGACATGGCATGTAATTCTCTGAAGACAGTTCTAGTGCTGGTCAGGCTTTTTGAAGCATATCGGAATTCCTTAGCGAGTGATTCAGCGGAGGACACCCGATTTGTCCGCACAACGCTTCAGCATTCGGCGGTCTCTCTCTGTCGTTATCTCCTGTCCGCTCTTGGGGTGATGTTGTTCCATGACGTTTCCACTTTACGTATACATCACTGACAATAGGGTAAAAGTTGCTTGGACAGACTTGTTGTACATATAGCATCCAATGATAGTGCCACGTTTGAAGTCACTAAGCTTTCGGAACAGTTAAATGCTTGCCTAACGCTGAAAAAACTGCTGTATATATCTAAGAGCTATAGTTGTTATGTAAATCAACAGATACCATATTTCGAAGGGGCGTCCGGATACTTCTAGCAACATAAGCTATAGTCTCGAAAAATGCGATATCCCGAACAAATAATCTACAGTCTTTATCAGAAAGGGTAACTAGCTCAACGATAATCAATCATGAGCGATACCGACTTATACGGAGAAACAGGGAATCTACTCTGCAACAACGATCAAATAATTTTAGCCTAAGCAATTACTGACCAAAAACTGGCAAAACAATTATAACCCTTATTACAAGCTAGAAAAAGAGAAGGAAAAATTCCGCGACCTGGAATCGAACCATTACCTCTCTTACCAACTGACCTACCGAAGAGGCAAGACCTCCAAAGCTCGCGATCATCCGCCATCAGACGCATGTTCTCAGTGGTAATATTCAAGCGACTCCAACCCATATTCTTCATGTAGTCTAGCCACCTGGTTCTAGGCCGACCTTTTGGTCTCTTGCACACCGGATTAGAAAAAAAGAAACTGCCTAGGAAGACCAGTTTGCGGCATTCGTATCACGTGGCCACACAAAAGCAAATGAGCTCTCGTAATGCGGAGAAAAAGCGGCTCAACATCTAAAGACTCCCTTATTGTGTTGCTGTGCACTCTATCTAGTAGAGTAACACCTACCAAACCTCTCAGGAATCTCATTTCGGTTGCTTGTACCGACGATCGCACTCTTTCGGTTATTACCCAAGATTCATGAACCATAGATGAGAATGGGGATAGAAATAGATTTGAAAACAGAGAGCTCACTGAGCAGGCTATCTTAACCACACTGATTTTCATGTCAGCCTCTACACACTTGGCTGCAAACCGATCTAGTGCATGCTGAAGGTTGGTGCGAGAAGACTCAAGGAGGAAAAGGTCGTCAGCAAAGAGGTACATCTCCACCAAGCAGTCGTCCACACAAATACGCTAATCGCCTCGGATGCTCCTGTCTATCCAGTCCATAAAGATAATGAGCAAGAGGTGCGACAGTACGCACCCTTGGCGGAGTCTAACACCTACGGTGAACGGTCTTGACATAATGCCATTTATCCGGACGCACATCCCAGAGCTTTCGTGCAGAGACTTGATAGCAATCAGTAATTGCCCATCTACTCCGTGCTCTTGCAACACATATTAATCAATTAAAGTAAAGTAAATAATTAAATAATAAAAAAATAAATTAAAAAAGTATTTCTCTTAACAATATATCCATATGGACTTCCATGATGTCACAAGCCGCGGAATATTTCCTTCCTGTTTCAACACCAGATTTATTTACCAAACATAAAAAAAGTTTAGAATTCATATATCGAAATGAATTCTTTTAAAATGTTCCCAACGGATGGCCTCTCCAACTAACGGCCCTTTAGCAATTCTACTCGACTTCGCTCGTTTTGGAATATTGTCTATAACTGAGAGAGTTTGACGCAGTGCCGGAGAAAAAAGGTGGAGAATAATGTTCATTTGTTCTGTATATTCACATTCAGAAATTGCAAACTTTCATCAAAAAAGAGCCCGAGCAACGCCGGCTATATCAGCTAGTTCATAATAAACAGAAAAATAGTCCTAGATAATTGGAATAAATTTTAAATCAAAGAACACAATCCATATTTTATGACCAATGGAAAAACTAAGCGTTCAACATGCGAGTTTGTATGGTAATTTATGAAAACCAAAAAAAATCCGGTAAAAATCCGGAAAACATAAAATACCGAAAAATTGCATCCAGATAATCAAAAAATAAACTAAGCAGACAGTTTGTCACGACCGTACTAAATTTCATTGTTACTCGCGAAATATTGGAAAAACTGCGAGAAATCGCATATTTTTACGGAGGGCGTTACAGGGCAAAAAAAAAAGCGTTAGAGGGCGTTAGGTCTATTTTAGGATTTTTTTTTGGATTTCTACCCTCCTTTAAAATCGATTTTCAAAAACCAACGAATGCTCCCTTTTTACATACGTCTTTTACATCCTCGTGCGCAATTTTGAAGCTCTCTGAATTTCTGCTTAGGCGGCAAAAACACAAAACGGAGGGCCAATCTTTGGGCACTCCTAGTCCCCTTAACAAAGCAAAAGTCGAAAAACCCAGAAATTGTTTTTTTGGAAATATCCCCGAGAAGCTTCCCTCCGAGATTCGTTGCTTTATCTTTAGTCTCCATGAAGCTTCATCAAAATATCAGAAAATTTGGTGGAACACCCCCGAAAATAGTTTTTTTTTCAGTTTTCACACCCTTAAAATTCGAATATCGAAAATTGGGGAAAAAACTTCTTTGGCACGCTTGCTAGAAACCTTCCTGCAAAATTTCGAAGATATGCGTTCATTGGGGGCAGAGCCAGGTTCCGAGCGTGCAATTCCTTTCTCCCCCCCCCCCCCGGGTCCGAATTTCGAAAAACTGTTTTAGCACGTCCCTACGCTATCCCTCCTATGACCCCACCGAGTTTCGAGTCGGTGGCTCCAGTAGATTTTGCTGTGCGATGATGAGTCAGTGAGTTGGTCAGTGGATGTCCTCTTTTAAATGTATGATAACACATTTTAATTGAAACTCTTCATTCAACTGGACGGTCAAGTAAGATAAAGAACTGTTCATTATCCTTTTCTAGTACGCCAGATAGGAAGCGTCGATTGGAGCGAAGATACTTTAGAATTTTGTTTCTTAAAGTGGGGGTCGGGAAAAACCCTTGGAGGTCGCGGAAATTCATGAAACAAGGACCCGCGGTCCACATATAAAACCTTACGGGGATGCTTTGGAATTTTTATGTGTGAAATGGGTTCGCGAGACCAAAAAATTTATAAAAAGCTGCTTTAGAGTATATAGTGTACGAATTATTAGTGTTTTAAACATTCAAATGCAATGAACAAGTAATAAAAAATAGAAAATCCTTTATTTATGATTCCTATGACGTACATGAAGTTCGTTTTCCGTGTGATTGCGACCAATCTGGATATGATTTCTATGCAATGGATTGACGGTGATCTCTATAACATAATATAACATAACAATAATAAACATTAACATGAAAATGATGTTTACACTTTCACAGCTCGTGTTCAGTTTTGGTTGAGCTAGAGTTCTTGGTGTCGATGTGAGGAGGAGAGGTGCCACTCTTGCTTGATGAGGTCAGCGGCCTTTTCGCCTATCATGATGGAGGGTGAATTGGTGTGGGCCCGCGGCACAGTAGGCATTATGGATGAGTCGACAACGCGAAGGGACTGCATTCCGTGAACCCTTAAAAGAAAGAATTTTAAAAATTAAGTAAAAGATTCTTACTTTAATTAAACTAATAATTGAAACGATGTCTATCTTATACACCGAATGACCGCTTTATTGGAGACATCTTCAGTTCTGATCACAGCCGTGGTTCTTCTAAGCTTAGATTCTAACAGGCCCGTCCTGCAGGAATATTGGTTCATGCTGATATGATAGTAGCCCTTTGTTCAAATTGGATGGCGGTTTCGAATGGATCGTTCTACTTCGTCATGTCAGGTGATTAAGCCAGTCAATAAAGCACGTAGAGGTCTGTGCCATATTCACCGAACCATCTGTGTCCAATCAAGCACTTGACAAAGTGGCCATCTGCGTCGCAACATTGTTGATTGGTAGCTTGTAGCATTAAGAGACTGTCTTAGGTTATGTAGGGAACTAAGGGCTGCATTCAACAACAATGCAGTGACATTCTTGTAAGCAAGTGTCCCTCATCTCAACAATATAAGTCTATTGTTGCTAAAGACTCAGTGAGAAGACTCACTTGAGAAAGTAGATAGTGAACTGGTCCTAAGTGTAATTCAGGAAAAAATATTTCAGACCAATAGGCCAGACCAATTGGAAAGATCTATGGATTCCTGCTGTTTGTTCCTTGGTGGATCAGGAACAGACCAAGCTACGAAGTGTCCAAAGCAAACTTTCCTGATTTTTTATGATAGCATTCTGGAGGGTCTACCACTTTTATAACCAGCCAGGTACCAGATTCGGTCATGGTTCCTGTGTATCTATGGTGCTGTTACCCATTGTTGCTGTACTGTGATTTCTTTTATTCACAAGCCTATTCCAGCCACAGTTGCGCTTATGCTTGGAAGTTTCGTTGCGCGAAGTTGACTGGAACACATGAGATACTGTTCCACCTGTAAAGCCGAGAATATTATTGTATCCAAAATACTCGAACCTGCTCTTTTGAACCTATGATCATGCCACTTTTGAAGTCGAAGACTTGCCCAAATCTGTGTGATAATGTCTCTAATAAAATGGTTATTCCGTATAGGTATAGTGTATGTCTATTGAAAAAGAAATGGGAGTACATCATAGAAACTTCCCCTTACTTGAGCTGAGAGTCGACGACGGACATGGGATCTGATCCCGGTCCCATTTCGCACGTTCCCACCTGGTGCCATGTACCCTGCGTTAGATACTTCATGGCGCAGTACCAGTAGTCATCCGAGCGAAATTCGTACTCTTTGCACGTCTTGAGGGGACGAGGGTAGAATTTGGCGCCGTACTTCTGGAAAGCTGTCGTGTTGACCAGTTGAAAGGTCAGCTTTATAGCTAGTAACGAGAAAGAACACAGCAATTAAGCCAATATCTGTTTATTTGATAGAAAAATGTGAGCTCTTTTGGACTTTTCTATTGTACCTTCCAACATCAATTTGGCGTCGTGTGGGTCACTCAGATAATTCATGTCGATGATGGGATGGTCGTGAGGGTCGTTGCTCTGTAGAGTAACGGTTCCTTTACTTCGGACATCTTCAACGATGGGAAATATTATGAATCCTTCTTTGTCTTCGGTAGGTTCTAGAGATTCTTTGAAGACCTTGAAATGATAATTTACAAAATAAGAAAGTGAATTATGAAAAGAGTTTGGGGAACGGTGATTGAAATATGTAAGGTATGTTAAGAAATTATAAGACCACAAGAATTATCCAGAGTTTGAAATTGAGAAAGAATTAAATTGGAGGCTCATTTAACATCAAATATTCGTCCTGGCATTGACCTTATAAGATTTTCAAGTTTCTCTTTGGAAATTGCATCCCATGGATCCATTATTGCTCTTCGAAACTCACTTGCATTTTCATATTGCTGAATTCCAGCATAAACTTTCCTATAGGTTCTCCATAGGATTAAGATCGGGGCTACGAGAGGGCCAATCCAAATCACTGATCTTTTCTTTTGCAAACTATGTTCTCGTTGATTTTGATACATGGCATGGAGTATTGTCCTGTTGAATTACCCACTCAAGACCTCCAATATGTGGACCAAAGGGTATCAATCAATTGTAAAACATATCTTGATATACACTGTCATATCACTGAATTATGACCACCCGCTTAGTAATGGGAGTAGCCACCCTTCGCCGATGGGAGTAGCCACCCTTCACCCATGCCTTCTGCTGCTAGACGTTGTGGCATGGACGTAAGAAGTGCGCGATATGTGTCCGATGTCCACAGAGCTTCGAAAGTCATAGGTGGAGAGTCCAGCTGCCGTACATGGTGATCAAGGTGCTCCCACAGATGTTCCTTTGGATTGATGTCCGGCGAATTAGCGTGCCAAAGGAGCACCCGAAAGTCAGTCGAGTGTTCCTCGAACCATTCCAGAAGGAGACGTGCCTTGTGGCAGGGTGCATTGTCCTGCTGGAACACACCATCACATTGGGGGAACATCGTGAGCATGTACGGATGCACCTAGTCCGCTATGATTGACAGATAGCCACAGGCATTCAAATTGCCCTCTAGACGAATCAGTGGACCTAACTGCTCCCAACACAAGATCCTCCACATATGCACACGACCTTCACCAGCCTGTTTCCGGCAAATAATAGCCTCCTGCAGTCTCTTTTCATGGCGTTCCCTTCAATCTTATGGACCAAAAACCTTGACTCGTCGGAGAAGGCGACCTTAGCCCACTCATCTGTGGTCTAATGGCGGTGCTCACGTGCAAAGTCTAGGCGTTGTTGACGATGACCCCTGGTCAACATGGGTGCAGCAACCATGCGTCGACTATTCAGGCCCATCCGTAGCAGGGTGCGTTCAACGGTAATGTCGGATACACGTTTGTTGGCACCACTGTTGAATCTGGTGGTCAGTTGACGGGCTGTGGCTCGCCTGTCACCTTTGACGAGTCATCGTAGGCGCCGCTCAGCCCATTGGTCGATGGCTCGTGACCCTTTACAGTGATGGCGTTGGGATGCAATTTCTGTCCCTGCTGCCCACTCCTTGTACACCTTCGCTACAGCGGACCGTGAACAGTTCACAAATCACGTCGTTTTGGAGATGGTGCCACCCTTGCTGCGATAGCCTATTATCATCCCTTTTTTGATGTCCGTTAAATCCGTTAAATCACCCATCTTGAGGCTCGTGCACCTGCCGTTTTGATACACCAGCTTTAAAGCTTTCTCAGTCTGTTATGCAAATTTTGCAATGTGTAATCGTTGTTGGGGCGAACCATGCGTGTGCCATGAAGGGGTGCTGGTCATAATTCATTGATATGACAGTGTATGTCTGAGGTCATTCGGTTATTGACAATAACCAAATCTGCTTTCCAATGATGGGACCTCCCCAAGTTCTCGACTGTATCTGTCTCTGGGCTCTATTCTCAAATCATTCCAATAATATTGTAGCCATCTGAACCGTCGAAGCTGAATTTCTTTTCGTCTGAAAATGCAACTGACTGCCATTCTGAAGTTCAGGACATGAATTTTGCGACCCCGTTCCATCTTGCCTCTTTCATTTTAAGATGTTTCACATGAGAATTTTTTCTCAGTCCTTTACACACAGTCATATGGCTTACTTTTTCATCCAAATCTTTGCTGATTTCACGAGCGGACCTTGATTTGGACAGAGCAAGGCTCGTAATTCTCCTTAAGTCTGTAGGAGAGAGGGCAGGTTTTCTGCCTGTTCTTTTTTGGTGCCATATTCATCTTGTATATTGCAGTCTTGGATCTTCCTATTGCCATAGCTATGTTTTTCTCGGATTTTCCATTGCTATGCAAAAACTATATTTTTCGAATTTCTTTCTCCGATCGTTCTTTGCCTCGAGGCATTTTTCTTAAGCACTTGAATACCAGAAAGAAGCACTTTATATTGGTTAACACTTATTTGAATATGCAAATTTTGAAATTGAACGATGATAAAAGCTTCTTTTCGAAGGTAATAGGTGTGTGATCTTATAATTACTTAACATACCTTAAATATTTAAGGAGGAGATGGACGAGCCTAATAATAAAAGTTGAACAGCATGGGGGATAAGAAGGGCCTAACTGACTGAAGGGACATATTGTTGGACGACTGAAACAACAAAGCAGCTCACTGGATTCCCAAATGTTGCAGTATTCAGATACTGAATGATCCACAGTCTTTCTCTTAAAGAGTGAATTGTGCTCACTCAATTCCGAAGGAAATCGCCGTTGTTTAAAACAATTTTTATGGCTAAGCAGTGTGCAATACAGAGGGTTGAGTACGTTACAACTATACGATTTACATATGCAAATTCTGTACAAACGCTAGCTGCGAGAATGCCGCCAAAAATCGGTAGACATTGGAAAGGATATATAAATGCACTTTTCGACGCGAAGTAGTCCTATTCCATGATTATAAAACAATGCAAATCCAAGCCTCACCATTTCGAAGGCAGGAATCTGTAACATTAAATAAAAACAGAAAAACCGCAATACCAGCAACGTTGGATGAACCTGGACCCTCGAGACAACGACCCACTCCAAGCAGAACACCGGAGGTTGTAGCCAAAATCAAGCGTCTCATCTCTGCAGAAAATCCCAAAACTCAAAGGGCTGTCGCAGATAAGGTCAAAGAGGTATAACAATCAACAGTACGCAACATAATCCACAAAAATCTCCGACTGGTAAAGCGTCCGAAACCTGGTATGGGTGCATCAGGATAAAGCTGCGAGTCATACGTCCAGGTCAACGGTCGCCCATTTGCGAACACTGGAACAGGAGACGGGCATATATTCGATTCCGTTTGAAGACATACCCGTGAAATCTCCAGACGCATCCCCCCTGGATTATTGCGGCTTTGGGCTGTTGAAACGCGCCCTTGAAAGTATGCGGTGGGGTTCTTCATAGATTTTTGACGCTTTCAAATCGTTTAGTTGTAACGTACTCAACCCTCTGCACTGACAAACAAATTTAACCAAGGGTATTCTAGAGCTGTTCCAGAACTATTCGCCGGGAATTGAAGCGGGTCCAATTTGACTTCAAAACTCCCGAGTCCTGCAAATAACAGGAAAGTTTGTCTACGTCAGTGTCTGAGACGTCGTTACTTAACACGTGAAGACTGGAAGGTTTTGTGGTCTGAGGAATCACGAGCTTTTAATTTTTGTACTGGCAATAGGCTGTGGGTTTAGCGGAAGCCAAATGGAACAATGAGTCCAGCATACCTTCTGCTGATGGTTTTTATGATATGCTAAAATACCACGCTTTTAGATTGGGAAACTTTAATGTCACCAACCATATATGGTAATCATCATCAAATAATCAATAATAAAAAAAATATTAACTACGGAGAGGCCCAGGATAGAGAATGCATATAGGAAACTGACGTACCTCTGGGATGATGGATGACTTGAGTGGATTCTTTGTGTATTCGGGTTTTGAGAGAGTGTCCGAGATGAGACAGAGCTCGATATCCGGCGCAGTGTTCTTCTTGGCGAATTTCGTGTGGACGTAAGCCATTCCTTCGTTCGTGGCTACTCCTGTTAGTGGACCTGCAATTAAAATTTGAAATTTTATTATTAAAAGATTCAGGGTTGGGGAAGAGAAGGATGGTACGCTCACCAAGCTAAGGCAAACCTGGTACAGTGGATGGTACGCTGGATGGTAATTACATTGACAACAATCCGGCCATCCGCACGCTGCTAGGATGGTGTCCCTAATGTTTTATCCACTAGGCCTTAAGATTTACCACAATGTTTGTTGAACACCCAGATATTATATATTGGATCACTTTCATGACCACCAGTCATTTATGCAAATTAGTTACAGTCAGGTGAATTGTGAATGCTCGAAGCAAGATTACAGGCATACTGCGATTACGAAGTGTTCGAGAGGAGTATAGGTAAGATTTACACAGAGTGCACTACCAGACAAAAACAGCCCACAGGAAAGAGATCAGGAAAGCTACTGGATGCTCCAGATGAGAGGAGAATTGTCAGACTTGTTTAGGCCAGCAGAAAGTAGAACACCACGTGAAAGTGATACCAGAAGTGAACGCCGGCTGCAGTGGTTGATCATGCAGAAATGAACCATGAAGTTAAGAGAAAAGCCTCCAAAATGACAGTTCACTGAAGCAATCAAGTTAACTTTAATCAGAGAGCAAGTCCGCGATGGATTCTCAATGTAGAGTTCCTCATCTTCACATTATACCATGTTGACAACTCAGACAGAAGGCTTGTTCGTAAGCCTCTGGTGCTTAATGCAAACTGGCAAAAGAGGAGTCTCAGTTCGCGCAAGAACTCGACAGTAAATTGTAGAAAAGGAAATGGTCCAAGGAACCACCTTTTCAACTGCGCCATGCAGATGTCAGGGTGTAGATAAGGCAGTCACCTAATACGCTTCCAGCATGAAAATGTTCTATGCCATAATGCTGACATTGGATGCAGATGGTTTGAAGAGCATGCCGGAGAGATTACCTTGCTGAATTAGCTCTACAATCACTGGAACTTAATCCAATTAAAAATTTGTCGTATCAGATCGAAAAGGCCTTCAGTGAACTAGAGTACAGTATTCCATAGGATATGATAGGATATTTCCCAAGCTATCTAAACATCTCATAGGGTATCCCATATGCCTAAGTAGTCTATGTATGTACTGAGTAAGAGGATCATAAGTACATAATGAAATAGAACTGTGTACTTTACCTAGCCGTTTAGTCTCCCACAGTTTGTAGTTCTCGGGTGTGTCGTATTTTCCATAGCCAAATGAGACTGGCTCGTCGATGTGGAAGAAGAATCCGTTCATACCCAAATGGTCCTTGGCTCTCTGTCCAACCCCAGGAAGGTGATGTACCAATGGTATCTATCCAGTAAACAAAACATAAAAATTAAAACAACGTATCTCGCTGATATGGAGTTAAAATGCAAGAAATGTTAATACGTTGAATTCTTTGAGGTGCTCTTTATGTCCAACGCCTGACAACATGAGCAGCTGAGGTGAGTTTGCCGATCCTCCAGATAAGATCACTTCTTTGGTGGCTTTGACTTCCCATAGTTTGTTCTTGTGCTCGAATATGATTCCTGTTGCTCGTTTGCCTTCGAACGTAATCTGTAAAAACAGGTTATATTAAGACTATATGGGAGCGACATGAGAAAAAGCAATTGTCAACTTATACCGGAGGTACCTGGGTTGCGAGAGCGTCCGTTACGACGAAGAGGTTCTTCCTCTGTTTCATCTGTTCCTTAAGGTAACCTTCGTATGTACTGCAGCGCTTTCCGTTCTTTACACTAAAGACTGGCAGAGTGAAGCCTGAAAGGACGTATTTCTGTATGAGTTTAGAAAAACGACACCATACAGTACACCTTTAGGCACACATACCTGTGTTGTATTTGCCATTCACGTCGAGGGCTGGGTAACCGAGTTCGTTTCCAGCTTCCATGAAGGCATTGGCTAAAGGTGTACGGAATTCTGGATTGGTCACTACTATGGGGCCACCTTTTCCTAAGTATTCGTCTGAAATGAAATTAATGCACGTATGATAAGATAAAAGTTGCAACTCTTTCCCAGAAGGTTACCTAACAGGTTCTTGAGTAAACTTACCGTCTTCTGGATGGTGAGGCACTCGATAGTCTTCTAACTTTTTGAAATAGGGCAGAACATCTTCGTAGCCCCAACCATCGTTCCCTTTGGCCTTCCATTCGTCGAAATCTTCACGGAACCCTCGCGTGTAGACCATGCCGTTGAGCGTGCTCGAACCGCCGAGGACTTTACCTCTCGACCAGCTCCATTTCTAGCGATTAGAAACGGGAGAAAAAATACTTTATTTATTCACAGGTAGGTTTGTAGCCCAAGACTCAAATTTGTTTTAATCCGGCTTTTATTTAAAATATTTGAGATCATGTGACTGAAGCGGATATTTCTAAGTGATTTCGAAAAGGGACTCATTGTTGCTGCTCGTCTGGCTGAAGCCACAATTGAAACAACGAAGCAGCTGACTGGATTTTCGATATCCAGAGTATTCAATCCAATGTCTTTGTCTATAAGGGGCTAACTATGAGACCACTCTTGTACGGGTAAACACTACGCAACAATTGACAGGTAATGGTCTCACAAATGTAATGAAAGTTCAATGGATATTCTCTTACTATGGAGCTTCTTCTGGCGTAGAAATTGGAAATACTTAATATGGCGATTTCTAAAAATTTCGTTCTCGTTTTTGTAATCAGCATTAAAAATATTACAAGAAACATATAATTTGGTTCCGTGAGCATTTTGGCTGTTGACTAGTTTTATTTTTACATCCTCACAACTGTTTTTCACATTAACGCTGATAATGGGAGTGGAAGTGTGGTGATAACTTATCAATCATTTACAGCCGTTAATAGGCGGTGTCGATACTAGAAAGTGGGTTCGGGATAGAAAATAGGTAGGGAAGAATATTTAGGGGTAATTGTGTAATCTAATTGGTCGTTTTAATACCATGGATAAAAAGTTTCATGAACTGGCTTTTACACACTAAGCAATTTTTTGAGTTAGTGAATCATGCCTATCAAATTTGACGAAAGTTTGGTAACATTCAAATCTACAGGTTTACGTGAAGAAGGTTGCCAAGAATTTTTTTTGATCTGGTACCTGTATTTTGTAAGAAAAAAAATTGTACAATGACGTAACAGAGATATTTATTTCAAATGCGAACTATTTCATTAAAATTCGCAGTTAATTTTCAAACGTCCTTTTTTTTTCTTACTATCACCAGGCCTCCGTGCGCGTAGTCACTGAATATTCAAAACATTATACTCAGGCTCGCTCATTCGAGAAATTGCCTTCTCTTTCACTGTATTATTAAAGCGTAATAATACAGGTGAAAACATGTTTGTTATTCAGAATGAAAGCACTTAAGAGTAATGGGCTTTATCGTGTAACAGGATAAGAGTTGATAAACGACTAATTTCCCGTGCTGAGTAAATGAATGGGATTGTCACTCTTATCGCATCGATCAACGTCACACTTCACGCTACAAGAAGAAAAGATTTCCTATTCTATGACGTAAGAGTAAAAATCTCGTGTGTTTGTAAGCATAACTTTGATATGATATTAAGACGCTAAAAAGAATTATGAATGCTATAGACTAAACTGAAGAAATCACCAAGAAACGTGAAAGTTCTCTGTAGGGTTAACATAATTAGAACTGATACTTACCCCGTTCATTTGCGCCTGGCAACATGTCTTCTGTGGTTCGACGAAGTAGTTCCAGTCTTCCTCCGTCCCCAAGTTGCGAAAGGAATAGTAGGGCACTTCCGATACTTGCGAAGGAAAGCCACCGGCTTCCAGCAAAAGCAAGCGGACGTTGGGGTCTTCGCTGAGGCGGGAGGCGACCGCTGCGCCTGCCGATCCCGCACCAACTGTGTTAAATTTAAAATAGATTAAAACAATTAAAAATATAAAATTATGTCACGGTTGGCCTACTTAAAATTTCTTTAGAAAATCGTAAAAATATTATAAAACTGAGTGAGACTGTTTATTTGTCTTTCGAATTTTGTAATTTTAACGATATAAACAGCATCTTATCGTATAAAACATTAAATGCAACATCTACATTGTTAAAGAAGCTTTCTGACAAGAGACCAGACCTAGAGCCTGTTCGCTTGATTTATTGAATCTTAGATTTTAGTCTTCCGAAAATCGTTTCGTGTTCTTTGTATACCATCTCCTATTGATCACAGATTAAGAATACAATGATATGTATGTATCTTAATCTGTGCTACTGATGAGCTCTCCAATGAGAATGATTCTAGCCATATCTCCCTCTTCTTAGTATATATTATTAGATAAATTTTACGAACAGTCTCAATTTTGTTTTTAAGAAATACCATCTAGCGTTTCAGGTTTGTATTAGAAATGTCGAGTGTTTTTTGTGGCTAGAAGCTTATCCTTCCTACTCAGGCAATTCCACACCAGCGTTCTTTGTTATATTTTATACACTAACTGGCCAATTTAATAGCAACATCTCAGAAATAGTGTGTATATTTGACTCCTTTGCCATCCACTATAGAATTAACTCCACCGGTCTCATAAGGCGTTGGAAAATTCTAGTAAAAGTAAACTCCACGCCCGTGCATTGTCTAATTGGACGATATACCCTTTTGATTCGATGTTCATCGATTTAATCAAATAATTTTGTAAAATTTAGATGAAAATAGGGAAGAAAATGCCACAGCTTGAGTTCAAACCAAGGACCTTCGGCTTAAGCGCCGATGCGCTAACCAGCTAACCTATTGTAATAAAACAAGTGGAGAATTAAATGTGTTTTTAAGTGCAGATTACATTACCTATTTCTAATGATATTATCAGAAAAAATGGAAGAAAAATTCCACGGCCTGGATTCGAAGCAGTAATACATCAATTTTTTCATAGCTGAATTATTAAACGTTAGAATAAACTTCCATCAATGCGTAGTTTATTTTATATGATATAGCGCTTAGAAAATAATGGAATCATCCTATCACGATCGTGGAACTTTTTTTAATGATAATATTATTATTTTATGCTTGGAGCATGATTCCAGTTTCCATTTAATAATTTCTTATATGTGCTCATCAACTTTTCTGTTGGTTTGAAAAGGAGGAATTCCCGGTCTCCGACCTGGGTGCCGGCCCTATCATTGGGATTCAATCTTGACTACTTCGTAGTTTTTAAGAACACCTGTGGCGGCCTTGATCTACCGTGTTCACGATGGCCCAATTGGTTCCTGGTTCGAATCCAGGTCGTGGAATTTTCTCCTCCAGTTTTTTCTGATAATTTCTTACCTATTTTTATTTTGAAAATTTGAATATCACCATCTACACTACCCTATCAAAAGTTATGGGACACCATCACTTTAATAGAAACACTCAAAAATATACATAGTATCTTGTTGGTCCACTTTTTGCTTCTATCATAGCTTCTACTCTCTGGGACGTACTGCCCACAAGTTTTTGATACTTTTCGACAGGTCAGTTTCGCCATTCTTCCATAAGTGTCTTGGGGAGTTTCGTCACGGATTTCGGGCGTTCCGCACAAGCGCGCAATCGACGTTCCGACACGTCCCATAGATGTTCGATGGGGTTCAGATCGGGGCCCTGGGCAGGCCAGTCAAGTTCTCGAACCCCCTTTTCATCAAATCATGTGCCTACAGCCCTTGTTTTATGGCAAGGTGCGTTATCGTGCTGAAACAGAAAAGGGCCATTGCCAAAGTGCTGCCAGAGAGATGGGAGTGCTGCATTGTCCAGAATATCTTGGTAACGCTTTGCGTTTAGATGTCTGTCTACAGAAACGATTGCACCCAACCCATACTATGCAAATCATCCCCACACCATCATCGACCCTTCGCCGATTTTCACCGTGGGCACAACACAGCGTGGAAGATAACGTTCGCCATACCCAAAGCCGTCCATCCGATTGCCAGATGGTGTAACGGGACTCATCACTCCATTCAACCATCGGCATTGATCCAGAGTCCAATGTCGTCACTCTTTACACCATTGCAATCTCCTCGCTGTGTTGCTGGTGCTGATGTGAGGTTTGTGGGCTGCCTTTCTGCCATAAAAACCCATTGCATGCAGTTCTCTGCGAACACTAAGGGTGCTCACAGTTGTTCCCGTCGACTCTATGAATGATCTTGGCAGTCCATCAAGCGATGTGTGACAGTTTGCAGTGACCACTTTTCGAAGAGCCTTTGGTCTCTGGCCGACATGATCTTGGGTCTTCCAGTCCTGGGCGGAACACTTGTGGTGCCTTTCTCTTTCCATGCCCGGATGACGTTGTGAACGGTCGATTTCTGGATGGTTACGAACGTTGATGTCTCTCTAACAGTTTTGCCCGCGAGTTTTGACAGTCTCTTTGGAAGTCTGAAAGCTCTTTTCTTTGAGACATTCTTACAGCATCCACGCAAGCATCATCTCATAAAGCATACTCTCTGTTATGTAGTGCTGGGAAGAATGCCAACAGTGAAATTGCAAAGGAATGTCCCATTTTTATGCAAATCAGGGTTGTCCCGTGACTTTTGATAGGGTAGTGTATATCCGAATGAGTATTTATGTAAATAAGATAAATCTAAGTGGACTTCCAGGCATCGACTTTCCTTATAGTTAAGCAGCAATTATACTTTTGCGTGATCCATCTATTAGTTTCTGCATTGATATGATAGCAGCACGACTCAATAGCGATACGCATAAAGAAAATAATGGCCCTTTTAACATGGAATGACGCTTTGTCGCCGTCTATTCCCAATTAGGCCACTGCGTGCAATGACTATGACTAAAAGTCAAGGACGGACGTAGAAGAGGGTAACTTTTCATTTAGAAGATAATGTTTTCATTCATGCATAGCTGTACGTATGTTACTATTCATATCTTCACAAAATATAGTAAATTTTCACAAGTAGAGACAAGTAAAATAATTTGGTTATAAGAAGTATAATTTAAAATTAAAATGTATCAGTGTAGTGGATTGCAAATTACTTTGATAGTGAGTGGCGGGTAAAATTAATTAAGCAAATAATTTTTATGTTTAACGGTAAAATAACAATTATCTATTGAGAACAATAGGCCTAACAGAAATTTGCTACTCACACCAATTAGTTATTCATAGCGATAAGATTAAAAGCAATAGGAAATGAATAACAATCGGCTTAGAGTAATTATCTATGATAGTAAATAGGTATTGAAAACAATAGGCTAATAAATTATTTTTAATAACAATTAATTAAAATAATTCTTTGTATGTAAGCAAATCCATCTCGAAAACCACTGACTTCGAACTGATAATATCAAACGCGATAAGAATGTATTAATTTACGGATGACACTGAACTGATATGTATTAATTGACTCTATGCAATGTTTATTGTTTCAGAGCTAGAAAAAAAAAACATTTATAACTAATAAATAATTTAAGATTGTATTGGAGTAATAATAACAGTCTAAAAATATATATGGAGAAAACACAAATTATGAAATTTAAAGCAAAAAATGAAAAATATGATATATTCGTGGATACACAATTATATTATCATAACGAAAATTGCCACAACAAAACACAGACAATGATATCAAAAAATGCTAAATGTAAATTCTAAAGTTTCAAGAGGTGCAATGTAAAAGAAATGTTTAGACTTAGTTTTTGATAATAAATTAATTTGAGGAATTAAAATCTAAATTACGTAAAACAATACATTAGACATTATTGTCCCATCAAAATTAGAAAAATGATTTATAGTGCAGTGTTTGAATCCAAAATAGGATATGGAATTACATGCGACAGATTTTCTACGGCATTTAGAAAAATTTAGTCACTTCAAAAACAATAGGCCTAATTAAATCCATAACATTCGACTCAGAACTAAACAAAATAAACTAAGTCAACAACTTAAAAAATCATTTGTCATATAACGTTAGAAATCATGAATATTTTAAAATTCCTAAAGTATAGCAATAACTATCGATTAAGAGAAAGAAAAAAAAAACATATTCTAAAAATGTTAATTTTAAATTTGACCTTATATAATCTAATCAAGAAAAGTATATTGATTTGGAAAGGATACATAAAAATTATAAGGACTGAAAAAAAAATTGTTTTGATGTTGAGAAATAAACTTTTGCTTATTATTACGTTTGGTGATATAATAATCGGTATAAGTTTTAATTTTATCGTGTGAAAAACTTCTTTTTACATTTTTTCAAATTTTGTATATTTGTTTATTTTAAGTAATTTATTTGTAAACTCGACATTCCAATAATGGCTTTTGGAAATGCCGAATTTCCTTTGCCTATTTCACCAAATTAAAAAAAAATTAAACTGAATTAAAATTTTCTTCTTTCATGATGAAGCGCGAAAAATCTTTGAGATTTTATTTTCAAAATTTTGAGAAAAAAATTAAAAATAAAATCAATAAATAGTCAATCAAGAAAATTTTAAAAAATACAAATAATTTAATAAATTAATTAAAACATTCAGAGAATAAAATTTGTAACTATTAATTTAGAAGTCCTTGCATGGAAATCTAAAAAATAAAATTCCATTTAAATTTTATCTACCCGTATATGTATTTTAACATAAGTTTAAGGGCGTACCAAAAACAGCGCGGGATTTCTAATTCCATATGAGTATTACTAAAGAGCCTCCAAATTAATGATAGAAAGCTCATGATGAAGCTTCTTGGATGGAATTTCCCTTCCACGAAAGAAGATTGAAGGTTAGTTACGTAACATGACCTGATATAACTGCAAAACGAGACAGAGCAGTTTTATCTTTCGATTCGAATCTTTTAATATTGAAATTAAAAAAAAATGAATCAATTTTATCAATTGAATGACAGGAACGACTTGATTGATCAGAGAAGTTAAGTGGTTGTAGTAAGCGCTGGAGTCGGCACAACACAAGTTCTTCTTAAGGGAGTTATTTAAATTTATGATTATCATTAGTTATTAAAATGGAATATATGTAAAGATATACTCACCTACAATGAAATCAAACTCATGAGGGTTCCATTTTTCAGTGGCTTCTGTAGAAATTAAAACGGAGAGAACGAGGAGAGAAACAACCTTGGCGGCTCCCATCGTACGCTGACTCTGAATTGGCAATTAAATTGAGAAGAGGAGAGAATTAAGAGGAGATTATTCAGAGCAACCTGTTTTTCCTCGGTGTCTCATCGATTTTATAATGTATGTGTACGTGTTTGTGTGTCGTTTTATTAGATAAGAGTAATCTATAGCCGACGTCGACTTTCGTTATTCGATCCACGTAAGCCTTTCGGTGCGTTTACATAACGACACCCGTCACCTGCCATTGGTCCTCATCGCAAAAGAGACTTTGATTCAAAGAGGATTTCAAGTGCACTAACCTGTTGCTGCCTACATTGCATCAGATTTAGTAATTTTGTGACTTTCAAACACTTGAATAAAGTTTAGAAACAGAGAGCAGGCTTCATAACGAATTTTGTTTCTATTAAAGTTAATTAATTAATTAAAAATAGTTTTCGATACAATCATTGAGTAACCATGTATTAGAGATGTCACCCATTCTAACTTGGACAGGCTCATATGTATATTAGGGTAGAACAAAGCAGTTGAACGACTTTGAACGTTGCATGCTCAACGTATTTCGGAAGCGGTTAACATCCTCAGTTTTTCACCACTGAAATCAGAAAAACAAAATGTGTCTCCTTCTTGTATGATCATCGTAGTTGGATATTTGAGTGGTTAAAAGTATCTTGACTGAACGACTCTCAGTTCCTTCTCCACTATACTAGTGACAGAAAATGAAATGATGCAAAATTCAGGAGGAGGTGATATAATTGTCTGGAGAATTTTTTCCTGATTCAGATTTAGCTCTGGAAAGGTCTTTAAAAGTTACACGCTATCTCAGCATTGCCGCAGACCATTTATCGTTCCAGTGTTCCCCGAAGTAGATGACAATGCATCCTCTAATTTCGCTCTTATTTCATATGCTTCATTCCCCGGCTCAGTCAATTGATCTCAACCCAATAGAGCATTTGTGCTAAGGGGTTTGAGGTTAGTCAAAGCCAGGTTATTTGCTTTGATCTAACTAGGGCCAATATTGCGTAATCATGGGCCAATATACCCTCGAATTAGTTCCAACGTTGTCAACAAAACTAAAAGTCGGTCAGACTCTTTATTTAGTATGATATCTCTAATATAGTGATCACTCAGAATACCCCAAAGATTTTACTGCTTA
This sequence comes from Rhysida immarginata, assembly GCA_023313115.1. Classification (NCBI taxonomy): domain Eukaryota; kingdom Metazoa; phylum Arthropoda; class Chilopoda; order Scolopendromorpha; family Scolopendridae; genus Rhysida; species Rhysida immarginata. Next base: position 77,964 of record JAHWFO010022898.1, on the reverse strand, counting down.
ATGTGTAGAAGCTTATCCCCATTGACATTTACACATGCAAGTCACTGAACTATCTAAACGTGTCCTCTTGAACTACTGCATATAAAGCGTAACCAGTGTCGATAACAAATCGTTTAGTAGTAAGAATACACACACAGAGAAAAGGAAAAAATTTTTTTTAATTTTTTTATGCGTGACTTGTCAAGTCTGTCATTATTATACGAACGACAATTTCCTGTGTTTGAATCGATGATTATCATGGAATGACAGGTTTCATCCTTCAAATGAGGTCATTGGCAATGTCAGTGTTTTTCAATATTCTGTTGCTGTAAAGCTAACCTTATTATCGATTGCAGTGACAGTTTTAAAAGCAGTTTTAATGAGATCATTGAGGATAGGAAAAACCCCCGCCGGTCAAAACCCCTGGTAAACAAACCCTAGAGATAAAAGCTTGGTAAAAACATAAAAGAGGAAATAACCTCCAAATCAAGCCTTAATTTTTATATATATATTTTTTATAATTTTTATCGAGATATTCCCGAAAGTTATTGAAGGTTTTTCCTTGTTTAGTTTACCTAAATCGATGTCCACTATACGATTATTGAAGATTTTTTTTCAGGTGGTCGATTGTCGCTTTGATTTAGTTGCATTTTATCTCTCATCGCTGAAGAAGGCTACTTGGTAGCCGAAATACGTATCCGCTATTTCAAATCTCCATGTGGATAAGAGGTTCCCTCCGATTTTGGTTTGAAAGTTTATAAAGTATAGTAATGCTGATAGCTCTATAATCGTTCCAGTTTGCAAGGAACATATATTATTTAATTTGCTCCATTGACTTATCGCCTCTTTCAATAGCATCCTATATAAAATTCCTTTGAAGAAATACAGAATCCTAAATGGGGAGGGGGTTAGGGGGCTGTGAATAGGGACGAAATAAAATTCTGGGTACAGCCCTGGTCCTAAATGTTATTGGCAGACGAGCTGGACGTGTGGAGTCGACTGAATTGCAAAATGTTCATGGGCTAAAGTGAATGTGATGATTTGAATCAGACGAAACAATGTGACCAAAAGTGAAACAGTGGCCGGCGCCCCCCCCCCCCCCTTCTACTTGACCACTTGGTTTATGGCAGTGGTTTATTTTTGTTTATTTATTTATTAAAATTCGGCAGCAATAAGCAGAACCTTCTTTTCATGCTGCCAGATGAAATAAATAAAACAACAAAGAAAGTAAGGGAAAGATCATTAACACGTTTGTGAAGTTTTTCTTATAAACACAGTTTTACTCAATCGGTAAAGCATTAAAAATTTTTACAATCGAAAAATAAAAGTTCTTTCGGGGTAATTTGTTTTTTTACAAAAACTTCAACCTCAAGTAAGAGGTCATGTCTAGTATTTTTAATAATAAAATATTTTTTAGTAAGAGCATAAACAGCATTTAAAAGAAACAATGAACGAAACGAATACAATTTACGAATATCTAGAATTCCAAGCTGGTTTGTGACCACGATCCCTAAATAAAATAAAATACATAGAAATCTTTAGTTAAGACGCTTCTCCCCCTTTATTGAGATTTTGACGTAGTTTTTATACAGAGACTCTTATTTTTTATGTATAATTTTAATGCTCTTGTTTATAATTTCAATAATGCTTTTTTTCAGATTTTTATTTTTCTTCAGTTTAATTTTACTTCCCGCTGTTTGTTTTCAATAGCACTGTTTTGGGGGGGCACTCTTGTAATGTTTCGAGCTTATATTCATTATTTATTTGTTTCGTTGTTTTTACTTTATTTATTTATTTTCATATTTATTTATTTATTTTTTATGCCTTTATTGTTTTTATAATTTCTATTTACTTTCATTTATTTTGAGTGCAATTTAATGGCTGAAGACTTGATCATCTTGCTTTCTGATTTGTTCGCGCCTTTCCCTTTCACTGTCCTGATTGGTTGTCCCTTTTAAAAAGTTATTCATCTGCCATTCAGAAGGTTTGTCAAAATGTATATCTGAATAAAGAATAATTTATATAATATTGAGATATAAGTTATACTCTTAGGAATAATAACACTTTAACTGAATGTGCAAATTATTTCACCAATTTTTATGGGATTCTTATAACGAATTTAATATAATAAAAATATATTTATCGCCTATCTGTTTAAAAGCGTCGCTAGATGTCAGTATACCTTTACTCAAGGAAATTTCCTTTCATATACTGTAGCCAGTTTTTCATAAAATAAAAAATAAGAGTTACATAATGTTATAGCGAGGAGCATTGGCTTGTCGATGCTCGTTCGATTGAGTAATGACGATAACGATTTGTATCGTTGGTCTCGAAGGCTTGAGCCTGCTAGTTTATTTAATTACTATTTAATTGTAGTAAATCACTGTGTAATTATAGTAAACACGATGCTTTAATACAATTATATACATGCTATTGCATTTTGTATGAGAGCAACAACCTCCCTCTCCCTTTAAGCATAAAGCCATCACTCACCATTATCGTCGATAACCGTCTTATTATAAGGAGAATCAGTAGATCAATATACATTCGATAGAATTATACATCAGAGAGATTTGCTGCATCACTTTTGAAGCATGTAGCAACATAACTTTGGTGTATATATATGTTGAGTTTCGGTTTCATAATAACAGCTTCACGGTTGCTTCCGTTCGTTCTCTCCATTTTTATCCGATTCGCGCTCCTCTGGCGACTTCTTCCACAACGAATAGCGACGTCAATTTTTTTGTTTCCCTTCTGTACATAGGATAAGCATTGTTATTACGAAGTTTCACTTCCTCTGCAGACTGTATAATAAAAATGTGTATCAATACACGAAATCCAAAGTATTTTATGACCCAAGGCCGTTATATATGGCATTGGGTGGACCCATAAAAGTTTCATTATTTTTGCTGTTGAATTATAAAAATGGATTATCTTCTTTATTTAATGACCTGATCTTTAAAAAAGCAGTGCTGAGGATAATTAATTGAATTAAATTAAATTGAAACATTATATTTTAGTTATTGGAAATTACTGGTAATGGTTATGATAAATAGATGGGAACTTTTTAAAGTACTCTTTATTTTCTAGTTCAATAATATAACGCTTACATAAATGTTTATTTACATGCACATTGTTGGTGTTCTATTTTAAAACTGTCACTAATTGTACAGTAGAACCTCGAATTTACGAAACTAAAGGACTAATAATATTTATTCGTTAAATCCGAACTTCGTAAAATAACAGCCAAAAGTAAATTTTAACTTTATCAATTATGCTACACATTGACAATGTGCGCAACGAAAATTGTTTCTTAATACATACAATAATTTATTAATTTGATTTTTGAAAATAATTTGAAATTGCTGTTTGAAGTAAATTTGAGTTTAATTGATTATCTAAATGATTCCCCGAACTCTCAAAAATCTTATCTGAAATATTTTCTGTTGCATTTAAGTGCTTTTTGTGTGCGTGTGTTTGTGTTTTTAAAGAATTTTAATATCTAAAGACGTTGCTTTTAATGAAATATCGTCCTCGTTGTTGTCATTGTCGTCTTCTCTTCTTCCCCGCCACTTTTGACAAAATCGTAAATTTCACCATCGTCTAACATAGAAGTGAGAATTTGTTTTTGGCGATTTAACCTATTTTTCACCATGTACCATTCTTATTCACTGTCGTCATGATCTTAATTTTCGGCGTATTACATGTAGCATTCAGTTACACTTTCGACATTCCCTTCTCTTCTGAAAATAAAAAATGCTTTCTTGGATTGTTATTGGGGCCAAATTCCCCCAAACAGCGCATATGTTGTTATTACACCCAAAAGATTAAATTTTGAGAATGTTTTGCCCTTTTCCATTGCTCGCAACAGGTTCGAACAAGAATTTTATCTTCCTAAGATCCTAATTCTATAAAAAAATATTGTACTTAGTAAAAATTAAAATTTATTATATGGAAATCAAAAGGAGAAATTCGGGATATCGGAATTACTTCGTAATATTAGGAATTTCGTAAAATCGAGATTCTACGGTATTTGCTTAATTGCTTCCTTAGAATTCCCATCGAGAATTTCTCGATTTTCTATCACCCATTCTAACTCCCAACTGCCGGCACATGATGCGCGTAAGTGTTAGAATGGATACAGGACATATACTGTTTCCAATTTCCTACGACATCTGTGTTTTCTAGTTGCAGATACAGTTTTTGCCATTTTCTGTGTGGAGTGATTTATTTTTCAAATATGGAACATGATGCAGACTGTTTCCATTTCAACAAATTTCGGGAACAAGTGCCAGCACATGACGCACAACATGTTGCGGGATAAATAAGTAGTAATGGAAACCAGCCTTAAGCCAGTCTCAATGGACAGCCAACATTGTTCCCGTAGGGGGAAATCCATTACTACTAATTTTCTCGAATTTATCCAAAATATTGGATTCTTATTCGGTTTTTTTGTGTAAGCTTTTCACACTATGGAATTATGCGACAATACTGGAAAGGGTTGAGCTTATTCATCTGAAAGTTCTGGTACCCTCAAAAGTGGACATTTAATAACATCAGCCACATATCGCCTCTCTCCTGCTTTATAACATTTTTGTTAATGATCTATTTCCTTCCTTCTCATCAGACTTCAAGCAAATCTCTATAAGAACGAAGAATAGCGTTTTAATAATGGCCTTAGACTGAACACCAAGAAGACACAAGTGATTTCTTTTTCCCTGAAGAATCCAATACAATTCGTCATACACATTTTGGGGAGGTGATCCGATTCAACAAGTTGATTATATTAAAGATCTTGATGCTTATTTAAACTTTAAAATACATGTATTTAAACTAAAGACTAAAGTCATTCAGCGCATCGGGTTTATATAATTTGTAAATAGGTTACTAGAAACTTGAAAGATGATAACTGTTTTCGTAAACTACTTTTCGCCATAGCACTTGCTGTTGATTTGGAAGACAAACGGGAAATCTGACTACTTTGTACGATCTATCATTGATCTCATATTCCAACAAAAGCCATATAGCTTTGCTTGCACTAACGTATATTGATTTTATGAAAGATTTGATCGCATTGACTGATAGAGTTTTCTTATCACTTGATTGTTTATCAAATAAACACAGCACAACAATTTACAGACCATATTGTATACGAAATTCAAATTCTTATGATCCAAATGGAAGTTAAAAATATTAATATGTTACTCTTAAAAATTTCAAAAAAGGCTATAATTTTGCAATGAAAAATCTAATTGATACCTCAATGAATAGAGCTAATTAGAAACTACATTTCACTCTTTATTTTGTCGAGATATCTTAAAAACCTTCTTTTTAATTGAAATGTTGTGAAGAATTTGTCAAAAAATCGATTATGTTGACCAAACCTAAAGTCAATTTTTTTGAACTTAAATGCATTTTAATAGTCTATTAACGACCTTTAAGCATTTTTGTTTCATGAAGATTACTCTTATGGTTTGGTCAGAAGTGAGGGGAAATCAATGATGACGGATATAATAACGTTTTTATTAGGAAAGATTGAAATGAAATTGAAATTTTCAAAAAAGGCTATAATTTTGCAATGAAAAATCTGATGGATATCATTTATACCTCAATGAATAGAGCTAATTAAAAGCTACATTTCACTTTTTATTTTGTCGCGATATCTTTAAAAACCTTCTTTTAAATTGAAAAAATAGATAGAATTTGGCAGATAGAGTCGTGCGATGTATTCGATGTCAACATCGAACCTCGATGTTTTCAGATACATCGATGCCAAGACATCAAGTAGTTTGTAGACATCGATGTTTTGTCTATTTTTTTTTAATAGTCAATACAATTTTAATAATCTTGGGTGTTTTATTAGCTAGTTTCACAGTCTGTTTCAAATGAATAACAGAAAGCGCAACATGAATCTATGGAATATATATTGACAAAATTAGCTAGGAGGAAGCAAAATGCACGTTGTGTTTCAAAACTTTTAAGAGTAGCGGGAACACATCAAACTTCCGCCAACACTTTTTGAACGTACATGGTAAAAAAATTCTGGATACGAATAACAAAAAAAAAAGTCGCATAACACTTCACGAATAACACTTCATATGATGCAAGTAACATAACATAAATGTATTCTAAATACATTCAAACGAGTTTCTCACACCAATTTACGAACTGTCGCAATTTGTTTTTATTACACACAGGCAGTAACAACGGAGGAAATGTTCGACAGGCAATTTCGGCATTGATGTCATCATCTTTTATTCCCGACATGAATATTCTAATATTGCAGATTCATTTAAAAACATTTTTGATTTCAAACTAGGTAATAATCTGTAATACCATTAAGCAATTATAGAGGAAATGGTATTAAGCAGTCCCCGTTTGTTTTTTAGTAATAAAAAAGTTATTAACTATCCTAAAAGGGGTCCGGACATAAACCCCGCGGACTAAATCCCCAAAACAAACGGGGATGGGGTACATTACCACCTTTTCCTCGATTAATTATTAAAACCAAAAAATATAGAAAAAAATTTGATTTTAAGTTCACTAACAGCTGAAGAGCTCAGTGATTTGCGTTAAATGCTTTACTTATTATATAAATATTGAACTTTTGTTTCATTTAATTATCATTAAAAATAAATACCGAAAACTGAACCAAGTGAAGACATTTCTTTTATTTGCTATTAACACCAACAGAAGAAAAGAAGGAGACAGATCTCCGAAATGTACATATGGGTTTTTAATTTTATAAATTCATTTATGCGGAAGAGTGGTTTCTCTGACATCGATGCTAACCTCGATGTTCTCTCGTTAGCATCGAGTAGCTTTTCTGACATCGATGTCGCGATGGTTTAAGCATCGCGCGGCTCTATTGGCATAACATCCATATTAGTGGACAGATGATACCATTGAAAAAACCGGACAAACTGAGTTTCCTTTCATTAATGACACGACATAGTTATCTTTAATGGGCTGGAAGTCTTCAAAACGGTTTTCATAAAAGTCTGAAAGTCACTTTCATACAAAATTGTCATTTGTTTAAGAATAATTTATTATAGCTCTCCAAAGATTTAAATAAAAAGAAACAATAGTGATTTTTATTTATTTATTTAATACTTTTTATAATTATCCCTCTTAAATCGTGAACCATTAAGGCTAGTATCGTAGCCGACGAAAAAAGATGTAAAAGACGCAAAAATAAACAGTTGATTGTTCGCCCATGCAAGCAAACAAGCATAAACACATTTTCATATGTATATATATTATTAATTTCTTTGTCTTTTGAGAGACTTATATCGAGTTTTGGATTTTTCCATCATTGTGGTAGTAATACACAGCTGTGTGTTAAATTTCAACTTTATAACTTATTCCCAAATTGCATTTTATAACCGGCCAAATATACAAAATATTGTGCTTTGTATGTATAAATAAAGAACTAATATTTTATATGCAAGTATGTGGTCAATCTTGCGCGATACTTTTTAGAGATATTATCTTTTTCCTCTGGGGAAAAAAAAAGGAAATGGTTACAGTTACAGTATAAGCAATATGGGGTTTTGGTCCGGAACCCGAACTTTACACTTGGGTCTCTGAAACTCAGCGGATCTTTTTGTTTATGTGCGTGTAATTAAGAAAAAAATATAAATATAAGCACAGTACTTTGAATAGACTATACAATCACAAAACTACTTAAAATCATTCAACTACTTAATCTGAATAGAAAATGATCATAAAAATACGGAAGTTTATACGTAATCTTCTCGAGAAGTTTTGTGTTTTTTTCATCAGATACAATAAAAGTATGAATAAAGTGTAATTTTGTCATTTTTTTAAAATGTTATAATAAAATATTTTAAAATCAAGAATGCATGTACGTGTAAAATAACATCAAAAATGTTTGGGGGATTTTTAAATTTCCGGGATAATTTCTGGCTAATTCATTTTGTATAATGTTTGATTTTTAACTAAATAATCTCTTAAAAAATTAGTCATTAATAAATAAGCCAACAATGGATTGTTTTATTGGAAAACAATATCCGATTACAATTTCAAAACACTGTACACGTATCATTATCCGCGAAATAGAAATATTTATTTTAATCTATTATTATTTACGATCGTATTATTTAACGGCGTGAATATCATAAAATGCAATGTGACGAACGGAATAGGGAACTGACTTTCAGAATTTTATGTTTTATTTACTACTGTTACTTGAAATGATTAAAAACTATATAATTTTTAAAATAGTCAATTAATAATACGATTTAAAAAAAACAAAACAAAAAAATCTAATCAAAATAGATTACAATTATAATACCACGTGACTCTCCCGTTATGCTTTGGAGAGAACATGAATAATTCTATAGACCCAATGTGATTGGTTAATAAAAAATGAGAAGGAACTGATTGGTTGGAAAAACTGTTAAAACCTGAGACACAACTTCTTGCGTAGTCATAATCAACTACAACTCGTAGGAAATTTCACCATCGCTTTGCCACTTCTATTATGTAAGTACATGTAAAAATTTTTGCCATTTTCTTCATGTATGGATATATTCTTGATTACTTTTTAAATTTCTGATTGGTGTGTAATAATTTCGCATAAGTGTAGATAGGCAGTGTGCCAATATCTCCCAATCATATCGACCAACCTTAATTCTTGTCAATAAAAAAGTTATATTAATTTCATTCTAAATTTATAATGAAATATACTAGAAAAATGCTTAAGTGGGGGATTTGAAAAAAATGTACTTGTCTCAATTCAAGACTGCTTGCCGTTTCTTTTACCTTTTATATTACCTTATTTTAAGTAAGGTTAGCTTTTAATAAGTTGTTTATTATAAAACTTAATATAAGAAAGGCATACGATATAGAAAATCAAAGCTAAAACTTAAGATTGAAAGAGACGGACAGAAGCCTTATATTATTTTCGGTTAAACCGTTTTTAATTGGAGGTGTTTTAAACACTGAGGGGGTGTTCATAGAAATAGAGACTCTAGTGTTTTGTAAGACCATTGTCTAATCAGTTCATTAGTAGATGGATCGATAAGCCTTCAATCTCACATAGCTTAATGGGACCATCGTGAATTGAAGTGTTAGTATTTTACACTAAGAATTAATCCGACTATGTACATATTCGTAAGAATATGTTACTTAATTCATTGCTATAAATTTTTAAAGTTATAAAATTTTGTGAAATAAAATGCCCATCAATCCGTGCGGGTTATGTCATGTGTGGGCAGTATTTGATAATAAACTAGGGATTTAGATATAGGTGTTAATTTCTAGGGAGTTTTGCCATTTCTAGAGAGTTCGTTTAAAATATCAATATAATCTGAATATTTTATATAAAATTTTGTTTTAGCGTGTGTACGGCATTTTCATTTCATTTTATTTTTTAATATTAAAATTTAACGCCTAATCGTTTTACATACCGTAAATCTGCTACTAGAATACGAAAATTTTGGTCTAAAAAGCGCCCACATTTGTGGGACCGTATTATACAAGAGGATAATATTAGCCCTCCTAGGGATAATTCTACTTTTAAATGTTGGCAACGCGTGTGTAGACTATTTTAGTATAGACCAAGAAGGCGACATTTCAAGATTGTAGATTTTTATTATTTTTTTTCTGGTTTAGAACAAGAAAAAATAAAATCAGGTTTATAATGATTTAAGTAAACTTCATTATAACCAGGGTGACTCACGGTTTCGATTTTGAGGCCTTTTTAGACACGAGACATGCTTTTGTTTGTCGTACATGTAGTTGTCTTTCTGTTTCTTGTCAACACAATCAAATATTTTTACCACTCAAAATATCGCCCCCCCCCCCAAAAAAAAGAAAAATTATTTAAACTTTTTTGATAAAAACTGATTGATTTTCATTCGACTTCTTTCATTTGGTGAAAGTTATTTTGTAATTTTTCGAAATTGTATTGTTTCGTAATATTTATGTCATGGCTTTAGCTCGGATTTAAGGTGGAAGAAATACGGCAGATATAAGGCAGAAAAGGTGGGAAAAAGAAGTGGGGAAGCATTGAGAAAGGAGGAAAAGATGGGATGGGGAGATTTAAGAATTGTTGATAACTTTTTGATTAACGAATTTGACCTTCAATTTAGACCTTTTGATTAACGAATTGGACCATCTTAAAATCGGAGCCTTAGTAATGACGGTGGATTTGCAGATTTGTCCAGATTTTTTGTGGTCGATGTCTCTAAATTTCTAGTTAAGAATTAGTCTCTCTAGTTATAACCAAATATATTCAAGTCCCCTGGAAATTAAAGTTTTAGCTTAGATTCAGAAATTAAAGATTTTAAAAATTATAAAAATCCAATAAGGAACCCTATGAGAATTTTAAGATTTTAAGAGAATATCCGGTGTTTTATTTTTTCAGCCTGAAGCTATCATTTCATCCGCAATGAAGAAAGCCACAGCACAAACCCCTCGTCCGCAGCGCATACCAATTACAGGAAATCGAAGCGGCTCGAGTACCTTTCCATCCGGAATGAAGAAAGCCACAGCAGAGACCCCTCGACCGCAGCGCGTACCAATACCAGACAATCTAGGCGGCCCGAGTACCTTTTCATCCGGAATGAAGAAAGCCACCACAAAGACCCCTCGTCCGCAGCGTATACCAATTACAGGCAATCAAGAATCCAGAATTGTAAAATTCACCCCCAAGAATAGTCCAATGTCGAGAATCACCCGGTCGATGTCAAAAATGAATGTGGATGATGGCAAGAAGGCGCCTGTGAGGGTTTATCAATCTGAAAACAAGACCCGTGTCTTGAAAAGGACACCATTAGCTCACACGGGCATTAGGATGAAGCTTAATTTCAAAGAATCCCCCACAGCCACTGCCAAAAGTGCGGTCTCAAAGGCTGAGATTCGTAAAGTTGATTCTCAAAAAGCTCCCAGTAAGCCTCGTTCAGCAAAAAAGGCTGCTTCTTTGGCATCTAATGCAAAGCCTGATGTCACTGTCCAGAGCAGCAAGGTAATTAAGAAAGCTAATTCAGCCAGCCTTCCCCTGCAGACTATACCTATAAAATCCAGCCAAATCTCCTCTACTGAGAATCCCGGACCGAGTTGGGTCGGCGCTGTTCTCAAGAAAGGACCTGTGCCACAGAGGACTGTTCGCGTGGGTTCTCAGAGCGAACTTGTTGTTATTGCTAAGGAGGATAAAAAGATGAAAGACGAGGACTTCGACGATGATCGAAGGTAAGTAACATCACTGCCAACATAATTTAACTTGAACACCTTTCCCATGGCACCGCACATTATAGCAACTGCTTCCCAAAAGCTTTATATCTTATATCTTTATGTTCTTATGTAGCTTATTTCTCAGTGATTCGACGGATGGCTTATCCGATGGTTCTGAGTATTCCTTACATGATGAGGACACGAATGAAGATTTTCCTAGATTTTTATCCCCAGGAGATCTTATGGAATTACAGGCATGGTGAGTACACCGTCGTTTACGTTTGCCCTCTTTTGAAGTAGTACAGTTTCTTATAGTATTTATTTTATTGTAGTTCAAATCAGTTCCTTCGCAAGGTGATCAACATTGTGGTAAGGAGCATTTTTACCTACCAGAGGTAAGTTTTACTGTTTCTCTCAGAATTGAGGTACATAAGAGTAGTCCTTATTCCATCCGTTTTTTCAAGATTTATTGCTATCAAACCACTGGATCTGAATCCTGACAATTGCTCTTCGTGGGCAAACAATCGCGTTCTTACATAGGTGCTTGTGTACATAGTCTACAAAGAGCATTGCTTTTTTATCGTTTCATCGGTGGATTTGCTTTAAGAACTTTTGCCACGATCCATTTGACTTGTGGTTGTATATGCCAAATGCTTGGTGAACAGTGGAATTATTGACTATTCCATATCTGCCTCAAACCTCTGTAAGATTCTCTCTTCAATTATGATGTCTCCATTTTCCATTTTAATTGACATTTATTCCGCTTTACGTTTCAGTGCGATGCTAAGAGAGAGGCGCTCTCAGGTGGATGACATGGCAAGAGAACTTTCAGCCGGGCGCGTTCGTAACGTTGCAGTGAAGAGGAGACGCTCCGATTAGGAATAAGCAGTTTTGGGTATTTGGGGGGAGGGGGGGACTTTTCATTCAGTATATTTTCTTGTATATTCAATAAATCTAATCCTCCTTCATTGGAAGGATTGTACAAGTTCAAAGGTTTTGAATTTTCATTTAATCTGCACACCCTGGTTATTCTTACATGAGGTATGGAAATGCACAGAAGGTGTTTAGATGGGCTACATGGAACGAATGCCAAACATGCTGAAGATTTATCTTCAGGATTCTTATTAGTTCTTCTTTTAGCTTATCCATTGAAACTAGGGTTTGGGGGCATAGGTAGAAAATTCTGGAAGTCGCCATGATGTTTGTCTTTGTTTTATTTAATATTAGAAAGGATTGTCTAATAAAAAGTATTCGACCTTTGGCATGAAAAAAAAAAACCATTTGTGAACCCGTCGACTGGAAACACTGATGGGAGCCGCCGTCTTCTGCATTATCTTCGGAAATAATCAGAAATCAGTAGGTCTCGTATCTGGTGAGTTTGATCTTATTCCATGGTTCGCCAAGAAAGCCTGGACACGATGAGTGAGCCGAGTCGTGGTGGTTTGCCCCCCCCCCCCCCTCCCCCCACTTCATCACGTCTAAGAACTTATTGATAGAACTTAACTATTATTTTCTCATCCTTAACAACACCTTGATTCTGTTCCGCATCCGTCGGTGCTTCCATTTGTGATGACTGGTTTTTGTTGTTTCCGGGTCCAGTTATCGTGTTCAGAAATATCATGTTGGGCAAAACTAAAATGCGATGAACACGTGATAGACCACCTCGCATAATGGCTACCTTAGAGATACTGGCGCGCTCATGGAATCCCACGCGAATGTTGAAAGTGGCGCTGCTGTAGCGGTCGCTTGCTTTTCAAAGAGACCTCGTTTGAAGCATATATCGGAAGAGATAATTCTAGACATAATGTTTAGTATGCAATTAGAAATCATTTTTGCACAAGTTTTCAAACACATTAGATCTTTATTCATAAAAATGTTGTCTATCGAGAAAAGTTTCTGCCTTTTACGCTGCGGTGTTTCCCGTCGATGAAGACCTCGGCGAGTAGGGCAAGAAAGGCGAGCATAATTCCAGTAGCTAGAGCGACGAAAGCCCCAACACACTGCTTCAGATTCACTACCAGCTGCTGATCTTGCAAGCTATTGCAGTCTGGCCGTGATTTGACTCCATAGTGATGGAGAATCTTCTGTAAGATGCCTGCCGATCTCATTCGCAGGATCCTAAACGGTGGAAGATACGAAAATCTATGAAACATTGGATTACATACATAGTTGATAATACATCTACTAATTGACTCTTCAAGTGAGCATACTACGGACAAGAGTACATGTAATGGATCAGAAACAACCATTTAAGCATTATAAAGTTCCTTGAAGAGGGAAATGAATTGAAAATAACTCCAAGCATATGGAAATTGACATTAGCTATGTATCGACTCCATTTCATGTACCCTTTGCTCTAACGTACAAGTTGGATATCTCGATTTTCCACGGGAAGTATTTCGGGAATGCGAAGTGGAGAGAGCGTCTCATGTATGTCTCCTGAAGGCAGGTGAAGGAACAGTTGTGGGCGAGGAAGAAGACGACGGCCGGCTCGAAAGGCACCAAGAACGCCAATTTTTCTCTTAGGATGCGGTCCCTGAACTCCTGACTCTGCCAGTCGACAATGGGCTCCAAGCTTTTAGACACTTTTAACCACTTTCCAGAAGAGCTCCCCTAAAAATATTGAAAGATAAGGAAGTTGATTAGATGCGTTGAATTATGTGTTATAAGTTGAGCACATGTACGACGAGTTCTGTGGAAAAAAAAGATTCGCAAACGAACTATTGCTTCGATTGATCTTATATAAGTGGCAACCTTTGGTAACAAAATGTGGTTTGGTTCATCATTTCACCTTTATCCGTTGGCAATCTACAGTTGCCAAAGGAAATTCATGCGTTCATCATTCTGCTAACAAGGATCTTACACGTAGTTGTACAACACTTTTCTGCGGGCAGGCATATCTTGAAAGCGATAGCGTTGCTTTCAGATGATGCGTATTCGTAAGATCCTTGTTAGCAGAAAGAAGTTGAGAGCGCAATAATACACATACACACAGTTTTAACAATGGAGTCTTTATATGGCTATATGTGGTCAAGTAAATATGTTTTAAAATAAATTTTTAAAATTTTTCTTGTCTTTCTCTTTTTCTTTTAATTTTTGTCTATTGGGCCTGTTTAATAAATCACTCATTCATGTAAGGCAGACTTTTCTGATAATACATAAGTCGACTGCGCTAGAGTTGCTTACAAATTTTTGGTAGTTCTTTTTCATGAGAAAAGTGTACAAACGCTGCTAGTGATTAATCAAATTACTTCTAATTACCATGCGGGCCATAAGTACCTTACCACCCCTGGAAAGTGTTGTGGAAATTGACGGACAACTTCCATGTGGGAACATATTAGGCTAGATGGAAGTCATATCGTGCATGTGTCTGGGGCGGTTGCCATTTTGAATGGGACACATGATTTCGGTCTAGAATTTCAAGGAAAACAATGCCGAAGTCCGTTCATTCATATTCGTTCAACAGTTACAGGCATTCCAAATGGATTTTTTCACTGTTATTCACTCTTTGTTGCAGGTGCTAAATCATGCCACTAATCACAGAGGAGAGGACTGAATTGATAAGGGCATAGGGAATGGCCAACACGCTCACCCGATTTGACTGCCTTAGATTTTTATCTGTGGGGGTCATCTCATGGCCAAGGTCTACGCCGAGAAGATCCGGAATCTTGGACACTGGAATAATGGATCTTTGCTAAGGGTTATGGACATTTGCGTGGAATTACTGCACACGTGCATAGTGCAGGAGGGGGAGCACCATATGTAACAGTGAGAATCGCCATTAGAATGCCTGTAAATGTTGAACGAATTAAAATAGGAACAAACAGACTGCACCATTGTTTTCCTTGGGAAATTCTTGCCCAAAATCATGTGCCCTATGACCCCCTTCCCCCTGGGCCTAATATGTCCCCACATGGTGGTTGTCCGTCGATTTCCACAAACACGAATTGTACAAGGGGTGGTAAGTGACTTATGGTCGACCCTGTATATCAGTCACTTAGTAAGAGGGGCATTCTAAAATTTTTAGCCAGGAACTGCTGTATGCATCCAACAAACTTGCTTTACTTTCTCCAAATACTTCACTCTATCATATGGTCGAGTGCAATATTTGAGCATGGCACAATTCTAAAGCTCGGCACTGGCAGATAGACGTAAAACACAATTGAGCTGATTGACGTAAATCAGCAGGCATGGCGTGCTATGATTTTTTTGGAATAATTTAGAAATGTCGGATTGTCTTGAAGCATTACAAAAGACATTTCCTGGCAGAGCTCCGAGTAAGGCTACAGATTCGTCCAGATAGTTTTCGAGTTCACTTGAAGACGAACCTTTCAGTGGACGCGCAGTCGACATAGCTACGTCAGAGTGTGGCAGCTTGCGACTTTTTTTGTACCCCTCAATAAGAGATATCTCAGGGGGCTTTATTTCGACAGTGATGATGCCATCCTAGCAGCGTGAACGACTACATTTTGGAGCTCACTGGTCAGGACTGAAAAAAATGTATGCTCGATTGATTCAGGAGGATGAAACGTTTTATTTAAGCAGAGGAAGAGGACCTCGAAAAGTGCTAAAAGAATGATCTTCGTTTGATGCGTGCAGCGTTCTTGGCTAAACATTTTTAGAGTACCTATTATGTATTAGTATCTTAACCATTGCGTTACCATTATATATTTGTGAAACGCTGTACTTTCTCTTATAGTAAACTGGAAGTTGTTCTTGAGGAGATCTTCGACGCCTTTGTAAGGGACACTACTACTCGTGACGGCGAAGGAGGCTGTAAGAGTGCAACCATAGCTTGTGGTCAGCAGCCAGAAGAAGAGCTCTAGCAGCACGGAGAGCAATTTGCTGCTCCACAAGGCGTTATCAGTTGAAGATGGTAAGTTGGATACTAGAATGAGTACAAATAAGAAATTTTAAGTAACGTATAGTTCTCCTGGAACCCGAGTATATAAGATTGTAATAGTCTTAAATGTTTTTTATCTTACATTTGGTTTTACTGAACTCTTTTCGATGGCCCCATGGTAATGTCATATTTCGAGTTGGTGATGTTAAAATGTACGCATGAGTCCTCTTCACCAAACATTGGCCCAGGAAGATGACGATGTAGGCCACAACTGCCCACATCCATATACCAGTGCCGAAAGGGCGCATGTAAGCCAGGAAATCGACGCTCTTGTTTCCCAGAGAGAGGTTCGGGGGCCTTTTGATGACGGCCACGTGGCTGAGGTCGGTGACTGCAGTAGACGAGTCGCGCATTGCGACTGTGATGGCATTGAGCATTGCTATGATACTCATGTCGACAGTCTGCCAAAAAAAAAGATTCACTTCGAAAATGAGTAAGGCGTTGGCTTTGCACATGATCAAGGGTAATCTACGAGGAGCGTTCATTAAGTTCGTACATTCAATATGACAGAAGGGAAATGGGACCATAAAACTTTGTGATGGAGTTAATGCTTTTCAACATAAGCACCAAAAAACTTTTACACATTTCTGCCAAGGACGAATGACCTGACGGAGACCATTCTTTTAAAAGTCCATATTCTAACCATTGAGAAAGTGTTCCACTTCAGAAATCACTTCGTCGTCGCCATGGAAACGCTTGTAACGCATGGTTTCTTCATCTGAAGGAAGAGGAGGAAATCACTGATTGAGTGGGCGCGTTGTCGTGGAGCAAAGGAATGCCGGAATGCTCTTGGTCAGCTACCCGCGGTGTTTCTTCTTGATGGTCACCCGCAACTTGATTGTTTGGTTCTTTTGGGCGTAGTCGATAGGAGAACACCTTGGCAATCTCAAAAGACGCTGATGATGACTCCGTCTTTTGCCTTCTTCTTTTGCCAACACTTGCTTAGCTATATTCAAAGCGTCTGCACCACTTTGTAACAGTTTCATACGTACTGTCACCGTACACTTCGAACAGCTTCGCGTGAATTTCCTTGGAGTTCGTGCCCTTCAGGTAGAGGAAACGTACCATCAAGCACACTTGCAGTTTCCTTACTGCGCCATTATCGATGTGATGCTCCCGAGGGTCACGTGGTCTCGCAGCGCGCGTCCTTTTGTATGGAAACTACATGAGCGTGTGCTTGCCCCGACCCATCAACTATGTCCTTCTCCCTCTTGGTTTCGGTGATTGTACAAACTTTATGAACACCCCTCGTATCAGGTATTTCATGGGGTCGTCATGTTTTTTCTATATTCTCCGAAAAATAATAAGCAGATTTAATGGAATTTATTTTGGATTGTTTCAACAAGATTATAAGGACTATTCCAAGAATTCTACCCTTTTAGACTTTTTTCGTGTTCTCTGTCAAGAGCTTTTTTTATGGATTCTTGGGGTGATCCTGAAGCAAAAGTCTAAAGGATAAGATTCTTGGGAAACTAGTTTATTGGCTCCGGTTGGGTGGACAGAAGTTCTGCAACTGATTTCGAATGGAATCATGGGTTATCCAGATGGTATATGACGTTTATTTTGATACCTTAATGAGCGTTAATTAAAAAAGGTAAACGTTATTTGAAACGAAGTTACAAAAGATTATTCAGCGTTAATCAAGAATGTGGTGTCCATGAACCATGCACTTATGCTATTAGAACTGTAACATTACCCTGTTCTCTAACAAGACGTTGTGGTATTTGATTTGGGTGCCTTCCAAGACACGATATTTGTACCTGTCAAGATAAAAGTAGTTGAAACTCTTAAGTAAAAATCAAAAATGTAGGCTACTAATGCATGGAAAGGGGTACACCAAGAAGTACAGCTTATGCATTCACCGAATTTTGTGATATTAATCCATGACAAAAACGTTTAATAAGAATTCTGTGATCTTCACTTCCATCGCTGATTCTCGTATGACTTATCTATCCAATCAGTCGCCAAGAATCAGTGGTAGAAGATTATTTTTGGAAAGACATTAGTGGAGTCGTTTCTGTTTGAAGCATCTAGATCTACGCTAATGTATTAGGTAGTCTTTCGAAAGTTGAATTGGTTATCGGCCAGCGTTGTATCAATCATTTAAGACAGGCATAGACGATCAGTGAACTATGGGGCTTCATCGTTATTTATTTAAGCCAGTAGCTCAGTCGTACAAAGCCACATTTCTCTGGTTGGTTAAATTCAGAGCTTCCTGAGCTGCAAGCAGTTCAGTTTTTGCTGAAGATACTGCATGAGGTCTTTTCCATCGTTACGAGGGCGTATTGTCGTCTGAAGTACAAAGACAGCTTTATTATGTAGAAAGTAGTATGCCTTCTGTTGATAATTTCGTGATCCTTATACCAATTGACACAAGACAAGCTTTGAGGGGCATAATGCCAGGTTGGTATCCGTGGGAAAATGTTTGCAATCTAAGAAATATGTAAGAAACACCGTAGGATCCTTCAAGATGCCATTCGCCCATGTTTAGCCTTAATGCCATCAGCATTAGAAGTATGTACTCACGCTGTTGATGGATGGTAATAAATCGTACTAATTTGTTATTGGTAAACGTACGAGACATGCTGCATGATGTAACCCTTTACATTAGCAGAGGATATATATTTATACACGTATTATACAGAATCTAACAGAGTATACATGCGTTCTAATACTTACCTGAAATTAACAATGCTTTTGATGATTTCTGCAACTTCGTACATGATGCCGCTAGTAACAGTTCCGTTTTGGATGTAGATAAACGGAGGCAACTGCCAAAAACATTTCCAGTAAGTATCGTTAAAACATGTATAGTAACTGTAGTTTACAAGAGGTCTAAACACTTACATGGAAGGCTATGACGTCTAAGGTTTTAGATGTGACATCTCTCGAGGCGAATTTGAGCTCCTTCCATTTCACGATTTGCGATAGATTTTCCTGCGCATCAAATATAGCTCATTAGAGACCAAATTCGTGTGATCATATATAGAGATAAGAATCGGAGGGGTTCTCTTGATTAGGATGTTTGGGCTCAGTTGTACAGGAGGTAAGCACGATAACGAAATATGAGCATATTTAAATTTTATAATACTTATATGTACTTACCATTTTCTAAGTGAAGTATGTAAATTTGAAGTAAACAGCTTCTAAAAAAGAATGAAAGCGAACCACTTCTCTTAAAAGTCTATTTAAGAATAAATATACGAATGAACCATATGTTCTGCTGTATATAAGCTTTCAGTTGTCTTTTTTATGTGAAGTAGAAAATGATAATAAAGATAATAAAAAAATCAGAATTTACTTTCGTTTATATTGCGTGATCAACGGTTGAGCAACAGCATCACATTAAATATTCATGATCTTTTTTTATAGAATTTGAAAAAGGACTAAGTTCTTATCAGTCACGTAGTTTTTTTTTGTATTCAGTCATAATCGATCAAATTGTGGGTATAATAAATTTCTTGAAGGAGGTTTTAATTTATTACTGTATCAAGTTTAAATATTAGAAAGTTAATCTAAGATCTATAACGCTGTAAGTATTCCGTTAAAAATTATCAATAAAAGCCTCGTTTGATTTTATTAGAAAAATTTATATAATACAATTAGGTAAGCATAAAAATTGTCCTGGATATCCAATAGCTATAGAAAGTATATTTGGGATATTCCTAAATAAACTATCGATGCGATTACACTATTCGAAAATGAAATTTTTACAATATAGCTGTGGCTATGACAGTAGTCATCGTCTGAGGCATGTGCTAACTACAGGTATTGGACATTGAAACTGAAACACCTTCGCAAATAGCACTGGATACCCCCAGGGCTGAATAGAACCTTCTGCTAGGTAATTAATCGTATGCATATCAATGAATTACGTGTCAGAGTTCTTGGTAGTCACTCCAGTAGAAAAGTTCGATAGTAAGCTTCAAATTGTCTGTGCAGAGCGCTATAATGGGAGACATATCCGACTTCAAAGGAGGGCAGATTGTTGGCGCGCGTCTAGCAGATGCATCTGTGTCCAAAACTGCCACACTTTGTGATGTCTCACGTGCTACGGTATCCAGAGTGATGTGTGCATATGAACAGGAAGGACGAACCACGTCCAGGAGGAGCAACTGCAGGGGAAAACGGAAGTTGTCGGAAAGAGACGTCAGGACATTGACCAGGATTGTTGCACGAAAGCGGAAAACCACCGCAGCAGAAATCACCGCAGAAATGAATACACACCTCCAGGAACCTGTGTGCACGAAGACAATCCGTCGTTACCTGCATAAATCCAACATCCATGGCAGGGTTGCTATACCGAAGCCTTTCATCAGTAGTACAAATGCCTCCAAGCGGGTTCAGTGGTACTGGACGCATAAAACCTGGACGTTGGATGACCTCAAACGCGTCATATTCTCGGATGAGTCCAGCTACACTGTCTTCCAAACAACAGGGAGGGTATTCGTCTGGAGGAGCCCCTCTGATGCCTACAACCCAGACTGCTTGGCACCCACAGTCAAACACGGAGGTGGATCAGTAATGATTTGGGGTGCAAACTGTGCAGGACCTCTACCGATCCTTCCCAAGACGTGTTGCTGCTGTGCTGGCTGCCCACGGTGCCCCAACACCTTATTAAATAAAGATTTTGGATTTCTACCAGGTGTTTCAGTTTCAATGTCCAATACCTGTAAGTTGTGGAGGATATCCATTGAAATTTTTTTTCTGCCATTCCTCTTTCAAAATCTCTAGTCCAAGGGCTGAAAGTATTTTCTCTTTATACCACTGTATAATGACACCTAGCACTGTTAGCCTGAAAGAAAAAGGAGTCCATTCCGTAAAAATGTGACAGTGTTAGGAGCATGTCGCTGTTCAGAATATTAGAGTATGAGTGAGTCATGTTACCACGAACAACCACCAGTAACCGAACAACACGCGAATCCATTAATCTACTGACAGGAGATGCCCAATTACATTTTGGTAGATGGTGTAGATTTTTGGGCAGAATCCTCTCTAAGCTATAGTTACGGATTAATTTGACCATTTATATTTTGCATGTACAGTAAAACATGTCTATAGCGACCACCAATGAGTTACAATTAAAAAAATTACAAACCAACAGCATGCATGAATAGAGATAATTTATTTCTTTATAAAAGAATCTAAGTTAATTTTTTGCGCTTCCTTTTCTTCCTATCAAAAATTATGTCTTCAAAAGGTTTTTCGAGCACATCCAGCGATTTCACAGCAACTTTTATTTCCTCTTCACGTGGATGGACCAGTGCCCGAAATTATCTTAATAAAGGCACCGCATTGCCAGTGGAAGCGGCTCTACATATTTATCCTGGTCTTCTGGTTTCTGGTCAATGACTTGTATTTTCCCTGCCAATGACAGGCATTTACGTTTGCCAGGCATAGTAAACAATATCAATATAGATAAACTGAAAGAACGAATGGATGCATTTCTGTATCTCTTAATTCTCTTTGGTTGATTACAGAGAACGGTGTAGTGATGTATTTAGCACTTAGGGTCATGCTAGGTTAATATTGATACTTGATTAGCTTTACATTGACACTTAGGTTTTTCTTCTGGCGCAGAGGGTAGATCTTCGCCAAGTGGAAGTCAAGCGTGGAAGTAGATTATGTACCATTTTTGGCATGATCGAGTTCACAGCTTTTGTGCGTTCCTGGAGGTCATCTCACTCCCCCAATATCCTGAATTTGTACCTGTTAATGCGTCATTAATAAAAACGATCTTTCCCAGAAGGTTATTAGCGTTTTCTATTAAAGCCTAGAGATTTCTGCGAAATCCAAATCTCCTTTTCGAGTTCGCGCCTAACATACACTTTAACCATCCTATGAATCAAATATGACTTTGAGCATTCTTCTTAGAATGGCTGGAGTGTATTTATAAAAAATATAAATATCCCAATAAGTTTTGATTTTATGTTGACCCTGTTCAAATAACCGAAGTGTTCCGTTCAAGCTGCTTTATCCAGATATGTGCAGAATGTTTCTATCTTTTACAGGTTTTTTTTTTTGAAATAAATATTTGAAATCCGCTCATGTTTTCGAATAACCCTGTCTACGTACAAAGGATGGGCAGGAATGAAGATGAACGATTTTGAAATACTTTGATAGCAGCGTCCTATTATTTCAAAGCGGCTAATATGTAAATTTCTATACAAACTGTCGACAATTTCAGAGGCGATCGAGAGCAAGCAAACAATTGCTCGGCGATCGGCCTTCCCCGCTGGAGTCTATGGTTCCGCCGGTTGCTCATTGGGCGACCACAGAAGAAATCATCCAATGAGCAGCAAGAAAAAACGCCAATCGAAACGCGTATCGTCGCCATTTTCCGGAAGAGAGCGAGAGAGAGTGCTTCCTGTGAAGTGTTCTGAAAGTTAGATTGTTGAAAAGAAAACATTTCTTTCCAAAAATTAGAAACATTACAAATGATATGGCCAACTTCACAATAATTTGTCAACTAAAACGTTCAAATCAGACGGTGACCGCAGGGACAGTATCCAAGCTGAGAAAAGAAGCACAGAAACCACTGTCGCCACAGTTCAATCAGTAAAGAAAAGACAAAGCTGGACTTCATATTAGGGTGAGTGCTTGTTAAGTTAAAACGCGTCGGTAACATTGTAAAATCTGGAAACCCATCGAGCCAGACTGCTGAACTTATCTAGTTCAACAATCAGATATCATATTTCAAATTTGGTAACGAGGAAAAAAAATCAAGTTCATACATCTCAACAGTTTAAAAAGAGAAACTGTGGGTCGCAAAGCGGCAAGTCTAAATGGGCTTAAAAAGGCTCTTTTCGATAAGTGGAAGAAAATATTTCAGAAATAAAGCTCTGAATTCGTGAAAAAATCGTTGTCGACAAATCTATAGTAACCATGGTAAACAAAACGAGTAGTCTTATTACTGTGTCTTGTGCCAATAAATGTTCAAAATTTTTCATCTTCATTTCTGCCCATCCTCTGTGATAATATTAGTGATTTTTTTTAAAGTTTGAGATTAAATGTTTTAGCCAGATTTTTATCAACAAAAAATAAAAAAATATATGTTATGAATTCCATAATATGGCTATCGTGAACTTCAGTATAGGATAAAAATGTGATTAAGAAATATTATAATTAATTTTTTAATTAAGATTTAAGAATGTTTAATTAAGTTATCAATTTTTTTAATGATTCTGTAACGTTATATTAACCCTCTGCGGGCTTTGTCAATTGGTTTCTTTGGTTTGTATCAGGTTATCGATAGAGTAGTTCGAGTTGACTATTTACAAAAACAGATCTTGAATATGCTTTAAAAATTTATTAAATTAGTATTATTTCATAAGTAATCACCGTTAATAAGCATACAAAACATCCTTCAACTGACCTTTCTGCAGTAAACGTCCTATGACTGCATAGATTTCTTGCTAACACATGAAGAGTATTCCGTGCATTTCACTTGACATAAAGACTGAATCCAATCTAAAAATAAAGCTACAAACTACCCTTTTCTAGTTTTATTGCCAATTGCGGAGTTGAGTATTTCGCTCATTTTCATATTTTCTTTCGAATATTTATTGCCTCACCCGCAGCAAATCAATATCGCCGAGTCAAAGTGACGTTGCGTCATAGTAACCATAAAATCATTGGAATGTTTTATTGTAATTTTTTAATATCTCCACTAAATAATAACCATTTAGGCTTTGGGGAAAACATGTCTTACTCTGAAGCAATGGGGTTTCGAAACGATTGCAGCAATAACTAATAAAAGGCTGAATACATCTACTACTACTATTGCTACTAATAATAATAATCATGATAATCATAATAATGACGAGCATTGACTCTTTACAAGGTTCCGTTTCTTTCACCCCTATCGACCGTCTTTGAAATATTTTTTTTTATTTTATTCTCACTGACTATGGACTGCTGCTTTAAGTTCTTGATATACTTGAAAAGTAGGATTGCGAAATAGATTTGTAATTCGATGGAGTCTAAATCCGATATAAGGCGTTGTGGTCAAATTTAAGTTTATAGGATTCAGTAGGGAAACATTATCGTAATATTTTCAGTTATTTTAATAATTCTTAATTAGAGATAATTATTGTGGTAATATAATGTTTGATCATGAATAAAGTTTATATCATCATTTGGAAAGAAGAGCTTTTCACATTTAGCAAAATCTTTAAACTATTGATCGAACGACTATATTAAAGTGTTGGATATTAACTCTTAAATATAATCATGGGTTTCCAAATAGTCCCTAAGTTTGAAAAGCTAGGTGGCTGTTCCTTATAATTTATTCTCACCAGTCGAACCATTGAGAAGTTGTTTTGAATTATCATCAAGTGGAGTACTCTTTTATTTTTAAATTATTCATCTTTGTTTTAAACTGCCCTTGCACAGTGGAACCATGACTGAATACTGTAGGTCATATTCGGGAATTTTATCAAGATTGAAAAATGAAAGGAAAATGCGTTACTCGCCTATTTGCCAAAAGGGCACGCGGATCCTTGTTCGATTCCAGGTCGCGGAATTTTTCCTTTCGTTTTTCAGTCTCAATAGACTTACCCGCAGAGAACTTTCCCGTGCAAGAGATACTGTAACATGACAACTACCTTTTTTAATAGAACTTGCTGATTTGAAGAAGTTCTACAAATTCAATAAACCATTAAGGAATGACATAACCAAGTACCGAAAGGTTAAACTAAACCATTCGCGGAACCATATTTTTAAACCGCCCTATATTAACATTGGAAGTTTCTAATGGACCATTATGATACCATTAAACCCCGTACCTTTGAAAAATACGGGTTACTTCCATCTCGCACGACACTCACCAACTGACTGACTTCACAGCCCTCGCTGCGCTACCACCAGCTTTCACAGAGCCATCTGTTGTTCTGCATACACACTATGCCTGCAGAACTTCCACAAGACACATATACGTTTGTGATCCGTTCACATATCTACAAGAAAAAAAATAGTTGCCATGACTTATGCCCAGCCCTCGTATATATGCGTACATTGGCTGTTAAATTTACCTATCTACAATTATAAATTAGGTACAAAAGAAATAAAAAAAAATAGATATAAGAATAAAATAAGTGGAAGAATAATTAGTTATGATATTTTTTATTTGGTGTAGAAGCTCTTCTGCTTCTAGATCTTTGAGCATTTATGAGTAAGTTATTTTTTATTTATATCATTTAATATCAGTATTATCTTTTCATTTTATATGTAGAAAGAAAAAAAAATTTGTGAAACCCATGACCAAATCATTGTAGTTTATGTGACCAGTATTGTACTATGGTAGTTAAGGATTAAAGGATATGTCATATACCTGGAGTAAATTGATAGTCATCTTGTCATACTTAAGTTTTCAGAGATACGTATGTTATGTCTGGAAATTTGGAACCATATACAATTTTCCAGCAAACCTGCTAACAGAACTAAAGGAATGTCTGTTGAACGCCTAATCTTCTAATGACTTACAAGTTATTAACTGCCATAAACATGCTGTAATTAGGGCCAGCATATATTTGTAATTTTTTAACCATGTGTTTCTGTATGAAAATGAAGGTGTACACCAAAAGATGTTAGGTTATATGTGACGTTGGTGTCCATGAATGCTTATTTCAGCAGTGAGGGCCAGTAGGGCAGTCGCTATTCCGCTGGCGAGTATAAGAAATGCACCTACGCTCTGCTCCAACGTGATAGCAGATATTTGCTGGTGATGACTACTGGCAGAGAGATCCGAGTAATCGTACTTCTCAAGAATTTTGTTCAAATTTCCAGATGACCGCAATCTCAAGATCCTTAAATTTTAATGAAAAGAAGAAGAATTCATTAGATTCTTGTGAAAGTAGAAGAAAGACAAGGGATAATATTGGTAGTATACAACGTACAGAGGAGAGAACCGCATCTTCTGTGTAGAGTATTTGGGGAAGAAGAAGTGTAAGGAGCGTGTCATGTAAGTTTCTTGAAGAGCGACGAAGGAGAGGTTTCGCGATAAGAAGCGATCGACAGCAGGTTGATACGGAACGAGGAAGGCCATTTTCTCAGAAAACAGTCGATCTCGGAATTCTTCACTCGTCCAGTCGATGGACAAAGGCTCCAGGACTTTTGTCACTTCCTGGAACATTCCTGATGGAGCGCCCTAAAAAGAAAGTGAGTAAAATTTATGAAATCTCGGCCGAAGCTTTTCTATCCGCTGTGTATGAAGAACCTTCGTTAGTGTAAGAACCTTCGGAACTAACGAAATTCGCACATACCTGTAAGTAAAGATGGAAAGAAGTGCCTGCTCGGATTGTGAAACGAAATCCATCGTCCAGAAGGTCCTGGAGTCCACGATAACGGATCGACACATCCACCACTGTCAAAGAGGCCGTCAGCATGCAACAATAGCTGACGAGGATTATCCATCCAAACAAATCCGTCGTTACCTTCACGAGCTTAGTACTCAGAAAGTCTTTGAGGTGTTTGGTCAGTTGGCCTGGAACGGAACGTATACTTAGGTGATGAATCGCATAAAAGTGTTTAGAGCCCAATAGCCATAAATGCAATAAATTTAGACCACATGTACTTGGGAGCATAAGGTGTTGATTTCTTGAGACAGAGTACTTTCTTTGGACATTCCTCAATCAATTTCTAACGTGATACTCGGATGTTATACCATGACACAGGCATCTGGGTTAGATGTGTAAATATCCCAACTGACGTTCCAACTCTTCCCCAAAGCCCTTTATGAATATTGAAGTGCGGTATGACATGACGCTATATCTTGCTGGAAGATATAGGTATGGTGCATCTCCCTAATACTGAAAAAGTGCTGTAGGTATTGCGGAAGAATTTATAAGCATTCCTGGTACCATCTACTGATGGATTCGAGACCATGCCACGATACTCTGCGGCATGTAATTTACTCCACTGTAAAATGAGATTGGTTGCTCCATAAAATTTGTTTCCATTGTTCCAGCGATCAATCGCGACCAGTTTATGCGTCAGTTTTCATTGATCTGTATGCAAATGCTTAGGTTCCTTTCGGTCACCTTTTATGGTATACCCGACTGTTCCTGACTATTCAGACATCTTAGCCTTTCCATTTCGTATTATTCACATCTTGGACAGGTATGCAACCCTAATGTGGTCGCTATAGCGCCATAATGGCCTCTCTTTGTAAGTCCCTTAACTCAGCACGTACGGCCATGTTTGGTTACAAGAAGCTGTTTACAGTGTGGCCTGTCGCCATATACTCTTTCATGTAGCTCATAGGCTAAGGTCAAAAACCCTCACCGGTGAGAAAATGATGACGTAATTTCTCACTGGGCTAACCGTCTTTTTCTCGGTGAGGACGGTGAGACTAACCGGTTAGGCATAGCAGCACTAATTGGCGTTTCTGACCGCGTTAAAATGACGTCACAGTTTTCTCACCGGGATTTCTGACCGACCAAACGCTAACTCTTCTCACCGGTGAGAGTTTTTGACCTTAGCCATAGTGATCATGCGAACGGAACTAAAACTTCGCCTTTGCCAAGCGGATGTCATGACCAAACCCCACTGATCATGTAGAATGTCTAATGGATTTGAGGCTATTAGACTCTAAACACATCATCTTTAATTATGACTACCCTGTATTACGAAACATTTCTAATACCTTCAAGCATCATTTTTTCTGTTTCTTCTCGAAATCCAATCGCCAAGCGCAGTCTCTCCATGTAGTAACTGCTCAGGTGAAGGACGAGGAAAGTGAAGGCGACCGACATCCAAACGAACGAATGAAATGGACGCAGGTACAAGAAGTAGCTCACATGGGAGGCGAGAAGGTAGCGTCGGTTGATGACAGCCACGTGGAAGAGGTTGGTAACAACCGGGGAAAACTCTTGCTTATAGAGATCCCATGTTGATGGTAAACCTAGTATCGACATGGCTCCAGTCTGGAAATGAGAAAGGGAAGACCGTAATTAGGTGGAAATTCCAAGCACAACAAATGTCTTTTGAAGAGCTAGTGGGTTGTCACTGTATTGTAAAGTATGTCATCGAAGTGTTCTACTTGTTCCCAAGGGAGAATGTCGTATTTGTATCTGTAAGTTAGAAAGGATATGGAAGTTTAGAAATATTATTATTTAGAGTTTACGTACCTGTGAGAAGTGTTCACCTGATATTGCCGTAAATTTTTATAGTTTCCGCGACGTCGTACATAATTCCATCGACCAGTGTGTTGTTGACGATATTTACAAATGGCGGTAACTGAGTTGAAATTTATAAATAATCAGTCGTAATAACTATCTTTAAAGAGTGTATAAACACTCCGGACAAAATGTACGATCCCTAATCAACACTGTGCCGTTTTAATAAACGATCGATTATGATATCAGTTTTTGGGACAAGGGTGATAGCATTTCCGAACTGTGCGCGAGCTACTGTGATTAAAAGGCGTTATTACTTGACAAACGCCAACACTGCGAATAAATGATTTAGTGAGTACCATGCGCCATCGATGTGAAAAACCCACAACTCACCGTTCAGCGAACCAGATTGCTGCATATGCGGCTCCAAAACAGATTGATGCTCACTGCACGGCGCAGTCTGCACCCATGCTAAAAAACGGCTATCATTTGCAATGTAGTACCGGAATTATACCTCCCGTGATTGGCACAGGGTTGCTTTCGTCAATGAGAAAACACGGCAGATATACACTAACTGAGCAAAACCCATGGGATAGCAAGTTGCTGATTCGCGATCGGACACCACGTATGTTCCACGCCCCCCGGAGGCCTACGCGGCGGCCGCAGTTGTATGTGAGACCTTGTATGAAGTGGCTGTGTGTTTAATTCATGTGAAATGCAGTATCGTCGTGAGTTGACGGCATTTGAACGGGGCTTGGTGGTGGATGCCCGACGCACGGAAATTCATTTTCGGCGATCGTGCATGAGTTCGGCTTCACACGTTCACCCGAGAATGGTTGGAGGAAGGCGTAACAGTCCACAACAGGCACAATACCGGGCGTCCAGCCACCCTCGATGACCATGACCGGCGACACCAGGAACGAATGGACAACAGAGACAAGAGGGCCACAGTGCGACTAATCACCTTCTAATTCAATGTCGGTCGAGCTAGAAACATGCGTGCCCTCGGTTATGGGAGCCGTCGCCCTACGCGGATAACCCCTATACTGTTAACCCCGCGTCATGGGATACTACGGCCTGCATTTGCCACCAATCACATCGGACGGATACAACAACAGTGGCGTAACGTCATATGGTCGGGCGAGTCACGGTATCAACTGTTCCAAGCCGATGGGAGGTTGTATGTGTGGCGCAGAGCTCATGAGGCGATGGACCCGTCATGCCAAGAGAGCGTGGTCCAGGGCGGTAGGATATCAGTCATGGTTTGGGGCGCGTTTTCTTGGTATGGAATGGGCCACCTTGTTCTTCTGGAAAATACGCTGAAAACTTCCCACATCGCTCCAATGTCTTCGAGAATTGTTCGGATAGCATGCAGGGGAGATCCAACGACTGGACTGGTCACCCCGAAGCCCTGATTTGAACCCTATCGAGCATATCTGGGATGCCATTGAGCTCAGGCTCCGTGCGCTGGATCCTCCACCCACGAACAGACCACAATTGGCTACCGCTTTGCAGACTGTGTGGTGTCATCTGCCTCCGAATGTATACCAGGGTCTTGTCGCCTCATGTCAACGCTGTATCGATCGCTCCATAAGGCCAGAGGGGGACCAACTAGATATTAGGTGACTCAGTCAGTGTACATAGAAACTAGAAACAACGTGTCGTGAAAGAATATAACGAGTGATTAATAAGTTCAGTGGTATCTCTTCTAATGTTTTGAAAACTTAATTACAATCTTGGAAAAATTCTGTTTCAAATGGTTTATGTGACGGAGACTAATTTAGCCTTTCGGTACTTGGTTATGTCATTCCTCTGAACGTTTTGCAGTTCATTAGCTGTCTTCTTCTCGTGAAGGAATCTAACTTTTGTCCGGTGTGCTTAGTTTTACTACACATTACTTACATTTACACATAAGATAGTCAGAGGCCCGGTATGTTCCAAGTCTGTTGATTGCAGCCTGTAAATCTTCTATAGGCATAAGTAACACAGAAGAGAATCATGGGAATTATCTTTATTTAAAATTTCTGTTTATTAGAGTAGACGTACCATTTTTTTCTGCGTGAATATCCGTTTTCATCGATTAATTGCGTCATGTAATCGCCTGGATGGCCTATCATTCAACATGAATGAAAAAACTTTAGATATCACATGTTAAGCATTACTTGTCTATCTTAATGATATCTATACAACTCCGATATCATTGGTCTGTGTATATGTGATGTAAGTCCAATGAAAAAGTTCTTATATTGAATGTTAATACGTCAGCTTCTACGAGGGGATATCAGAAAGTAACGCCATTTATTTTTTTAGTGGAGAAAATATAGTCGCTTTGTAAAAGTTAACATATCCAAAAAGAAGACTGAGTACATGCACAGATTTGCAAAACAAGAATTGTCCCTGCGCACGCGCACAATGCGCAGGTCGTTTTAAAAGTGGCTGCCGTTATCACATTGCCTACGGTAGAAGAATAGCGAGCTCTTATAAGGTTTCTTCTCGCGAAATGTAAGAAACCTGCTGAAATTCATGGGAAAATGGAAGAAGTTTACGGCGCCGACTGTCTGGACCATTGCAATGTTTGTAAATGGTGTAAAATGTTTCGGGAAGGAAGAGTTAGCCCTACCAATAAACAGCGTTCTGTTATACCAGCCATTATCGAGAACATGAACAACACAATCAGAGAAAACCGTCGCTTTTACTTGAGAGAACTGAGTGAAACGATTCATATATTTTATGGATCTGTATGAGAAGCTTAAATACCGCAAAATCTATTCGCATTGGATTCCAAAAAGTTTGACATCAGAACAGACCGGCACCAGAATGGCAGGAAACATCTGCAGTGGTACAACGAGGAGGAGAATGCGTTTCTGAATCGCATTGTGAAAGGAGATGAGTCCTGGATCTTGCACTTGACAAGCATGGTGGAAACATCGACATTTTCCGGATCGCAGAAAATTCAAAGTTTCTCCTTCAGCTCTGAGATTATGCTTATAATTTTTGGGACATAAAAAGGAATCTAGTCGCAGAGTTCCTGTCTCGTGGGTCAACCGGCAACACCACTTACTAACCTAAAACGTTGACTAAACTGTGGAGTGCTATTTGATATAAGGGACCAGAAAGTGGAAACGATAATGTTCGACTTCTTCATGACAACGCCCGCCCGCGTGTGGCCAACATCGTTAAAGCAAAACTGGTCCGCTTCGGTTGGGATATTCTGCACCACCCAGCCTACAATCCGGACTCATCGTCCTCGGACTACCACCTTTTTGATCCCAAGAAGAGATTTCTGAGTGGTCAGAGATTTGAAACTGACGAGGAACTCAAATATGCCGTGCGCCATTGGCCCAGCAACGGAGTTCTATGAGAGGGTTATTCTGAAACTGGGGCAGCGTCAAAGTGCCTATGTGGAAAAGTAGATAAAGACATATGGTTTCAACTGCACTCGTAATGTTCTTTGAAAAAATAAATGGCGTTACTTTCTGATATCTCCTCGTAAATAAATTGTTTTCGGAACTTCCTGAACAATTATTAAAAAAAGAGGCCTGCCGCATAACAATTGAAAGAGAGGGGTGATAGGGTTTGTTTTGACGAGGTGCATATTTAAATGAAAAAGGCTACATATGACCTGGCTAAGTTTTATCCTTTCTAGTAATGCCTTACATGTTATTCTATAAAAAGAGTTATTTATACTAAAAACCTGAAGTATTGTCATTCTGTTTGAATTATTGCCTTGTAGGTACACGCCTTAAGCTAATGAAACCTCTTACCTTCCTAGGAGATCCTTTGAAGACTTGTGTACAGAGCTCCGCTCTCTTCAATTTGAGGTGCATTCAAGAGTAGAAAAATTGACATTGTCATGGATTTTTGTACAAATGCAACAAAGACACACGAAAACTATTTCCTGTTAACGGAATTGAAAATGATGACTTTTGCGTGACAGGAAGCGGCATTTAATTCGAAAGGGGTTAAACGTCCTTGGAAGTTTATCCCATTGATCTGATGCCTGTGCAGCGGTAAACGAAGCTATTTTACACTGGTCAAATAGAGACAAACACATTCGGAATTGATTTGTTCTTTAAGCTTAATTCGCATTAATAAAGCCTAGTTCGCAGTGGTTGGATTGCTATACGAGCTGCATGCAAATCGCTAATGTCATCCGTGTTGACTTAATTTCAATTACGGGGTCGCTTCATAAGTCATAGTAACCATAGACACTCGCCACAAAGAATAAGAAAGAAATGTGAAACATATAAAATTGTTTTTTTCGCGAAATTATATCATGAAAACACAATTCAATCATTAACACAAATGTAATGGAACAACATAAAAAGTGCATGGACACCCTTGACATTAAACCTTGTATATGAACATGTCGAGAATTGGAGTCCAGGCTGTACTGAGATTCATCCGAGAAATGACCTGACTCCGCTGTCTTTGTGCCCATGCTGCATGTTTGGTGCAGCTCATCGGTCGTCGAGCATACAGGCCAACTGCGTGGAGTCTCCTTTATTCCGTTAGTCTGGAAACATTTACCCCAGTGGCCGCTGATAGCTCTCTGGCATTGTTCCTGGATGTGCTTCGCCTGTTCCTACTGGCAGATAGAGCAAGGTGGTGGTCTCTCTGGGCAAAGTGACCTTTTGACGACCCTGATCAAAGTGTCTGCGGGTGTATCCATCCTGTCGGAACCGTATCTACTGTCTTGAAATGAGGCTAGTCGATAAGTTCAGCACCCAAGACACCTCAATAAATGTCTGGCCTACTTACAGTCGTCTAATTATTCGTCCTCTCATTACACTTACTAAATGATCACGACGTGCCATTAGCAACATTTATCGAATGCTCAATTGCCAATGAAAATTAAAAAAAAGCTTGTTTATGATACGTAGATTATAACCCGTGTCGCAAAGTCAATGACGTAAGTGTGTTCTGTCACCAGTGGTGCTACCAGCTGTTTATTTAATAGAATAGTCTTACCAAGTTTGGTGATGATCGGATGTGCGGAAGGGTTCCGTTCTGCAAATCCCTTACTTTATAGACTCCTGTGCCATGTGATTTAGGCGTGTACTTAAGAAGGAATTCGGTTAGTCTATCTCTATTTCTAGTTAGGGTTCGGTTCCAGAAATCCCTTTGGAACTTATTCCTCCACCTATACGTAACCCCTCTTAAGCTTTTAATAGAACTCTAACAAGTTACGCTTTTAACAGGTTCTAGTTTAATGGCCTCAAGTGGTGAGTGAAGACCGAAACTTGGGTATGGGTGAAAGTACAACACATTCAAAGAGTAGATGGTAGCCATCAAATCACAATTCCTGCCCTATGGCTTATCTTCAGATAGCCATCCTGTGGAGGCGTTTCCTTAGTTGATAGTGGCTTATTAGAAGCCGATAATAAACTGGGAGATGAAAAGTCATGAGAAAAGTTGTCCCATTTGAAGATGTGCCGTGTATGACTCTCGGATGTTGCTGCCAGATGCGACCTATCGCACCCGTATAGTAACAATGTATGAGTAGTGAACATGGCAGCTCCGCAGTAAGTTAACCAACTTTGAACATGGGATAATCCGTGTAAGACGCATGGGACATAGCATACACAAGAATTCCACAAGAAGAGAGGAAGAGACGAATTCGGAAGCAGGAAAACTGCTTGGAAAAGAAATGAGCGAGAGAGATACGATGGCAATGGGCGCCAGCGACCAAGTGCTAAGATAAGAGCCATTCAGCCGCACGACGGAAGATCTCGCATCGCTCGTCGGTAGTTGCCAAAGGAGAACATATATTGACGTGGCGAAACTCCAGTTTCCCGGACAAAGGAGGGCATCAAGGACCCCTCGTGGTATACAGAGCCGTGGATTTACGCGGAAGACGTCAAGCGCAGCTTCACCCAAAGACGGGCCACGACATCGTACCAAGACTTATGCCACTTCAGCGAGCATCACTTGTCGACTACGTTGAGGAAGGAAGGCAACGCAAACCTTGGGGAAGGGGGGGGGGGGGCGCTCCGTGTCTTGTTTGAGCTGGAAAGATATTGCTGTAAGCGTAACTTCATAGGGAGTGGCCGTGGCCTGTTGTCTCGTCGGTTGGCTCGCTGATCGATGGAGTTAAGCAACTTCAGGCGCAGCCAGCTGCTTAGTGACGGCTAT
This sequence comes from Rhysida immarginata, assembly GCA_023313115.1. Taxonomy (NCBI): domain Eukaryota; kingdom Metazoa; phylum Arthropoda; class Chilopoda; order Scolopendromorpha; family Scolopendridae; genus Rhysida; species Rhysida immarginata. The sequence goes on along the minus strand of JAHWFO010022898.1, from coordinate 43,632 downwards.
TAGGGGCACAGCTGTTGGGGGGCTTTAGTCTGACCTATTTGCTGAGTGACCAGTGCTGGATGTCCAGCAACTGCTGATAGCCATTGGTTTGTTTATCCGCCAGCAACTCTTCCATCATGAACCCCCCGTGCTTCAGACGGCACGTTAAGCCGTCGGTCCCGGCTGTTACTGTCATCTCGTAGCAGTCGTTATTTACTGGGATGGTGCAAGACTCCCTCGAAGGAGTAAGTGCCGCCGATTATCGTTCTGCGATAATCTACCCTTTGTACAAGATAAAATAAGATAAGCGTAACTTCATATTATTGGATAGCTTAAATATAAATAGTTAAGAATAAACTATAAGCATATATGTGTGTGTGGAGCTATTCTAATGGTGCTCTTTATCATTATATTTTGATAGTGTTACCGGCGAGCACCTCATTATTATGAACTGACGGGTTACCCACTACTTTACATGTACCAATACCTCTTCAAGGTCACCATAATGATTCGAATTACATTAATAATTAACTGTACCTCAATTTAACTAGACTTTTTGTTATCTAAAGAAACGAACTTAATTACAATTTTCATCAAGTGTAGTTACTTGAAAAATTTACAATTAAATTTTATTTATTCATCCAACTCTCTGTACGAGTTTAATATACTAAAGTTAAAAACTGTTACAACAGGCAGTAGTTCCCATCCCAACAACTGAAGTTTAGATTTTTACAACAATGAAATTTAAAAAAATAAAGTCCAGGTGAAATTTGAACGCCCCTCGTACATTCACTAGTAATTCGGCCCAAGGGTTTCCAATAAAACATTCACTGGCTTTAGTGGGTGTATAACGTTTATTGCTTTATTCTCTGACGTTGGTATACAACAATGATCATTTCAGCAATGAGCGCTAGGAGTGCGGTTGCTATTCCACTGGCGATTATAAGAAATGCGCCGATGCTCTGCTCCAAGCTGATAGCGCTCATTTGATGGCGATGGCTACTCTGAGAGAAATCCAAGTAATCGTACTTTTCAAGAATTTTGTTCAAATTTCCAGATGAACGCAACTTCAGGATCCTTAAAAAGTCAATGAAAAAAAGAAGAATTCATTAGATTCTTGGGAAATAAAAAAAAAAGTCCAGGAAATATGTTTGTTGTGTGCACGTACAGAGGAGTGAATCGCGTCTTCAGTGAAGAGTATTTGGGGAAGAAAAAGTGCAAGGAGCGTGTCATGTACGTTTCTTGAAGGGCAACGAAAGAGAGGTTTCGCGATAGAAAGCGGTCGACTGCAGGCTGATACGGAACGAGGAAGGCCATTTTCTCAGAGAATAGCCGATCTCGGAATTCATCACTCGTCCAGTCCATGGACAAAGGCTCCAAGACGTTGGTAACTTCTTGGAACATTCCCGATGGATAACTCTGAAAGAGAGAAGTCTTGAAATTAGCTTTGGAACCGCATGGCAATTCACCTGTATCTTTTGAAAAGGGTGAAGGCATCAGGAGTAAAACAATAAGATCCTTCAGAACTATAGAAATACGCACATACCTGTAAGTAAAGATGAAAAGCGGTGCCTGTTCGGATTGTAAAACGAAATCCATCGTTCATAAGGTCTTGGATTCCATGGTAACGGATCGACATATTCGTCACCGTCAAAGACGCCGTGAGCATGCAGCTGTAGCCAACAAGGATGATCCATCCAAACAAGTCTGTCGTTAATTTCAAGATCTTAGCACTTGTAAAGCCTTTGAGATTTTTGATCAGTTGCTCTGGAACGAAACAAAAACTTAGTTGATGAATTTTGTAAAAGTGTCTAGAGTCCAGAAACCAAAAATCCAACCTAATTTGGCCTACATATTCTTGGGACCATGGGGTTTTGTTTTCTATGAAAAATTTACAAATGCTGGCATTGTTTGCCATGTAATAGCAGTATTGAAGTTCCAGTTCCTCCTAAAAGTTCTGTTCGGGTTTAAATAGGGAATGTTTGCAGATGGGCCCAATCTTTCATAAAGAATCATGAAACCAGTGTGTATTGAAATGCTTTTAAGCAGTTCGCTCCGAGATTGAACGCACACTCTACTGGGTGCATTGTCATGCTGGACGCCTCTCCATGGGAGTCTGATGGTATTGCTTAATTGATTAGAACATTCAAGAATTTACAAGCATTCTTGGTACCATCCACCGATGGATCTGAGTCCATGCCACGATACGCTGTCCCACACTTAGAAATATATCTAATAAACGGTTTCAACAGGGCTTTTTGGTCCCTTTTAGAATAGTTAGTCCAACCATTACTGAATATCCTAATTTTGACGTTTCCATTTCACAATCACATCTAGCCAATTATGCAACCATAATTTGGTCGTTATTGTTTTATAATGGTCTGTCTTTGGAAGGCTTTAACCATGCTCAACTCTAAACACTATATACGCCGTCTCAGTTTCAGTTGACAGTGACGTCACAGAAGTACGTTGCTTACCGGACACAGTGCACAACATCGTATCCTTTCGCCGCTAGACTAGTACTATGTTAGACCGTCCTATAATCAGATGGCTTTTTGAAAGTACAATAATTCTACTGGTATCTGTCACATATCATATTTTTAAATTAATGTTTAAAATATTTTAATCGTGGAAATATTTTAATCATTTCTGACAGATCTCTTTCACGTTCTTCACATAGGAACAAGACGCCGCCATTTTACAATCAAATAATCTCGACTACAGACTGGCTTCATTTTATTTATTTATTTTTAGTTTCGTCAAATGGCTTTTCTATCCGCCGAATTTTTATTATATCGAGGAGAAAAAAATATAAAATGTGATTGCAGAAAGAATTTTGAATTTTTTATATAGAAAATTATTTGAACTATTTCTTCATGCGGATGAACTGCAACCGCTTCACTCGTAACGTCACTCTCAACTAAAGCTGAGACAGGGTACAGTCTGTCTCCATACAATGTTTCCAAAGTGATTACGTGAAAGGAAATATAATGTCGCCTTGCCCAAGGAGGTGTCTGGACATTTTTTAAATCAATCAAAATCCCATAATCCTGGGAATACATACGAGGTGGTACCCAAAATTTCCCGAAATTGTTTTATTCTGCCGAAACCGTATGTAGTACGAAGTTTTGCCGATAGGCGCTGTTAGGGGTACGTCTCAGCTGTAATTGTGCCAAGCGGTGTCATCCTATGTCCACGTGGTTTTGAGTTTAAGCTATTTTCGTTACTCTTTTTGTTGCGATTCTTGATACGAAACCCACAGACTGTTGAAGGAGATTTTTAGTGAACAAGCTTTAGACCAAGCATAAAAATTGAAGTGGTTTAAGCGTTTCAAAGATGGTCGGGAGTCTGTGGAAGACAAGCATTCTGGTCGATCGTCAACAAGTACAACTCTGGAGATGATCATCAAAGTGCGTGACGCGATCACGAGTTTGTGATCACCTTGGGCTGTCATATGGGACGTTTTGAGACGATTGAGGGAAAACGTGAGGGGCAAAAGGCCAGAGATGTGGAAGAAGAAAGACTGGCTGTTCCATCACGACAATGCTCCGGCGCACACAGCCTCACTGTGAGGGACTTCCTCAACAAAAACAACATGACCGCTGTCCCTCTGGCACCCTGCGATTACTACCGCTTCCGAAAACGGAAAAGGCGGTTAAAAGGGTGGCGATTTAACTCCATTGAAGTTATCCAAGCGGAATGCTTCCAGATGTATAGATGCCCAAGGAGACTACTTTGAAGGTGATGGTGGAAATTAAAAGATCGGGTAAGTTCCGTATTTTATACAGGTACATTTCGGGAAATTTTGGGTAGCACCTCGTAGACCAAATTTCGTTGAGTCTCGCCCAGTTGAGACTTTTAGGATCTAAACAACTCCTCTTTAATTATGGTCACCCTGTAGTACGAAATGCTACCAATACCATCAAAACGTCTGTACTTGTACGCCATTTTTTTTGCCTTTGGTAGTCCACTCGCCATTTGCAGTCTTTTCACGGGATATATGCTCAGCTGGAGGATGAGGAAAGTGAAGACGACCAACATCCAAACGAACGAATTGAATGGACGCAGGTATAAGAAGTAGTCTACTTGGATGTCGTAGAGATAGCGTCGATTGATGATAGCCACGTGGAAAATGTAGCTAACAACCGGGGAAAACTCTTGCCTGTAAGCATCCGCTGGGATCGGTAAACCCAATATCGACATGCTTCCGGTCTGGAATTGAAAAAAGACAGAACAGTGAATGGGGAGTAACTCTAAATGCAACAATTTATTTTGAAGAGCTATTGAGTTTTTACTGTGTTATAAAGTATGTCATCAAAGTATTCCACTCGTTCCCAAGGAATGTTGTGGTATTTGTAGCTATAGGTAAGAAAGGGTATAGAAGCTTAGAAATATTATTTAATGTTCGCATACCTGCATTACAGATATTGTGTTCACCTGAAATTTCCATATTTTTTTATAGTTTCCGCAGCGTCGTACATAATCCCATCGCTCTCACTGTTGTTGATGATATTTACAAATGGCGGTAACTGAGTTGAAAGTTATCAGTAATTAATCGTAATAACCAGCCCCTAACATCGTGTAAACACTCCGGACAAAGAAACGAGAGCCCTAACCTAAGACTGGTTCAGTTACCTGGCGCGTGTTGGCTTGGTTGGTATAAGAGTTGAGATGTGTGTAAACAAGCTATTTATCAAATTTGTAAAAGGGGATTATCCTTGGCGTTTGGGTCAAGGGCGGTAAAATTTACTAAACAGTTCCGCTTACGCAATCATGAGAACCCAGCGTAAAGCTGGTTAAAATTGGTAAAAATCGTCCTATCACGACTGACGACATAGCGTTAGAAGTAAGCTTACCTATGAGCGTCGGTTCTGCGAGAACAAAATTAAACTACTTATATAGCTGGAATCCAGGCACTTCCAGTGCGTTGTAAAGGCGTATGTATGGAGAAATTGCGTTATCAGTTTTGTTTTTGCAGTTGATTAACTGTCCTATTATCGTGAAAGGGTCTGTTTTTTTTGTCCGGTGTGCATACTTTTACTTGCATTACTTACATTATAATAGAAGATAGTGATGGCTTCCGAGTCTGTAGATTCTAGCCTGAAAATATTCTACAGACAAAAGGAACATAGAAGAGGATTATGGGAAAATAACTTTTATTTAAAATTTTAATTTATTGTATAGACATACCATTTCTGTCTGTGTGAATATCCGTTTTTATCGATTAATTACGTCTCATAATTATCTGAATGTATTTTCCGCTGCACTTAATTCTTTACTAGTATGTTTTGTAATTTCCTGTTAAAAATATTTGGCGTTACTCTTGATATCTTCTCGTAATACGAAAAATGTAGATACTATTGAATTGTTTTCGGAACCTGCTGATGTACGAGGCGAGTCAAATGAAAACTGGAAAACCGCTGTAGAAGATCAAAAACCGCTCCCGTTGCGATCAGATCCGGTATGTATGCGCGTAGACTCTCCCGCCATCAACTGGCGTTGGTCCCGCGTTCCCACGTGACCCAGCGGCGCCAATATGGCGGCTCTCTGTTGGAATCACAGAGTAAAGAAAATAAGGTTGGAATGCTCCTCTGTTATTTCTTTACTCTGTGGTTGGAATGCACCAAAGAAGAGCAGCGTGGAGTGATCCGTTTCCTACACAGTGAAGGCACGAAACCAATAGAAATCCATCGAAGCATGTTGGCCCAGTATGGTGCTGCATGTGTGTCGCAAATTCAGGTGTACGAATGCTGTAAGAAATTCAGCAGCGGCACAATAAGTTTGGTGGACACGCCGAGGGCAGGCCAGGTCTTAGGACAACTGATGCGATTGCAGCGGCGGAGGAGATGATTCTGCAGGATAGACGAGTCACCATCGATGACATTGCAACGGCATTACAGGTCAGTCGTGGCGCTGCTCAGGATATTGTCCATAATGAGCTGAAATACCGGAAAGTGGCCGCAAGATGGATCCCTCGTCGGCTGACGCCCGAAATAAAGGAGAGGCGAGTCGATGCTTGCCAGGAGCTGCTGCGCCGTTACGAACTTGAAGTGGACACCTTTTTGGAGCGGATTGTGACTGGAGACGAGTCCTGGACCCATCACTACCAACTACAGAGCAAGTGCTCCAGTACGGAATAACCGTTCTCGACATGACCAAAGCCGAAAAAGTATCGCAGCCAGCCATCCGCAGGAAAGGTGATGCTCGGCCTTGTTCTGGGACCACAAGGGTCCCATAGTGGAACATTACATGGATAAGGGCAAGACGGTGACCAATGCCACCTATAGTGAATTAGTGCGTGACATTCTGAGACCTGCTATACGCACCAATCGCCGCGGACTCCTCTCAACAGTCGTTCTCATCCAGCATGACAACGCGCGACCTTGGCGCCCTCCGACTTCCATATCCTTGGCACATTAAAAGACTCCTTATGTGGCCACAAGTTCGCGACCGACACGGAGGTGAAACAGGCGGTTCATGAGTGGCTGCACGTGCAGCCAAAGGATTTTTTTTCGCGAGGTATCCATGCCCTCCCAACTCGATGACGGAAATGCATCGAAAAGCAGAGGGACTACATTGAAAAATAGTGTACTTGTTCCAACTCTGTCTGTAATAAAGGAGCTGTAAAAAATATTTCCGATTTTCATTTGACTGACCCTCGTATAATTAAAAAAAGTAAATTTTATTGTAGTGAAGATGCAACGTACAGCGAATCATTGCTGCCTGTCGCGCAACAATTCAAAGAATGGGTGACACGGTTTGTTTTGATGGGATGGATATTTAAATGATTAGTTTGGCTTATTAGAAGTTTTTGCGTCGACTATTAAGGTCATTTTGCGCCTTTTACAGGGACTATATCGGTATGCAGGCCGGGACAAACACAAACATCCATGCTGAGAACTAGAAAGCCTATGCCCTAGCCAACTGGCCGGGGGATATTTAAATGAAAAACGCTATGTAGAATCTGGCTAGTAACACCTTACATATTATTCTGTAATAAATGGTTACTTTGTACTAAAAACCTGAATTATTGATCATTCAGTTAGAATTATTGGCCTATAGGTACACGCTTTAAGCTTATGAAACCTCTTACCTTCCAAGGAGATCCTATGAAGTATTGTCTACAGAGTTAGGCTCTCTTCTATTTGAAGTATATTCAAGAATAGGAAAAAATTGACATTGTCATGGATATATGTACAAATACATCAAAAACACAAAGTTATTTCCTGTTATGGAATTGAAATTCATTACTTTTGCGTGAGAGAAAGTGGCATTTTATTCGAAATTGGTTAAACGTCATTGGAAATTCATCCGATTGATATGATGCCTGTGCAGTGGTAAACGAAAGTATTTTCCATTGGTCAAATAGAGACAAAGCATTCGGAATTGACTTTATCTCTAAGCTTAATTCGCATTAATAAAGCCTGGTTCGTGCTGGTTGGATTACTGTACGAGGTGCGTGCACATCGCTGTCAGCCGTGTTGACTTGCTTGGAAAGTCTCATCAACAACAGACAATCGAAAGAACTGTGAAACGTAAGTAAATGCTTTCTTCTAAAACCCCCTGGTGTCCATTAATTAAGGAATTTGCAGAATAGAACTTTTCCGCATATGCGATCAACACCAAACTAGGTAAGACGGTTCTCTAGGTCATGTTGATCAATATAATCATAAAATCTCTTAATTTATGTCACGTAACTTTTGTGGTACTGAGAATATGACAGCAGAGTGAAAGGGAGGACGAATTATGAGTAGCAAATAATAAATTTAATGTTCGAAAGTATTTGAATTACAATGAATTAATTTACGCTGGTAACGCTTTTATAATGAATAAAGATAAATTCAAGTTCATAAATAAATGATTTGATCGCAATAATTAATTCCTCAGGTTAATTAATAAAAATTATCGTCGTTAACTTAAGACCGCTGCCTCTTCGATAATGGATTCTTCGGACTAATTCAACTAAAGTCCTATGCCCACCATGAGGAGGCTGGGGGGTCCATCCTAAGAGGGATAGAGATATTTTGAATTAGATATACTTTCGTAGCTTGGAGCAATTCACGAATTGACGGACAAAATTGATCTCGATCATGAAGCTTTTTATCGCGAGCGAACAATTAAAAGATTCAGTGTTGCCAACTAAGCATCGGTTCTTCTCCCTAGATGTCACCAGGAAATATATTAGAATACACCAGATTTTTAATACTAACGCGCCAATTTTTTTTCATACCCAGAAGCGCCATGAGCAATCAAATTATCATTTCATTTAAACCATTTATAATAAATAAATTTCAAATCGCCGTATATATAAATTTTCCAATTTATTAACCAATAATTTACAGGGTCGGGACACATTAATATGACCACCTGCTAGTATCTGGAATATCCACCTTTGGCGGCAAGCACAACAGCTAGTCGACGTGGCAGAGAGTCAATAAGTCCTCGGAAGGTGGTTGCAGGTATCTGGGACCATTCGGCAATCAGTGCATCCCGTAATTCCATCACCGTGCGTGGTATAGGGTCCAGCTTGCGGACATGGCGATCGAGATGGTCCCACACATGTTCAATGGGGTTGAGGTCCGGGGAGTTGCTTGAATTCATCCTCATGCTCCTCGAACCAGTAGTGGACAATTTTGGCAGTAGGGCAGGGAGCATTGTCCTGTTGAAAGTTGCCATCACCCTGAGGAAACAATGTCGACATGAAGGGGTGTACCTGGTCTGCGACGATCGTCAGGTAACGAACATCATTCAGTGTACCCTCCAGCGGTATCAGTGGACTCACACCACATACCACGAAAACATCCCCCAAACAGTCACACCTCCCCCACCAGCCTATCGTCTTCCAACGATGGTGTCGGGATGCCTGTTCTCAGATGCTTCCGGCGAATCGTCCACTCTGTTCACCAGAAACCGCGACTCGTCAGAGAAAGCAACCCTTTGCCACTCGGCCGAAGTCCAATGGTGATAGTCCGTTGCGAATTGGAGGCGTTTTTGGCGATGCACAGGCGTCAACATGGGTGCTGTTACCATACATCTGCTCCGGAGCCCCAACCTCAAGAGGGATCATTGCACTGTCTTGGTGCTGACACGTCTAATGGCCACACTGTTCATTTGCTGTGTTAGTTGCTCAACAGTGGCACGCCGATTGGTCTTGGCCAGGTGTCTTAATCGACGCTCGCTTCTAGGATCGATGGTCCGTGGGGCCCCACAGTTTCGAAACTGTCTGGTTCGTCCAGTCGCGGTACACCTTCACAACGGCAGCCCTAGAGCAGTACACAAAGGTGGCCGTTTCTGAAATGCTGCCCCCCCCTTGGCCCGATAGCCAATAATCATCCCCATTTGAAGGTCCGACAGATCACTTGTTTTGCCCATGACGGCGACAATTGCTGTGTTAACGGACGCTACTACACGTCTGTTGTTGTCAGCTTTTAATAATATGCAATGATTTTTCATTTGCATACCATGGGACGTTCGAGGAGAGGTGGTCATATTAATGTGTCCCGACCCTGTATGTATATATATATAAGGAAATACATTTGACATGGACGTTTTTAAACCGTAGAATTGATAAAGCCAGTTTAAAATGGCATGTACTGTATGTTATGTGTATCATGTGAGCAGTAAGCAAGGATTGACAAAGAGCTTTTTTAAAATAACAGGATTTACTTCATCAGTTTAGAGTCGTTAATACATCATCAATTACTTCTGTACCAGAATGGTTGCCCTTTGATATATGATCATACATATCTTTGTTAAATAACATTAACATTCTTTCACTAGGGTGAAACGTTCTACAGTCTTTGTGCGCTTTTTGTAACGAATATCTATCTGTCATTATAGCTTGCGTTACATCAACGCTCAACTTATTCCGCAATTTGTTTTTAATCACAGACAGAGTGGAAAAGGCCCATTCCACAGCAGCATTTGATATTGGCAGTGACAACAGGCTCACTGCTAGTCTACTAAGATTTTCAAACTCTTATTACCAGCAGAATCTTTATCTTTTATCACCTCTGTCCAAAATGAAAGTGTATTATTTGTATTTCTCCACTGTTTGTTTCCAAGTCTGTTCCATTCAGATTCAATTTCCACATCAAGAAAAACTATTCCTCCGTACATTAAATAATTGAAAGGACTGTTCAAATCTGCAACAAGCCTCCATATCTGGAGTTGGCATGAGTGATTCTAGCGAAAGCCGAATTGCTCATTGCGAATAAGATTATTAGACTCGCAGAAGTCATTGAACCTCTTCAGGATAGTGCACTCGAAGACCTTAGAAAGCATAGGCAATAAGGTTATGGACCTGTAGCTGACGGGAAGAGCAAGATCTAACAGCACTGATCGATAATCGATAATCGAACAGTGAAGTGTACATTTGTTCAGGTGGGACGTAAGCAGATTCTTACCCTTCTGGAATAAATTACACATGAAATACACGGAAGTAGGCAAGAAGCCTGACTAACCCAAAGAGGTCTTCCACATTATGAAAAGTTTTGCATATTGTTGTGGCGTAGTGGTATGTTTCGCGCGTGTTATATCTAACAGCAAAAAAAAAAAAAAAAAAAATCGAACAGCGCAGGGAAGAAAAAACAAAACGAGTGGTCCGGAAGCAATGCTTTCACTACCATACTCGTCCAAGGGAAGTACGCTGAATTAGGAAAGAAGCCAGATGAACCTTGTTAAGTCATCCAGAGGATAAAGAGGAGTCCTTTCCTATTAGGACAGTGAAGCATATTGTTGATTGACGAGGGACACGAAGGAGCTAGGAGATCCAGTAGTCTGGAAAAATAGCCTTTTGGTTGTCTTCAAAGTTGACGTCCAGGAGATGACGAGGCCTGCGATGCTTGAGTAAACTTCGAAAAGTGAGCGGGTGATCCTTGAGCACTTGAGCTACATGGCTTAAATAGACTCGTGAAAACCACTGTTTCGCAGTTCAAGCAATTCTATTGGTTCTTAGTTGGTTGTCAAAACCTAGCTGATAGTTGATTGGATGGGAACGGCATCCAATGATATCGACTTTGAAATATCTTATATGATACGATGAAACACCAATACGAAGTGCAGAATTAGCCAATCAGAATCGTTATAAAAGATGAGCGCTTCCGAATTGCTAATTGCGCAGCCGATCCTAACTTAATGTAACAGACCATAGTTGGCTATGTTTTGGCCAACCTAGGCAGTAATTTTCATCAGATATTAAAGAGAAAATACTCCAAAAAATGTTAAATTTTATCCATTAGTAAATCCCCAGTCAAAAAACCCCCACCATTTTTCCCCAATGAAAATTTTTTCTACTAAATCTAGTGGGAAATCTCCCAGGTCGGCAACACTGAAAAGATTACTTACAATTTGTCGTGTTCGGGATGTATATCGGACCAAAAAGTGGAGAAAGTAGTTTTTTACGAAATCTCTGATACTTAAAAGATCTAAAGTGTTTTGTGACATTTTGATTCGAAACAAAGCTTAGTTGGATCACCTTAAAATGACGTCACGACGGTGGATTTGCACGTCCAGTTTTTTTGGTCGATGACCCTAAATTCCTGTTTAAGAATTAGCCACTCTAGTTATAACCAAATATATCATACGTAAGTCCCCTAGAAATTAAAATTTTAGTTTAGATTCAGAAATTAAAGTTTCAAAAATTTTAAAAATTCAATAAGGAACCGTAATTAGGATCGGTGGATTTTAAAAGAGTAGCTGTTGATTGGCCGACATTTTCTTTTTTCAGCCTCCATCCATCATTTCCTCCGGAATGAAGAAAGCTACAGCACAGACCCCTCGTCCGCAGCATATACCAATAACAGGCAATCAAGTTTTTGGTTATTCTTTGCAAGAATACAAAATTGTAAAAGGCACCCCAAGAATAGTCCACTGTCGAGAATTACCCGGTCGATATCTAAAATGAATGTGGATGGTGGTAAGAAGGCACCTTTGAGGGTTCCTCAGTTTGTGAAAAGGACACATTAGCTCATACAGGTATTAGGATGAAGCTCTATTTCAAAGAATCCCCCGCAGCCACTGCCAAAAGTGCTATCTCAAAGGCTGAGAATAGTAAAGAAAATTCGACTTTGAAAGTTGATTCTCAGAAAGCTCCTATTAAGCCTCGTTCAGCAAAAAAGCCTGCTTCTCAGGCATCTAATGCAAAGCCTGATGACACTCCCCAGAACAGCAAGAAAATAAAGAAAGCTAATCCAGCCAACTTTGTTCCGCGGCGTATACCTGTAAAATATAGTCAAATCTTCTCTACTGAGAATGCCGGACCGAGTTCGGTCGTCGCAGTTGACAAGGAAGCACCTTTGCCGCATCTGTTGTTCGCATGGGCGCTTAGAGTGAAGTTCTCATTACTGCTACAGAGGATTAGAAGATGTAAGACGAGGACTTCGACGATGATCGGAGGTAAGAAATGTCACTGCCAAAAATTGTTTACAATAGACCATATCCACGATACTTGAGCGCGAGCTGGTGGCAGATACGAGAAATGAGGAAAGCTAAGAGGAACGCAAAGCAGGGCTGCAGTGAGGTTTCTATGAAAACGGTTACAACATGCCAATTAATTGTTCTAACCTAAGTTTCGGTAAAAACTTGATGCAGTATATCTGCTCTACGCGTTCCGTCATGTTGTGCATAAAGAAAACGCGATGAACACGTGATAGACCACTTCGTATAATGGCTACCTCACAGCCACTGGCGTGCTATCGAAGGCACAAAATTCACACATGCACATGATGGTATTCCACTCGAATGTGGAAAGTGGTGCTGCCATGGCGATATTATTATGCGCGGCCGGATGCTTTTTAAAAAGACTTAGTATGACGTATTTGTCGGAAGAAATATTTTTTGACATGTAGGGTTAAAAATTCAAAACAACCTGGCGCAATTAGGAAACATTTTTGTACGAGTTTTCAAAACATTAGAGCTTTATTCATAAAAGTGTTGTCTATCGCGAAAACTTTTTTTGCCGTTTGTGCTGCGGTGTTTGCAGTCGATGAAGGCATCGGCGAATAGGGCAATGAAGGCGAGGAGAATTCCAGTAGCTAGAGCGACGAAAGCCCCAACACACTGCTTCATATTCACTACAAATTGCTGATTTCGCAAGCCATTGCAGTCTGGTGGTAACTTGACACCGTACTGATGGAGAATCTTCTGTAAAATGCCTGCTGATCTCATTCGCAGGATCCTAAATAGTGGGAGAAACGAAAACCTATGAAACTTTGGACTACATACATAGTTGATTTTGAATCTACTAATTGACCCTACATACATAGTTGATACTGAATCAAGTTAGAATACTATGGACAAAGTACATGTAATGGATCAGAAACAGCCATTTAAGCATTATAACACCCCCTTGAAGAGGGAACTGCATTGGAACTAAGTATATGGAAACCGAGACTAGCTCTATATCGAATCCATTTCATGTACCTAACCTAACCTGGCCCCAACATACAATATGGATATCTTGCTCTTCCACGGGAAGTATTTCGGGAAGGCGAAGTTGACAGAGCGTCTCATGTAGGTCTCCTGAAGGCAGGCGAAGGAACAGTTGTGGGCAAGGAAGAAGACGACGCCCGTCTCGAAAGGCACCAAGAACGCCAACTTTTCCTTTAGAATGCGGTCCTTGAACTCCTGACTCTGCCAGTCAACAATGGGCTCTAAGTTTTTAGACACTTTGAACCACTTTCCAGAGGAGCTTCCCTAAAATAAATTGAAAGATAAGGAAATTGATTAGAGGGTTGAATTGGGTGACAAATTGAGCACATGTTCGAGGTCTGTGCACCTCATTCTACCTTTATCCGTTGGCAATCTACGGCTACCAAAGCGAACTCATGCCTACATTATTCTGCTAACAAGGGACTTACACGTAGTTGCGCGCAAATATACCTTGGAAGCGATAGCATCAAGGTTGCTAATTTAGCGGTTTTCATGGCCGACATTTCAATTGTTGTGCATTGTTTATTTTTTATTATAACAATGTCCAACAATAAATATTCCTATCCAAAAATAAGCTAAATTGGCAACCCTGGATAACATTTCTTTCAGGCATGACCTCCTTTATTATTACAGACCTGTTTCACTGAATGATTTCCAGTGTTGCTTTTGGCATTTCTCAATTTTGCCATGGCGCTGTTAACCTTCCTTTTTTACCAACTAAGATAAACAAAATAAAAATACATAACTTATTAAACTTTTTTTGCATAGAATCTTTTATTTTAAAAGGGAGTTAAATATCGAATAAAAATAGACCTAAATTTGGTTAATGAAATGAATGCTTATTCAGTTAGTTTTTAACGTCACTGAAAAGTCACCTGACCATCTTCATCCAAGCAACAATCAGAGAGGGAGGTTAAACAGCGCCATGGCAAAATTGAGAAATACCAAAATCAACAATGGAAGTCATTCAGTAAAACAGGTCTGTAATAATAAATAAGGTCACGTTTCAGGTCAAGTGGATTCGTGCGTATTGTTGAGTAGTGGAAGAAAAAAGTTGAGAGCGCATTAATACATATACACGGAGCTTTAACAAAAGAGTTTAAATATATGCCATATATATATAAAACTCGTATATATTCCTCGTTTGTTGACCCAAGAGCAGAAATCAGCCCGAGTGCAGTGGTGCCAAGAAATGATCGAATGGTTCGTCAGCAGGAGATCAAAACGTGTCAACGACATCTACACAGGTGACGAAACATAGTTCAATCATTACAGTGACTCCGCAAAGGGCATGGACCAACCCAGAAATGCAAGTGTTCTCGGAGTGCCGAGAAGATGATAGCGGCAACTTTCTTCTGTTTCACTGTCCATGAGTGCATTGTTATACTTGAAAATAAAAAGTTGGTTACAGCAGAGTGGTATGTGCTAAAATTCTAGAAAAATGGAAGGAAAAACGTCCGAAAACCGAAACAAGAGATTTATTGTGGCATTATGACATGCCGCCGTTAAGATCGGCTCATTATGTTTGACACGTCCCCCTTATTAATCAGATTGACGCGTTTGTTACCCACAATCAAGAGACAGCTCAGGAGGCTCCATTTTGATAGTGATGATGACGTCCTAGTAGACGGCCTAGTAGCGTGAACGACTACATTTTGGAGTTCACGGGTCAGGACTGAAAAAAAATGTGTCCGACTAGTTCAGGAGGATGAAACGTTTTTTTAATAGAGGGAGAGGATTTGAAAAGTGCGATAAGAATGATTTTTGTATGATGCGTGCAGTGTTCCTGATTAAAAATATTTAGATTATCTGTCATATACATGGTGATTCAGTAAGGTAGGTCAAGAATGAAATACCATGTACAGTTTGTAGCGTTGAACAAAATTTTTCCTACCGAATTTGAACGAAAACTGAGATATGAACAGAAATAAAAATAAATCATTAGATGGTCAGTGAGGGTTTTAATGGTACGCCTACCTCATTTAGAAATAAAAATGCCGCCACCAAGATGAACAAGTTAATAACTCAGATTCTTTAACGCCTAGGATAATGAAATTTGGAGGAATAGCAGAGTACGTAAGACTGCGTATACCGTTATAATGTGATCGAATTCTAACAAGAAGTTTTCGAGTTACGCAGTCAAAATTTTAAAAAGTGCAGGTTAGTACTCACAAGTGAACACGTGTTATGATTTTGAATGAGTAACTCGGAAACAACTTGTTGGAATTCGATCAAAGTTTAACGGTATACACAGTTTTATGTACCCTGTTATTCCTCCAAATTTCATTTTCATACGCATTAGAGAACCTGAATTATTAACTTGTTGAGCTTGGTGGCGGCATTTTTATTTCTGTTCATATCTCAGTTAGCGTTCAAATTAGGACCCATGTTCATAGGAAAAATTTTGTTCCCAGCTACAAACTGTATACGGTATTTCATTCTTGACCTACCTTTCTGAATCACCCTGTATTAGTATTTTAACTATTGCGTTACCATTATATATTTGTGAAACGCTGTACTTTCTCTTACAGTAAACCGGAAGTTGTTCTTGAGGAGATCTTCGACGCCTTTGTAAGGAAGAGTACTACTCGTGACGGCGAACGAGGCCGTAAGCGTGCAACCATAACTTGTGGTGAGCAGCCAGAAGAAGAGCTCTAGGAGCACGGAGAGCAACTTGCTGCTCCACAAGGTGTTATCAGTTGAAGATGGTAAGTTAGTGACTAGAGTGAGTACAAATAAGAAAATTTAAGAAAAGTTTAGTTCTCCTGGAACCCGATATACGAGGCCGTTCCGAAAGGTATCCGGATTAAGGCTAGAAAAAAAAAGTAGAACTCGCTGCACCTTTTTCCATCACTCGCTGCTGATGACTTAATGACATTTGCAGCTGTTATGAGTGCCGCGTACAATTATTGTAACTCGCTAAAGCAGAATGTTTTTCTTTTCTCGTCGCCTGGTGAAAACGACAGAACACATTGTGCAACGACATTGCATCAAATTTTGTTTTAAAAGCGGTAAAACCGCAACGGAGTGTTATGAATTGCTAAACCAAACATTCGACAAGGATGTTATGAGCGCACACAGGTTTTCGAATGGTTCAAGCGCTTAAGGAGGGAAGATATTCGGCTCAAAGTGATCCGCGGCCTGGTCGCCTTCAACTTAACCTTACATAACTTAGCCTAACCTAACCTAACCTAACCTAAACATTTATGTGAGTTCGAACTGTATACTTTTGTGGCCTCAATCCGGATACTTTCAGGACAGGCCTCGTATAAAATTTTGATAGTCTTAAATGTTTGTTATCTTACATTTGTTTTTACTGAACTCTTTTCGATGATTCCATGGCAATCTCACTTCTTGAGTTGATGTTAGAATATACGCATGTGTCCTCTTCACCAAACATTGGCCCAGGAAGATGATGAGGTAGGCCACAACTGCCCATATCCATATACCAGTGCTGAAAGGGCGCATGTAGGCCAGGAAATCAACGCTTTCGTTTCCCAGCGAGAGGGTCGGGGGCCTTTTGATGACGGCCACGTGATTGAGGTCGATGATTGCAGTGGACGAGTCGCGCGTTCCGACTGTGATGACGTTGAGCATTGCTATGATACTCATGTCGACAGTCTGGAAAAAAAATTCACCTCGAAGATGAGTAAGGCTTTAGCTTTGCACATGATCAAGAGTATGTATCTACGAAAGGCGTTCATAAAGTTCGTACATTCACTGTGACAGAGGGCAGATGGGGCCATTAATCTTGGTGATGGAGTTAATCCTTTTCAACATAAGCACACAACTTCATACACTTCTGTTAACGATGGATGACTGATACTAGGTCTGGTGAGTATGGGGGAGGGGGGGTGAGGGAAAATTTCATTGCCCAAAGCAGATGCATATGTAACAGTCTCCTGCGCTGAATGAGAGGGTGCGTTGTCGTGGAGCAAGCGAATGCCGGAATGCCCTTGGTCATTTTTCCCGCGGCGTTTCTTCTTGATGGTCACCCAGAAGTTTGGCAGAATATCTCGTCAATGATTCGAATAATGGAATAAAATCTTATGTGGATAGAAATAGTTAAGTAATAAACTAGAGGATAGTCTTTTACCACAACAAGGCAACAAGAAACGAAAAAATAATAAATGAAAAATAAGGCAAAATGAGTACTCCCTTGGGCTGCTGAACGATGAAAGCAAGGCTTTCGAAAAGCGCTTACAGGTCGTATTTTTCCTTGACTATCCAGCCTCGGAGAGGCCAATACTCCGACCTCGTTCAAAATCCGTTAATTGCGTGAACGGTTGTCGTCATCGCCGCTTGAGACCGTTGTGCGGATTACAGTACTGTACGTTCACGAGGCAGTTGCTTCCTCTTTTGTTTTTGATCTTATTTTTTGCCTTATTCTTCATTTATTATTTTTGCGTTTCTTGTTGCCTTGTTGTGGTAAAAGAGTATCTTCTAGTTTATTACTTAACTATCTCGTCAATGCTTGATTGTTTGGTCCCTTTGGACGTAGTTGATAGGAGAACACACAGAACGAAGAAGACTAGGGCAGGGTCACCCATCTGTCACAATAGCAAGAGATGAATGTTATTAGCAAGAAGGAACCGGCGAAACAACGGTTTCATCCAGAACATATGAAATCGACTCCATCGTGTTGGGCTGCATGCTCGGCGACCAACGGCATGCAGATAAAGGAAATTCCAAAAGATGTTGAGCATCACCTAAAATGACGACCCCGGCTTTTCCTTCTTTGGTAGTCATCTTCAACACTTGCTTTGTAACAATTTCATACGCTGGGGCAGGGTCATCGTACACTTCGAACAGCTCCGCGTGGATTTCCTTGGAGTTCTTGCTATTCAGGTAGAGAAAACGTATCATCAAGCGCACTTGGAGTTTTTCCACGGGCTATACCATTTTAGATATGATGCCTCCGCGGGGTCACCTGGTCTCGCAACGCGCGTCCTTTGATTGTGTGGAAACTACATGAACGTGTACTTGCCCCGACACAACAACTATGTCCCTCTCCCTCTTGGTCTCGATCATTGTACGAACTTTATGAACGTGCTCGTATAAGGCATTTCAAGAGGCTGCCATGTTTTTTCCGAAAAATGATAAGCAGACTTAAATGAAACTTCTTTTGGATTGTTTCAACAAGATTATCTATCTACTATTACTAAAATCCAAGCTCTGTTTGTCTGTCCCTATATAGACTCGGCCCCTGCAAGAGATGCCTCGGAACCACCTCTTTTATCGAAACTTCTGGTTGTGTAGGGGGCGATAGAAGGGTTTTCGTTTGTTTTTTTCTCACAAAAATTTTTTAAAATTAATTCATTTTTAAGGTTTTAGCATCTGTATGTACGTACTCTGTAATGTGTATGTCACATGCCATAACTTTTGAATGGATTGACCTAGAGGCTTGAAATTTTGTACACACGTAGGCCCTATACAGAGGACGGTGGGAAAAATATAGCGAATCCTCAAGGGTGGCCCGGGGCCCCTCAGGGGCCACTTGTATGAATTTCATGGTTCCTTTTTTATCTTTTGAACAAAGAGACCTAGAGGCTTGCAATTTCGTAAATTTGTAGTGCGGTTCTAAAAAAAATAAAATACTAATCTACAAAAAAAGTGATTATAAGCCTCTAGGGCCCCGCCAGAGATCCCGAGGCCCCAAATACAATTGAAGCTATAACATTTGAACGAAACGGCCTAGGAACCTGAAATTTTGTATATTCTCAGTGTGGTACTAAAAATATAGCAAATATACAAGAAATGTGATATAGGCCTCTGGGGCCCCGCCAAAAGACCCCGAGGCTTCAAATACAAATCAAATTATAACTTTTGAACGGAAAGGTCTAGAAACCTGAAATTTTGTATATTTATAGTGTGGTACTAAAAATACAGCCAATATAGAAGGAAGCTGATATTAGCCTCTAGGACCCCGCCAGGGGCCTCGAGGCACCAAATACAATTGAAGCTATAAAATTTGAACGGAAAGGCCTAGGAACCTGAAATATTGTATATTCATAGTGTGGTACTAAAAAATATTGCAAATATACCAAAAATAATAATATAGGTCCCAGCAGATCCCCAGAGGCCCCAAACACAAGCAAAGCTACAAATTTTAAATGAAAAGGTCTAGAAATCTGAAATTTTGTTTACTTAGAGAAAATTACTTAAAAATTTAGATAAAATACACTAAAAACTGGTATAAGGCTCTTGGGTCTCGACAGGGGCCCTGAAGCCCAAATCACAAATCAAACTCTAACAGTTGAATAATAAAAAGATCTAAGAACTTGAAGTTTTGTATTTTTACAGTGCGTTACTTAAAAATTATAGACAACCTACAAGGAGTCAATATACCTGGTATAGGTCTCGGGACCCCTGGCGGCCTCAAATATAATTGAAGCTATAACATTTGAACGGAAAGGCCTAGGTACCTGAAATTTTGTTTAATCATGGTGTGACATTTAAAACCTTAGCTACTATATATCATAAATTATATAAGTCTTTTGACAGGGGCCATGCGGCCTCAATCTCAAATCAAGCTATAAATTTAAAACCAGAAACCTGAAATGTTTTATATTTATAATGTGTTGCTTAAAATTTTAGTAAAACTGATATAGTCCTCTGAGGCCTCGGCAGGGGCCGCGAGGCTCCAAATATAAATCAAGCTATAACTTTTGTACGAAAAGGCCTAAGAAACTGAAATTTTGTATTTGTGCCCCTCCACTTATTATAGTCACGAATCGCTACTGCTCATAACATTTCGATGCTAAAATCCTTATATCGTTGGATAACGATGCCTTAACTAATTTTTCTCTCATCTCTATGGAATTTTTTTTTTAGCGTGGAGCAGTTTCTGACGTCTGTGTTTGTTTTGCCAATAAAATTGTTTCTAAGAGGGAAACAATCAAGATAAGAAATTTTCCAAAAACGATTGTCAAAATTTGTTTCAACATTTGGAGTTTTTAGACAACAAAGAGAGAGATCGTGCTCACGAATAATTAAATCAGAAATATTTAACAAAAAAGCATTCAATAAACTTTCGTATATGTTCATTTATAGTCCTTCTTGAAAAAAGATCCCCGTTTTTAAAACTGGATTTAATCCTCGTAAGGACTATTCCAAGAACTCTAACGTTTTAGACTTCTTCATCGGGGTCTGTGTCAAGTGGCTTTTTTTTTAAGGATTCTTGGGAAGACCCTAAAACAAAAGTCTAAATGATAAGATTCTTGGGAAACAAGTTTATTGGCCCCGTTTGGGTGAACATGAGTTCTGCAACTGATTTCGAACTGGCTCATGGGGTATCCAGATAGCATACGAGCGTTATTCAAAAACAGGAAAACGTTACAAAAAGTGATTCAGCGTTTCATGAATGTGGTGTACATGAACTGTGCACTTAAGGCTAGTTTCCATGTGCCCAAAATTTGATGCGTTTATGCGTTTCTCCGTCAATATGAATATGCCTCATCCGATTCGTCCGATTTCCATGCACGCACAAAATCATGCGTTTATGCGTCTATTTCATGCGTTTTTTCGTCTAAGCGCAAAGCGCAAGAATAGATCAAACTTTTGCGTCTTGCATCTTGCGATTCAGATCATGTGATCACTCCAACGCATGCGTAATGACAATGTTTTCATCTGTCAGTGTTTTCATCTTTCATCTTACATGTGCTTTCTATTATCAGAAGAGTCCAGGGATGGGAACTCAGAGGTTTTAACCTTTAAAACTGAAGGTTTTTTGGATTGGCTCAGGTTTTTCAGAGGGTTTTTTTTAAATAAAAATTCTGAAGGAAAAACACTCAACACATTGCAACTAATTGTGTGCGATCCATCGAAAACCATTGATGCATCGATGGTTTTGTTCGTCGGTCAATCGTTTGTTTTACAAAACATCGATTGTACTTCGATGGTAAATGGTTGGTCAAATCACCAGTTAGTCACTAGACGAGACGAGAAGACCAATGGAAGACCGTCATATTCATTGTTCTTTTACTGGACACAGCAGCCAATCCGGTTTCGAGATTTGTCACTGGCCTCCCATTAGTGCTTTATTTATTAATTCAACCAGATAAATAAGGTGAGTGACAGGTTGGCTGAACCCTGCGATGTTAATGCTGGTGCATCCCAAGGCTCTGTCTTGGGGCCAGCCTTATTCAACTTCTTTTTTCATGACTTTCCCAAATTTGCAAAGTGTAATCTTTACTTGTTTGCTGACGACGGGTCCATCATGACCTGGGCACGAAACCCAGCCCATGTCATCACTCGACTCCAAAATGCTTTACATCAGTGCGAGAGCTGGTTCACTGACAAGGGGACATTACGACCTCGGAATTTTAGTTTAATACGAGACTTCGTGTAGTTGTAGTGTGCCTTTAGGATGTTAATATACTTAAATATTAAGGCACACTATTCAGCCAATTTTGAAAAGTTTCGAGCACCATACAGAAGTGAAAGTTTTCCTCCTTGATTGTAGGCGATCCGATAGCTCAGACGGCAGCGTGGTTGCTACTCACAAGTCAAAGTGTGAGGTGGCGGGTTCGAATTCCAGTTGTAACAATTTTTTTCTTTACCCAAATAATTATTCAATATATTATATTTACAAATTTATTTGTGACAACCAACTTTTTCACAAAATTTTCTTTTTCTCAAAATTATTATTTTTATTGTTACAAGTGTCTACGGAGTAATATAAGTACCACAAGTATTTTCAGCAAAATAGCCTATTATGTCTGGAAAGGGTAAAAAATTCATTTCATGCAAATAGCAATATAACACAGAAGTAATAATGTTAATCAGTTAAATTAAAATGATATACATGAACCAGGGGTTTTAAGAAAATCTATTGAAAAGCACACCTCGTTTACATTCACAAAGATTTCCCTTTCGAACCCGCCACCTCGAAAAATAAAATAAAATAGTTATTGCTTTTAAAATGTTGATTCTATACAAAATATTTTGCAGAAAATACTTTATTACTCCGTAGACACTCACTTGTAACAATAAAAATAAGTAGAATAATTTTGAGAAAAGGAAAATTTTGTGAAAAAGTTGGTTGTCACAAATAAATTTATAAATATAATATATTGAATAGTTATTTGGGTAAAGAAAAAAAATTGTTACAACTGGAATTCGATCGAACTCGCCACCTCACACTTTGACTTGTGAGTAGCAACCACGCTTCCGTCTGAGCTATCGGATCACTTGCAATCAAGGAGGAAAACTTTCCCTTATGTATGGTGCTCGAAACTTTAAACCGCCTTTTTTCAAAATTGGCTGAATAGTCACCTTAATATTTAAGTATATTAATATCCTATAGGTACACTACAACTACACGAAGTCTCGTATTAAACTAAAATTCCGAAGTCGTAATGTCCCCTTGTAAGTGGCGATCAAAGCTGAACGTCAAAAAGTGCAAAGTCATGTTTATCACTCGCAAATGCAAAAGCCCTCCAAAGCCCCTCTTCTTATTTGGCAAGAAACTTGAGTGGGTAAAAAGCTAGAAATATCTTGGTGTCATGATCGACTCCAAACTAAACTGGAACGACCAAGTCCAATACGCGCTCAACAAAGCAAAGATAGCGAAGTTCAGTTTGATTGTACTTCTGGGGCGAAACAGCGCTCTTGGTCTGGATAACATACTCTTGATGTACAAAGTTGTGATTCGTACTATTTTACTCCATGCAATGCCTGCTTGGGCTTTTATTTGCAAATCTAGGTGGAAGGATCTCCAGACCTTCCAAAATGTTGTTCTCCGATCCATTGACCAACTTGACAGAAGAGTTGCCAATAACCACTCTATCTATGACGATTTGGGGATGACTCACATTAGCAGCTTTGTCCAGACACTTATGAAGAACATGCTACCCAAGATGGAGAATCATGAAAATACTATGGTTCTGGTATTCTGGACCATCTACTCGTTGTTAAGAGTCCCCTCAGGTTTCGAAGACCCCGCCATAGATGTTTGCTGATGACATTAATAAGGCCGTCTTCCCCAACTACTGGATCTTTTAGATCCTGCTGATTTTTGGGTTCTCTATTCGTCAATCTACAATCTGACTCTCATCCCTTCTGTGGACTTCTTCTCTGGAGGATTAAAGAGGTTCAATCAGGCTTACTCTTAGTGTACCTCCTCTGGTTTACTCTTTGGGTGAGCATGCAAAGTGAGCTTGGCTCCTGGACCACTCGCGTCTTTCTTTTCACTTAACTGTTCAATTGACGGTTGGCTTCAAGTAGGCTTTCTACTAGTCAGGAGTGACAGAGTCGAATATTTAGCAGCACACCAGGCGTCGATCCATAATGCTTCCATTGACGACTTTGACGTTTACTTCAGGCTGGACGATAATGCCCTGCGATCCCTTAAAGATCGATGATCGATATTTTCAAACAAACGATGGTTCCATCCCAACAATCGATATTAGATTGATCTTTAACTAAAAAAATTTGTGCTTTCAAATTAAAGTAGAAAAAAAACAATGTTTTATTTAAATACAACACCAAAGATCAGATCTTGTAGATTTTGTCACACAACCTGTTACAATTTTGTCAATTCATTGATAGATAAACAGCTTAGAATGAAACACTGATTTAAATATTTTGGTTTAATGCTAGCCCTTTTTTTTGTTAAAATATTACCTGCTTCTGAGAAGAGTCTCTCACTAAGAACTGAAGTAGCTGGAATCAATAAGTATTGAATAGCAATTTCCACAGATTAAAATTGTTTCTGCATAAATTTCCGTACGGATCAGCATTAAGTGGCTTTTGATTAGAAACTTGCCATGAGCATTTTGGAGATGTCTGGTAAAGTTGGTTGTATTTTCAGAGATTTTCATTTTTTTAAAACAAAATGAACATTTGGCAAAACTACCCTCTTTAGTGAAATGCTGCTAGACATCTGAATCTTTCCGTTTCTTGCTCATCGGGATCTTGATTAGAAAGAAGCAGGCGTGAAGATTAGATTAGATTACTTTAAATATGTAACACTACACTACCAAGTGCAAAACATTGAAAACAACTTACGTGAAAACGACGACGACGGGCCTTAAAGTCCATCCAGCCTTAGTTTGGGCGGAATGTGATGGACATGTTAATTGTTATCTATTGTTTAATTTTTGTTGCATAAAGTTCGTGCAAATGAAAATGAAAATTATTTATTTTATCCAAAGTGTACACAAGGAATTTAAAACTACTCTCCAAATGCGTTAAGGAGTGTAATTCCTTTATGGAAGAAGTCTTTCAGTTGCGTGTGGAACCATTGCAAAATCTCTTCCTTCACTTCATCGTCTGACTGAAATCTGCCGCCTTTCAGATGTTTCTTGAGATCCCCAAACACGTGAAAGTCACATGGGGTAAGTCAGGGCTGTAAAATGGATACTGCATTGCTTCCCAGTTGAACTTTTTGATGAGGTCTACCGTTTCTTTCGAGGTGTGAGGACGCGCGTTGTCGTGGAGAAGAAAAAGCACTCCTTCTGTAAGAAGTCCAGGACGCTTGCATTTGATGGCCGCGCGTAGTGCCTTCAATGTTTCCCCATATCGTGCTGCGTTAAGTGTGGTGCCTTTTTCAAGAAAGTCCAGTAAAATAGGGCCTTTGCGATCAAAAATACGGTCAACATCACCTTCCCCATGCTGTTTGCGATTGCTTTTGATTTTTTCGGGGATGGGTGACCTATAATGCTTCCATTGACGACTTTGACGTTTGCTTTCGGGCTGGACGAAGCGATCACGCGCAGAGCTGCAAAGCGCGAGCTATCGTTCTTTCTCACATGATGAAAACAAAAACTTATGATCCTACACGTCGTCTTTTTTTTTTCCACACAAATTTTCGTTTTCATTTGTACAACCCTTATAGATCAGCCGAGTGGATCAGCGGTTTGAATCACAACTGGATCAGCCATTTGGGGATAATCTAAATAGATCAGTCATTGGGAGAAGCTAAATGAATCACCCGTTTGGATCAGCTAAATGGATTACCCATTTGGATCAGCAGTTTGAATAAGGTAGATGAATCAGCCATTTGGATAAGCTAAATATCAAACAGCTAATGGAAAACAATCAGCCATGTTGACTAGAAGTTGTTGCAGCAAAATCAAGCCATTTTGGAATAGTTGGATAAATGGGATAGTTGTTGAACCAATCAGAATCCTCGTTCGTATATTCCATCTAGTTAGTTAACCGAGACTTAACTAGAGCTGGGGCAACATTTCCCAGTTAAAGGACTTAACCAATTGTTAACTAACCGAAAGTTAGAGTAGTTTTAACTGACCTTGTTACAAGTAGTTTAGATCGCGTCGGCTTCGTCTAAATTCGACTCCCCCAGAAATAGAAGTTTCAATTATTGTATGGTACATATGGTACTGTTGGAAACTTTCAAAGCAAAGACACAGCAATATATCAAACAACTCGTAATGACCTATCATTAATGAAGTCATTTTATTGAAGTCAGTTTATATAACAACAAATCCTGAGGATTGCTCTCTCATGAGTTCTTTTCTTTCATTCCACATGGAAGCATGGAAGCATCGGCGCGATACTAAATAGTGTTGAGAAGTATTCGCTTCAGTTAGCTCGAGAAGCTTTAAAACAACACACATGGTCAATAATCTAGTGGCATATTTTTAGATGGCTGAAAACAATTTAAAAATGGCACGAAAAAAAGATCGTCGCTGATGCCTCGCTAACCAGGACGCCATGTTTCTTCGTAAGCCAGTGGGCAATGCACACGGGGAAGCGACGAACCCACCAAATGCATGGAACTCAAAGCCTCCATGACACTTAAACGCCTAGACGAAAATTACAGTGTACAACATGAGAAATGTCTTTTACAAGAAAATACAGGGTCGAGTCACATTATTATGACCACTTCCTACGTTTGTCTTCGGGGTTGCCTAGTCGAGGAACTATCTCACATGTTGGGAATTGGTTACGTGACTACATAAGGTAGATTTCCGCTGTTAAAAACATATCGCTCATTGCTGCAATGGATAAGAAACTTGATTTATCAGATCTGGAAAAGGGGATGATAATTGGCTTTCGGGCCAAGGCTGGGAGTATTTCGGAAACCGCGCACTTTGTGAAATGTTCTCGTGCTGCTGTAGTTAAAGTGTACCATGACTGGGAAAATGGGACCGTTCAGAATAAACGGTATGGGAACTGTGGAGCACCAAGTGGCATTGATGAAAGGTGATCGTCGGCTGCTAAGGTGTGTGAAGGCCAACCGAAGAGCTACAGTGGACCAACTTACCGCTCAAACAGACGAAAATGGGAACGACCTTCGCAGCAGACGGATGATCACCGCACCCATGCTGACGAAGGTTCATCGCCAAAAACGGTTTCAATTTGCCCAATAGTACAGAAACTAGACACTTCTGACTGGAAAAAGGTTGCCTTCTCCGATGAGTCACGATTTCTGCTCCACAGAAATGACGGCCGTTGGCGGGTGAGGCAAGAAACCTCCGAGAACAAGCAAACATTGTTGGACGAATCCAGACTGGTGGAAGCAGCGTCATGGTGTGGGAGTGTTCTCATGGAATTTCTGGGCCCACTAATACTGTTGAAGGCACTCTCAACCGATTCGGTTATTTATCCATAATTGCAGTTCACGTACACCAGAGGGTGATGGCGACTGTCTTCCGAGAGGGGGATGGCACATTCAAGCAAGACAATGCGACGTGTCATACGGCTACAATTATTCGGGGGTGGTTGAGGAACACGACCAAGAGTTCCAAGTAATACCCTGGCCCCGTAATTCCCCAGAAATCAACCCAGTCGAGAACCTTTGGGATCGCCTCGATCGTCATGTGCGTACTATGGAACAACTACTGCGTACCCTTCAGCAGCTGTCGGATGCTTTACAGTCTGCTTGGCAACAGCTACCAGTAGAAACCTACCAGAATCTTATTGAATCACTCCCATGCCGTCTAGCTGTTGTCTGGGATGTTAGCTGGTGGTCATAATAGGGTGACTCGACTCTGTATGTGTTTTCTTGTATTTTTTTGGCTGAAAATAACTAATCTATAATTATTTTTTGTTTACCACGCACCATTTTCCAAAAAAATCCACATTTTATCTTTTTACGTATCACATTGTAGCACATATAGAAGCGCTATGCGACTAGTTTCTCATTCTGAAGATCTTCCTATACTGAAGCTCCAGATAAATCGACTGCTGATTCAGAGGAAGACACCTCTAATGACCCAAACATCAAGATCCTGACCTGCAACCATCTACAACTATGACATGTTCACATCATGAAATCACACAGGCAAAGCTTAACGATGGAATAGAAGTATGCTAGCTTAATATTGCCGGTCTGTTATCAGATACACATCAACAGATGCCTACAAAAGGAAACGGCCAAAATATCATTTTAGTGTTTGTTTTCGATAATAAAACATTTGTTTCATTTCCTGAGAAGTGGGTCTCCTACAAAAACGGTACGTGGCGGACCACTTTGGTTTTGATATATGAATCTACCACCTTTTTTTTATACAGAATCACATAATTTCATCTAAAGGACAGAAAAAAAGTTCAAATTTGTTGTACAGTGTTATAAACGTAGAGACGCTCTCTCGGACATACGCAATGACACGGAAACGCAAAAACGCAATAGTTTCTGGCACATGGAAATTAGGCTTTATTCTATAGAACTGTAACGTTACCCTGTTCTCTAACAAGACGTTGTGGTATTTGACTTGGTTGCTTTCCAAGATCCGATATTTATACCTATCAAGACAAAAATAGATGAAACTCGTAAGTAAAAATCAAAAATAGAGGCTACTAGTGCTTGGAAAGGGATACACCATAAAAAACAGCTTAAGCTTTCACCGAATTTTGTGATATTAATCAGCTAACATCCATGACAATCACGTTTAGTAAGAATTCTGTAGTCTTCACATCCATCGCTGATTCTCATGTAACTTACCTGTCCAAGCTTTAAGATATAGAGCGAGGAGCTACTGCATATGATAGCAGGACTAGTAATCGCCAAGAATCAGTGGTAGATTATTTGTGGAAACACATTAGTGGAGCCGTTTCTGTTGGAACATCTAGATCTACGCTGATGTATGAACTGGTTGTCGGCCAGCGTTGTAACAATCAATTAAGCAGGCATCGACGTTCAATTAACAATGGGGTTTCTTCGTTATTTACTTAACCCAGTAGCTCAGTCGCACAGTGCTATATTTGTGACTAAATTCAGAGCTTCCTAAGCTGGAAGTAGTTCAAGTTTTGCTGAAGAGACCACAGGAGGTCTTTTCCGTCGTTGTTGACGTCTGAAGTACAGAGACAGCTTTATTATGTGGAAAGTAATGTGCCCTGTTTATACTTTCGTGATTCTTATACCAGTTGACACAAGACAAGCTTGGAGGGGCGTAATGCTAGATTGGTATCCCATAAGAAAATGTTTGAAATATGTACTCAAAAAATGTATCTAAGAAATCTATAAGAAATACAATAGGATTCGCCCATATTTAGCGATGGATGGTAATTGATCGTACTAATTTGTGATTGGTGAACGTGCTGCATGAAGTAACCCTTTACATTAGTGCAGGATATATATTTATACACGTATTATACAGAATCTAACAGAATATGCATGTGTTTTAATATTTACCTGAAATTGATAATGCTTTTGATGATTTCTGCAACTTCGTACATGATGCCGCTGGTAACACTTCCGTTTTGGATGTAGATAAACGGAGGCAACTGCCAAAAAATATTTTCCAAGTAAATTTCGTTAAAACATGTATAGTAAAGTAACTGTAGTTGACAAGCGGTCTAAAACAAAGACTTTCAATAGGGAGACATGTCATTTACTTAATTTTCATGTAACACCAACACCACCTAAACAAGAAGGCCTGTTTACGAAATTGTTATTTATTGTTACAGCTCCTAGAGTAGGCCAAATTTAGGGCTTATTATTGGTAGAAATACGATTAACATGGCCTACTCTAGACGATGTAACAATAAAATAACAATTTCGTGAACTGGCCTTCTTGTTTAGGTGGTGTTGGTAATACGGACTCTTAGGTGTTTCATTGGATACTGTATGTTCAGATGGCGCTGCAACAACGACGACGACGTCATAGTTTGGATTACAACTTCGCTAGATGTTCAAAGTTTAGCAATCATCAAATCGACAAGCGTAAACCATCATAGAACTTGTCAAAATGTTTTAATAAAGCATGTCTGGTCAGTGGTGTACTGCAAAATTCTGTGCCCAACGTCGTGGTGTAAAGCACCTTTCGTTTTTAGGATTCCAACGGATCCTGAGAGGTACGTTTATTTACAGTAAATATCTTATTTATAAATTGCTAACTGCCATAGTGCCTAATAACAATCCAACCTTCATTTTTTCCAACAAACGAAAAATCAGTGATTGTTAAAATCCGGTATATTGTTAAAAGCCAAAAATAAACTGTCGTCATAATTTTTTACTGTAGTAGCTATATCGATTAATATTTTAACCAAAAAGGCGCTAAAATTTAAAAGAAAATCAAATTAAATCCTAAATAAGCAATTTTACCTATTCTAAACTATGAAATTCATTACATTATGTTTATGATTCTTATTTTTTAATTTTAATAAAGATAGTAAAAATCCAAATAAAAATATTTTGAAATTGATTAACGAAATTTTTCAAAAATAAATCAATTTGTTTTTTCATTTTATGATATTCATTACATATACATAAATATACTTTTTTAGTTTATTGCTGTCGTTAACTTAAAGTTTTTATATTTTTTGACATTGTTAGGTGCAAAATATGGTTAACAGCCTACGGAAGAAGCGACCTATTTACTGAAACTTTTGAAAAAAATCAGTAAAATTACATACTATGTGCAGCACATTTCACAAATGAAAAATTTCAGCAAGAGAAGCCGTCTATTAAAATCAACAGTTCCCATCGTTTTTACAAGAAAATGGAAAACATCAACTCATGGTGCACCATCCACTTAACAGCACCAAGAACCTTCACCATCCACTTCACAAGAACAGATCAGCAATCCCAAGACGATCCCAAAGAGTCACTTCAGGAAGAAACGCCTGCAAGTGTTAAAAGAAAATTACCATTTCTCAACACACCACCACCAAAAAAAGCAGAAAAAATCAAACAGCTAGAGAACTAGCTGCCACCCCGAAAAAAGCGATTACGAATGAAGCTAAATAAATACAGAGTAAGTTTGCAAAGAGCCAGAAAACAATTAACTGAAATTCAGGCTGTGTTATAATTATCTATAGTTGATATTTGAGATTTCTGTAGTGATTACATTTTCACTGTTCATACTTCTTCCCGATGTCGATTGTTTGTCTTTTATAAATTTGTACATGTGAGATTCATTAGCATTTGTATATTTCATTTTTCGCATAGTTCAATTTTATCATCTTTAGATTCTGAGTAATGGGAATTATGTGGATATTTTTGCATGATAAATGCACATAAAGCAATATTTATGAAATCTATTTAGCAATTTAAGTTTTAACAGGAACAGATGAGTTTGTACTTCTGTGAAAATTATTTTCAACACAAAATAAATTTGCTTGAAATTTAAAATGTGTTTTTGCCGTTTCTGTTTAAATATAAGATTTCCAGAAAATAATTTTAAAATTAAAAACATAAGTAAAAAATTGTTAAGCTGAAAAAAACTTTGTACAACGAAAATTTTAATCGGCGTGTTCAGTTAAATTTCTGATTTCAATTGTTAGACATTCGCCCAGTTTTCGAGGCCAACGAGAGACAGGCCAGGGCACTCAAATCACATGATCATCGGGGTCCGGGCAACAATCCATCTTTCATTGTTTCTAACAAACGAAAAAATACTGATTGTTAAAATATAAGATGGAGACAATGAAGGATGAATTGTTGGCCGGACCCCGATGATCATGTGACTTTTGAGTGCCCTGGCCTGTCTCTCGTTGGCCTCGCCCAATTTTACTGTGAGGTAATAATACCTTGCTTCGATGTTACTACTTGCGTCATTCATGGATGGCCTGAGTGTTTCATTGCAAATGTTCAGAGGGCGCCTATTAGCTGCATATTACATTTTTTCTATGGGAAAATAATGAAATGACATGTCTCTCTATTAAACGTCTCTGGTCTAAACACTTACGTGGAATGCTATGACATCTAAGGTTTTAGATTTGATATCTCTCGAGGCGAATTTGAGGTCATTCCATTTTACGATTTGCGATAGATTCTCCTACGCATCAAATAGAGCTCATTAGTGACCAAATTCGTGTAATCATATATTTAGTCCAACATTTGATGAGCCAAATGTATTGCAAAGAGATATAGATACCGTGTGTTTAAAACATCAGCGTGCCAAATGGATTAATTGGTTGCTTTAATTTTGTAGATGAAATAGTGAAGTAGAGAAATAATGCTGACACCGGAAGAACGCGTAGAGCCGACACTTCTTTGGTTAGATCACCACAGAATTTCTCGAGAAGCTGCAGACGAATTTCAACGCCGGCACCCCTGATATTCCCAAGCCCACCAGCTACACTTTTACGCGTGACAGAAGAAAATTTGGATCGTGTGAGACATTGTCTTCGAGTGCATGGTGCACATTTTGAACATGAACGATAAGCTTGCGAAACCGTGTGAACATAAAGCCAACATTCATAAACTTTTCATATGGCACGCGACTTTTGAGACACACGGTATAAAAAATAAGAATTCCAGGGGGGTTCTTTAGATTAGGATGTTTGGGCTCAATTTTACAGGGAGTTGCACATATATACAGGGCAGTACTCCTGGGTAGCCAATACGCTCGACTGCAGGTACCGGCTACACATAAAATGATAATTGGGAAATTTTATTTTGTTAAAACTGGAGGGAGTTGATGTCGCCGACCTGCAAAACAACATCCAGGCGATGGCATCAATCACGCAAGAAATGCTGCGGGGAATGAGAGAAAATGATGAGCATCAATCTGTGCTGAGCAAGGTGGGAGTTTCTTCGAACATTTACTGTAATAAACTTGACAAAGATGTGACATGCTATTTTCACTATTCTCCCTCACTCTCTCCAGTTTGACAAAATAAAATTAATGATGAAAAATAGGAAAGAATATTCCACAGCCTGGGTTCAAACCTGTTGTGGAATTCCACAGGTTCGAACCCAGGCTGTGGAATTTTCTTTCCTATTTTTCATCATTAATTTGAACAGCTGAGGTTGGCGTAAAATAAAACCCTCACTGACTATCTTATGATTATTCTTTAAAAATAAAATTTCCCAATTACAGTATCATTTTATGTCGAGCTGGCATCTGCGGTCGCGCGGATAGGCTACCCAGCAGTACAGTCCTGTATATACAGTATTTGCAACACCCTGTATAGGAGGTGAGTACGAAACCGAAATATTGTATGAGGGAATTTTATAATACTTATACTCACCATTTTCTAAGTGAAGTATGTAAATTTGAAATTCGGCTTCTAAGAAAGAATGAAGATGAATCACGTTCTCTTGAAAGTCTATATAAGAATGAATAAAGTAGTCGCATGGATATACAAATGAAACCATATGTTCTGTTATATACAGGGTCTTTATAATTAAAGTTCCATTTTGACATGGCCATGGAAAAAAACTACTGGACCAAAAGCTACAATACTTGGTAATATTATACAAGAGGGCATGGGAAGTTCATACCCATCAAAAAAAATTAGTTCAAAAGGTCACCACCAGAATGGAATGGCGCTC